>JAVSCE010012499.1:0-352992 GCA_032199065.1 Smutsia gigantea
TAGAAATAATGCTTCAGTTTCTATTTGTTGATATCTGAAGGATCCTTGGATACCCAGTGACTTTTCTGTGTGGTTAAAAGGCAGAAGAAAATTCACCCAGGACAAATCTAATCTGAGGGCAAGTGCCAACTGGTTCACTGGTATCCATGGAAACTTGATACAACAGAAGGCTGTAGGATACCTGGTTGCCAGGAGCCCAGAATGCTTGTTTGAGAATCTCAGGTAATCAAACTACCAGATATGGAAGGGGACCTGTACCTGTTTACCTTATAAAGCTGGAACTGAACTGTTAGGCAAGTGCTCCAGAAAAATTGTGAATGCCTTTGAAATGAGCACAGCAGATTACCAGATGTCTTGTATAATATACTTTTCCAGATTATCTCTACAGTTTTATTGACTTTCATCTATTTTGCAGCTCAGTGAATTGTAGATAACTTATAGCAATAAGTGACTCTTGGCCATAAGCATGCAAATAAACTTTGACAGAGGGGAAGTTGATCCCTTCAGACACTCAGGAAGAAGTAAGTTTTGCATCTATTAAGTAAATTCATTTTAGCACTTCTTGAGTCTTCCCATTTGTGTCTGTTCTTTGGTTTCCCCTTTGAATTGGTTACAATATTTTACTGGCTTCCTCATCAACTAATGAGTTAAATGAAATCATTGACGTATGTCCATTTTATATGACAATCATGACCTTAACCTTTAAAATGAATAATCAATCAGCATTCCAATTACCTCCTACACATTGAAAAACTACAATAAAGGGAAGAGTCCCTTCACCCCAGGGCATCATCAAGGTGTTGGTTGGGAACAAATAATGATTCAGAGGAGGAGCGTCTACTAGACTCCATCTGGTGTGCAGTAGAGGTCAGCTTCTTCCCCAGAGCAGAGGGATTCCCTCCTCATGTAGGCCTTCGAATGGATCATCTGACTTGTGGCCTGTGGAAGATTCAGTAGATGTATGCAGGTTGGACACTGTATTGAGGTAGAAGGGGTAAATGAAACTTTTAAAGGGTGGAGAAATCTCAACCAGGATTCAGAAAAGTTCTCCTCTCTAAAAGGCCACTGAGAAATACACCACATTTTTTATTTTTATTTATTTATTTATTTTTATTTTGGTATCATTAATCTACAATTACATGTGCAACATTATGGTGACTAAACTCCCCACTTCATCAGGTCCCCCCCACCTACCCCATTACAGTCACTGTCCATCAGCGTAGTGAAATGCTATAGAATCACTACTTGTCTTCTCTGAGTTGTACCACCCTCCCCGCACCCCCCAACATTATGACTTGCTAATCGTAATACCCCCTTTTCCCCCTTGTCCCTCCCTTCCCACCCATCCTCCCCAGTCCCTTTCCCTTTGGTAACTGTTAGTCCATTCTTGGGTTCTGTGAGTCTGCTGCTGTTTTGTTCTTTCAGTTTTTTTCTTTGCACTTATGCTCCACATATGAGTGAAATCATCTGATACTTGTCTTTTTCCGCTTGGCTTTTTTCACTGAGCATAAAACCCTCTAGTTACATCCATGTTGCTGCAAATGGTAGGATTTGCTTTCTTCTTATGGCTGAATAATATTCCATTGTGTATATGTACCACTTCTTCTTTATCCATTCATCTACTGATGGACACTTCGGTTGCTTCCATTTCTTGGCTATTGTAAATAGTGCTGCTATAAACATAGGGGTGCATATGTCTTTTTCAAATTGGGCTGCTGCAGTCTTAGGGTAAATTCCTAGGAGTGGGATTCCTGGGTCAAATGGTATTTCTATTTTGAGTTTTTTGAGGAATCTCCATACTGCTTTCCACAATGGTTGAACTAATTTGCAGTCCCACAGCAGTGTCGGAGGATTCCCTTTTCTCCACATCTTCGACAATATTTGTTGTTGTTTGAGTTTGGTTGTTGGCCATCCTTACTGGTGTGAGGTGATATCTCATTGTGGTTTTAATCTGCATTTCTCTGATGATTAGAGATGTGGAGCATCTTTTCATGTGCCTGTTGACCATCTGAATTTGTTCTCTGGAGAAGTGTCTATTCATATCTTCTGCCCATTTCTTAATTGAATTATTTGCTTTTTGTTTGTTAAGGTGCATGAGTTTTTTATATATTTTGGATGTCAACCCCTTATCGGATATGTCATTTATGAATATATTCTCCCATACTGTAGGATGTCTTTTTGTTCTACTGATGGTGTCCTTTGCTGTACAGAAGCTTTTCAGCTTGATATAGTCCCACTTGTTCATTTTGCTTTTGTTTCCCTTGCCCGGGGAGATATGTTCATGAAGAAGTCGCTCATGTTTATGTCCAAGAGATTTTTGCCTATGTTTTTTTCTAAGAGGTTTATGATTTCATGACTTACATTCAGGTCTTTGATCCACCTTGAGTTTACCTTTGTGTATGGGGCTAGACAGTAGTCCAGTTTCATTCTCTTACATGTAGCTGTCCAGTTTTTCGAACACCAGCTGCTGAAGAGGCTGTCATCTCTCCATTGTATATCCAAGGCTCCTTTATCATACATTAATTGACTGTATATGTTTGGGTTAATGTTTGAATTTTCTATTCTATTCCACTGGTCTGTGGGTCTGTTTTTGTGCCAATACCAAATTGTCTTGATTACTGTGGCTTTGTAGTAGAGCTTGAAGTCAGGGAGTGTAATTCCCCCTGTTTTATTCCTCCTTCTCAGGATTGCTTTGGCTATTCGGGGTCTTTGTGGTTCCATATGAATTTTAGAATTATTTGTTCCAGTTCATTGAAGAAAGCTGTTGTTAGTTTGATAGGGATTGCATTGAATCTGTAGATTGCTTTAGGTAGTATAGCCATTTTGACAATATTTATTCTTCTAGCCAAGAGCATGGGATGAATTTCCATTTGTTAGTGTCCTCTTTAATTTCTCTTAGGAGTGTCTTGTAGTTTTCAGAGTACAGGTCTTTCACTTCCTTTGGTAGGTTTATTCCTAGGTATTTTATTCTTTTTGATGCAATTGTGAATGGAATTGTTTTTCTGATTTCTCTTTCTGTTAGTTCATCGTTAGTGTATAGGAAAGCAACAGATTTCTGTGTGTTAATATTGTATCCTGCAACTTTGCTGAATTCAGATATTAGTTCTAGTAGTTTTGGAGTGGAGTCTTTAGGGTTTTTTATGTACAATGTCATGTCATCTGCAAATAGTGACAATTTGACTTCTTCTTTACCAATCTGGATGCCTTGTATGTCTTTGTTTTGTCTGATTGCTGTGGCTAGGACCTCAGTACTATGTTGAATAACAGTGGAGAGAGTGGGCATCCCTGTCTTGTTCCCGATCTTAGATGAAAAGCTTTCAGCTTCTCACTGTTAAGTATGATGTTAGCTGTGGGTTCGTCATATATGGCCTTTATGATGTTGAGGTACTTGCCGTCTATACCCATTTTGTTGAGAGTTTTAATCAGGAATGGATGCTGAATTTTGTCAAATACTTTTTCAGCATCTATGGAGATGATCATGTGGTTTTTGTTCTTCTTTTTGTTGATGTGGTGGATGATGTTGATGGATTTTCGAGTGTTGTACCATCCTTGCATCCCTGGGATGAATCCCACTTGATCATGGTGTATGATCCTCTTGATGTATTTTGAATTTGGTTTGCTAATATTTTGTTGAGTATTTTTGCATCTACGTTCATCAGGGATATTGGTCTCTAATTTTCTTTTTTGGTGAGGTCTTTGCCTGGTTTTGGTATTAGAGTGATGCTGGCTTCATAGAATGAGTTTGGAAGTATTCCCTCCTCTTCTATTTTTTGGAAAACTTTAAGGAGAATCGGTATTATTTCTTCTGTATATGTCTGGTAGAATTCAGAGGTGAATCCATCAGGCCCGGGGGTTTTGTTCTTGGGTAGTTTTTTGATTACCAATTCGATTTCGTCGCTGGTGATTGGTCTGTTTAGTTTTTCTGTTTCTTGGTTGGTCAGTCTTGGAAGGTTGTATTTTTCTAAGAAGTTGTCCATTTCTTCTATGTTTTCCAGCTTGTTAGCATATAGATTCTCATAATATTCTCTTATGATTCTTTGTATTTCTCTGGGGTCTGTCGTGATTTTTCCTTTCTCATTTCTGATTGTGTTTATGTGTGTAGATTCTCTTTTCCTCTTAATGAGTCTGGCTAGGGTTTTATCTATTTTGTTTATTTTTTCAAAGAACCAGCTCTTGGTTTTATTGATTTTTTCTATTGTTTTATTCTTCTCAATTTTATTTATTTCTTCTCTGATCTTGATTATGTCCCTCCTTCTGGTGACTTTGGGCCTCATTTGTTCTTCTTTTTCCAATTTCAGTAATTGTGTCTTTAGACTATTCATTTGGGAATGTTCTTCCTTCTTTAAATAGGCCTGGATTGCAATATACTTTCCTCTTAGAACTGCCTTTGCTGCATCCCACAGAAGTTGCGGCTTTGTGTTGTTGTTGTCATTTGTCTCCATATATTGTATGATCTCTGTTTTAATTTGGTCGTTGATCGATTGATTATTTAGGAGCATGTTGTTAAGCCTCCATGTATTTGTGAGCCTTTTTGTATTCTTTGTACAATTTATTTCTAGTTTTACACCTTTGTGATCTGAGAAGTTGGTTGGTAGAATTTCAGTATTTTTGAATTTACTGAGGTTCTTTTTGTGGCCTAGTATGTGGTCTATTCTGGAAAATGTTCCATGTGCACTTGAGAAGAATGTGTATCCTGCTGCTTTTGGGTGTAGAGTTCTTTAGATGTCTGTTAGGTCCATCTGTTCTAGTGTGTGTTGTTCAGTGCCTCTGTGTCTTTACTTATTTTTTGTCTGGTTGATCTGTCCTTTGGAGTGAGTGGTGTGTTGAAGTCTCCTAAAATGACTGCATTGCTTTCTATTTCTTCCTTTAATTCTATTAGTGTTTGTTTTACATATGTCAGCACTCCTGTGTTGGGTGCATATATATTTATGCACTATTGGTTTGTAAAGATGTGGTCAATAGTAGCAGGAGAGGGGTTTGTTTCTTATGGATGCTCCATTTAGAAAATAGGAGGATCCAGCTTTTCTCAGGATGGGACAGAAAGGGTCTCAGTAACTCACAAGAGGCAGTAACAGTATGGAAGTCACCTGACAGGAAGCATAAAGAATTAGTAAAAGGAGGAAGAAGGTGAAGTAACGTGACTCCAGGTGCTCAGAGCCACCTGATGGGGCCAGTCTTCAGCACATCAGTGGTTTTCCTGGTAGCGAACAGCACCTGCACAGTCCCAGGTGTGGCAGGATGTACAGGTGCTGAAGAAAGGGCGAGGGTTGCAAGGAATACCCTGTGGGGAAAGGAGATGCGAAGAGTCAGAGCAGATCAACACTGGCATCTCCAAAGTATGATCCGTATAGAAAGTGGTCCGAGGAATACTCAAAGGAGAATGCATAGTTACACATACATGTTACAAAATGAGAAAGAAGCTGAAAAGTGAACAACAACAAGGAACCCAAAGAAGGAAGAAAACAAAAAAGATAAGGAGAATTAATGAAAAGGAAACCAAAAAAACCCCAAACTTGATTTGCTTTAGAAACACAAATGTAAGGAGGCAAACCTGTAGTGAATCCGATCACAGAAAGAGCACCATTGGAAAAGCAGAAAAGCAGGAAATTTAAAAAATATATAAGGGACTGGTTTGTACAAGTCAAGCTGACATATTTGAAAAAATGACGTTCTAGAAAAATGAAGGTCATCAAATTTCAAATCTATCCCTAATTAAAAATCCAGAAATAAACCCCCCAAATGTGTGAGGCCTATAGGAAAATAATTTTAAATCTTTACTGAAAGATACAAAGTAGTAGTTATGTGTTGGAGAAATGTATCATGCTCCCAATGGCAAGGCTCAATATTATAAGGATTTTACTATCTGCCAAATTAACCTGTAATTTCAGGACATTCCCAATTGAATCCCAAAAGAATTTATGGACAAAATAATTACAAAATTCCACTGAAAGAGGACTCAGAACAGTCATGATGTTGAAACAACAAAGAGAACAATGGGAGGGGACACCCTTCACCACCACCATCCTGCACCAAAATATACTATCAAGCTGGAGTCATTCAAAGTGTTCTATCAGATGTAGAACACAAATTTGCATAATTTGTTCAAAAATGTTGGAACACTAACCTATTTGGACATAGATAAAATTAGGCTCTTATCTCATACCAGAAACAGAAATAAGGAGCTAAGCCTCAACAGCAGAACTATAAAAGTATTGCAAGCATATATTTCTATTTTTTAAAATAATTTTGGGGATGAGAAGAACTTCCAAAGCAAGGAGCAAAGCCCAGAGCCCGAAAGGAAAGGATTTATAGATCTGACTACATAAAAAAATAACAAATGTCTTAGTGACAAATGTTGCTGTAAAAAGTTAAGACACTTGGCAGATAGAACAAAATTATTAGTACCCAGAAAATATAAAGAGCCCCTAAAAATCAATAGAAATATAGATGAATAGATATGAACGAGAATGAAAGAATAAATACAAATGGCCAATAACCAAGCGAAATTATACTTAATCTTGCTAGTGGTTAGGGAAGTACAAATTTTAACTACAGTTTATAACTTGTGGTCAAGGATATAGAGGAGCAAGCATTCTGACTATGGGCTAGAATGTAAATTGCAAGTCTTTTGGAGGGCAAATTATTGCAATTAAATTCCTTTGATCTAGGGATTCAAAATCTAGGAGTTTGAAGAAATACTTGCATATGTACACAGATATATACACAAAGATGTTTATGCAGTATTATTTATAATAAAAAAAATTAGGACTAATGTAAATGGCATGGGAGTGAAAGACATTGATGGGGGAGGGGAAAGGGGCCATTTCATGTTTTATTCCTATACTTCTTTTTAAAAATATATTTTAAACAAGAATGTAAACATATTTACTTGTGTTAATAAATCTCTCCATAAAACAGGAAATTTAATTAAAGAGAACTTTATGCTAAAAAACAGTTTGCAAACAGGGGAGGTGTAGCCTTTGTCTATGAACCAAGAGTATACCCCAGGGAAACAAAACGAGGGGTTTTACTAGAAAAAGTTTCTGCTATGGATCCCATAGAGGTCTGTTATATAAAAGAGGTGGTAAATTTGCAAGTCTTGATTGGTTGATGCAAGTTGCAGCTGACTGGTTGATTTTCTAATCTGTTTTGGCAACAGACTTTGTTTTGGGCTTCCTCCAAGGACACAGAGTACATGTGTAGCCTCTTCTCAATACCTGGCCATCTGACTCCAGTTAGTTTTGGAACTCAGCTAGCCTGATGGAATCCATCTTGTTTTTTGACTTAGCTGGATTTTGGGTGGGGTGCGACTCATTTTATTTTGTCTTATTTTCACACTTGTTTAGGTTAAAAAAAATAAAGAATTACACCAGCCTATTTAAAAAGTTATCTCTGGGTGGTGGTATTTTAGATGTATGATTTTCTATATTATTTAGATGATCTACAATATGTAGGTATTGTAATTAAGAAAAGACTGAAATCATCATGTAAAATCTTGAATACTCCATATATTGACATTTATATGTAAGAAATATGAACAGCAAAAATACTAGAAGATAAACCCATAGATTGGGATGATTGTATTGTTGCTTTCATCTTTCTTCTGTTTTTCTTGACTTTCCAAGACTTCTGTGATAAGCACGCTTTTTTTTACACTTTAAAAAGATTTATTTTTTTAAAGAATGCACTGTATGTAAATGATACATGTAGGTGCTAAAAGCATGAATCATTTTGTTTTACATTATTATTCATAAATTATTTCTATCTTTACAACTTTTTAAACTTAAGATGACCATAGCTGACCATGTGTATGTATTCTATGTGTATAACTTAAAGTAATGTTGCACTAACTTTTTTACACATTACAGGAATCACCATGTATATGATGCCGTGTCTAAAGAAATCAACAATTCATCGGAACTGTTGTCTCATTGTTCAGTAGGCACTGACTTTCAGAGCCTAAAGGGAAAACGCTGGCATTTTTTTTCTTTCTCAGGTATTTTTTTTTTGTTATCATTAATCTACAATTACATGAACAACATTATGTTTACTAGACTCCCCCCATCAAGTCCCCACCACATACCCCATTACAGTCACTATCCATCAGCGTAGTAAGATGGTATAGAATCACTACTTGTCTTCCCTGTGTTGTACAGCCCTCCCTGTGCCCACACACACACATTATGTCTGCTAATCGTAATGCCCCCTTTTCTCCCCTTATCCCTCCCTTCCCACCCATCCTCCCCAGTCCCTTTCCCTTTGGTAACTGTTAGTCCATTCTTGGGTTCTGTGGGTCTGCTGCTGTTTTGTTCCTTCAGTTTTTTTCTTTGTTCTTATACTCCACATATGAGTGAAATCATTTGATACTTGTCTTTTTCTGCCTGGCTTATTTCACTGAGCATAATACCCTCTAGCTCCATCCATGTTGTTGCAGATGGTAGGATTTGTTTTCTTCTTATGGCTGAATAATATTCCATTAAAACACTGGCTTTTTAATAACCACAGGTCATGTACAGGTTCAGAACAGAATGCCGACCTCCCACTGTCTAGGGGAAAATGCCCTTTAAGACGTGGTCTCTGGGCTGACCAGATCATTAATTTTAGTTTAGCAAGGTCAAGGCAAAAACAAACAAACAAAAAAACCAGGTGGTGCCTTGAATTTTAATTTTGGTGTATTAACATTTCTTTAGTTTTCTTTTGGGGCAATGGTGGTTTTTAAGGAATTAATGAAAAGGAATTCTGATCTTTGTTTCTAATTAATTTTCTCCACTCTTATTTACATTTTATTTCAGAAAGTCCTTGCTAAGCTACATCTGAATGAAACAAGAAGTCCCTGGGGCAGGGGTACTTACTTCTTATTTAAAAATCTACTTGTGATAGGAAGCTGCACAGAATAGGAAAACTTGCAATTAATGTGGTTGCACATTTGCATTCTGTATTCCAATGAACTCAACTAGCTAAAAATAGAGTTGTGCAAATCTTGGTGGCAGAACATTTAGAATAACAGCACACATGAAGTGTACACATGACATTACATGGCATACACATTCTTGCACCATTTTGCTACCTTCATTCAGTGGCTTTGTTGATAGACCAGAAACTGGAATCTTTTCAGAAATCAAGAACCTATAGGCTACATTTCCAAAGCTGCAGCAAAATCAGCCATTGAGATCTGGAGCCATTCTCTGTATCTTTCATGGAGGCAGCCACAACCCAGGACCTGGAGAATTCTTTTCCTTTAGCTAAAGAGACGCCATTACCTAGCTTCCCTCAGGCTCTTGAGATATAAAATGGCAGGACTTTGATGGAAATGCGTTCTGTGTTGCTGACACATTGTCTTTGGTCCTTTTAGTCACTGCAGCTCTGTGTTTGTTCATCTGGAGAGGCCAATTATTTGTTCTTCCAGAAGTTAATCATTTATGACAAATTGGCTTGGCTGATCGGTGTGCTGATACATTGCAGACTAGATGGAGAAACACAGATGAGCTCATTTGCCTCTTTCAAAACACTCGTATTCTTCAACGTGCTTTTCTTCCATTTCATGCACTAGCCTCAGGACACTGGCATTTTCTCATCACCTTCTCTGCATCCTCTCCTTCTACCCTTTTCTATTGTCCCCTTTCCTCAGTTGTCAGGTAAAGACCCAGAACTTACCTTCACCTGCCAGGGCCCATTAGGACTCAACATAGCTTCTCATGCTTGATTGGAGGTGGATTTTCTGAGGAAGTTGAGCTTTGGTTCCTGCCTTGTGCAGGCCGTAGCAATGTGTTCACGTGGTCATGTATTATCAAGCATACAAATGTCAGATAGATCAGCCTCTCTCTACTTCAGCTTTTCCTCGGGTACATCTCCCCTCATAAGGCTGGAGTTGAAGTGACCATGTGCATTTTTGGATACTGTCTTAGGGCAAGTTGAGTTGACATGTTGACAAGGTGAGAAGTCTAATTTGGATGTAGTGGAATATACCTATTTGCTTCACACTCATGTCTGTGTACAGCTCAGCTACTGCTGGTTGTCCTCATGGAGGGATACCCCACTCTGCTACTCTGAAGTGTACGGAGCCTGAAGCTAGTCTTTGAAAAAGCTCATTTGTGAAGAGAGTTTGATCGAAACTTCCCCAAATTTGCCAACCGTTCCTAAAACATTATCAATAACAACTGTGTTGTTAAAAGAGTTTTCTAAACTATCAATAAGGAAGTTGATCACCCATGCTGGAGAAAAGGTCTTTGATCCTGTATTTGATGTTACAACATCTTTATCATACGAAGAGGTAATCAGAGAACAGCCAAAATGTAACCAAAATGCAGGACAAAAAAGCATTATTGATGTGCCAGAACTTTAATTTTAATTTATTTTTATGTTTTACTTTTGTATTATTTTCCTCTGGGTTTTATGATGCTTGTGATACTTGTCAGTTTTCCCAAATCTGTATTTTGTTGTGATTTCTGACTTCCTTTGGATTGCACCCAATTTTATGTTCTTCTAAAAAAGAGGAATCCTGAGATGAAGCCTCAACACATAGATTTGTTCCCGGTCTTAACTGTTTGAAGCCGCCATGGTGCTTCTGAAAAGAATAATTTGTTTAGCAAAGCTTCCAAATCAGAAAGTTGCAACTTAGAACTTAAAACCTTGAAGGCAAAATTCCTCCTCTCCATCTTTCTAGCCTACTGAGTTCCAAGGCACTTGTAACCAATATGCATGAGCCTAGAGAGAAATCCACCAATATTGGGAAATGCTATCCTGAATCTGCACTCAGATTTTTCTGGATTTTAAAAAGTAAGATTTTAGCTTAGAGGACATCAATTTCCACATATTAGACCAACACTCAGAAATCTCTAAAAATATAAGCCACATTCAGTAGGAAGGAAACCATGTCAAAAAGATAATTTGGCTGGTTCTTAAGAACAGTTAGTAACTGAGCACAGCCAAAACCGGTGTTTGTCTTCTAACCGATCATAATACCAGGTGGCATAGAAAAAGAAGGAAAGGAAATTTCTGCAGTATGTTTCAAGGGGGATTGCTGTGTTATGCAAAAGGCATGGATCCCAGAAGAAGGCATGTGTGGTCCCTGCTGTTCAGATGGGGCTTGTCTGGCGCTTGGTAGCGATGACTAGGGGAATAACAGACTGGTAGGACCTCCTCATGGGGAAGGAACCTTCTGGTGCCACTTATGAATAGGCCCCAAAGGATTAATACCTTTGGGACATAAGGTAATTCATATCTGATTATATTGTTGAGGTTCTCAACTTAGCACCAGCATCACCTGGAGGCCTTGTTAAAGCAGACTGCGGGCCTCGCCCCAGAGTTTCTGATTCTGTAGGCCTGGGACAGGACCTGATGATTTGCATTTCTAACAAGTTCCCAGGTGGTACTGATGCTGTGGTCCAAGTCCTACATGAACCACTAGGGACTGAATCTGATTTGTCCCTGCTCTTCATTCAGAGCAAGCTGCAGCAAGGAGTCAGCCACCATTACTTATGTTTTGCCAGAGATTCAAAGGCAGGTAAAGAAGTGGGAGTGTTAGTGGAAAAAATGGAAGGCTTCTGGCTGAGCAGAGCACTAGTTATCTATCCAAGGGAGTAGGGCACCATGCACTTTCCAGTTCCAGGGGAGGACTTGAGAAACTTTTTGCTCACCGCATCTTGTTATCAGAATCACCAAGGGAAACACAACAAATACTGGATGGAACAACACTCAATTCACATAAAGAAGACAGAGAGCAAGATCCGTCCAACAGTGGGCATCAGTCCGCTGCAGCCAGTGGGTCTCTGCTGGGTGGATGACAAAGGGCAATTTGCCTACATGCACCTCTCCTGTGCCGCAGTGGAAAGACCCTGTCCCCTTCCCACAGAGGACAGATGCAACAGTGGGGTTGGCAAGGTGCCATATGATGAATTTGCTTTAAACAGAGGCAAAAGAGCATTCATTGAGCTTGAAACATGGAAAGATATTAATATACAAGGTGGTAAGCCTGGCAAAGGCTGTGTGGACTCTTACTCTCTTGGTGAGGAAGTGTTCCAGACCTGCAGCCCGTTCTTGTGTGGCTGAGTAGGGGTCAAGAGATAGTGTGAGCGACACTGCCATTCCCCACACTTCAGGCATGCTCTGGTTGGAGGCTGTTGTCAAGGAGAGGTTGTAGGTAGGCCTCCTATTAATGAGTTCAGGGTGCATATTTGGCTTTCTCTGTCTGGGCCTAAGCAAAAGGTGGGAACAAAAATGTCCTGGTTCATTTGGGGTCTATTGTTACAGAGGCTATTTGGGTCTATTGTTATCACTGGGCATCTCACACTGGTTGCTACTGATAGTGGTCTGACTTCCTACTATTTTGACTTAGAGATTTATAGACTGGCTGGTTTGTTGGGCTGGTGATTGTAGACAATGTGTTGGTTTCCTGGGCTGGTGACTACAGATTGTAGATGAGAATCCTATTTTTACACATTGTCCATTTGTATATTAAGTCTCTCAGATGTTCAAAAAAGTTCATTGCCTCAATGAGCAGAATCATATTGACATTTGCAATAGCTGGAACCCAAGGGCCCTGTTTGTTCACTCTCAGATACTGGTTAAGCATCTGCTCTTTGTCACATACCATGCCAGCACTGAGGATGCAATGTGGAGCAATGTGACTTGAGTCCCTGCCCTTTTGGAGCTAACAGCCCTTACAGGAATAAAGAATTTTGAGTAATTAATAATGAACTATGATGAATGAATTCATTGGAGAAGCATGAGATGTGCCATGAGAGGACAGGAATCCTAGACAAAGAGATTTACATTGACATTTAAAGAGGAATTGAAGCTCGGTGGTGGGAGTGTGGTGGAAAAGTGGGGAGAGCGTTTTGAGGCTGAGAGGTCATCGGGTTAATCGATGCTTGCTGTTGCAGTAGGAAACTCACCCAGTCTCAGCATAACACAATAAAGGGTTTTTTTTCACTCAAGTCCATGGTGGACAAGATAGCTTTTCAACATGGTTTTCTTCTAAGTGGTGACTCTGGCCCAGGCTGCTTCCATTTTGCAATGCACTCCCTTCTAGGTGCACAGATGGGAGAGAGACTGACTTAAAGTAGGAAATCTCATGCCTGCACTTAAGTCCTTGGACTGGAGATGACTCATCACTTTTGTTCCCAAGTCATTGGCAAGAATCAATCACATGACCCTCCCAGATTCCATAGGGTCTGGGAAATAGGAAGTCATGGATGCATGGTAAGCAGTAACAGTTTCTACAACAGAACAGCGCAGTGCAAAGATCATAGGCAGTAGGCAGTGCTGAGTTTTTGAGAAGACCTAGCTGGGCAGAAGCATAGGATATGGAAGGTCAAGGGACAGCTGTTATGACTGGTGAGGAAAACAGGAGGCTAGATCATTTGGCAACATGGGAGCCACACTAAGGAATCTGTTCCACCCTCAAAGAACAATGGGAGTCACTGAAGGGTGAAAAGAGATGTATTGACATCAGATTTGTGGCTTTTAGAAGATTGCTCTGGCTTCATTCTGGATAATGGGTTATGAAACATTGATATTCTATAAAATTCTTCATCTTTAGTTGACAGTAAATACTTAAACTTCATAAATGTGATATTAAGCAAATTTAAAGTCATCTGCTTCATTTAATATTTCTTTTGATTGCTATTTCAGTCATGGTTCTAATATGCTTCAAAAAACAAATGAATCTGGCTTCAGAGATTAGATACATTAGCATGATCATTATTTCATAGGGAGACTCTTCTGTGCAATAAGATGCCCCGTGGTTAAATCAGAAAGGGAAGTCATTATCCTGTTATGGAGTGATGAAAGATACTCCAATGCATTGCAGTTCTAATGTGATAGGGTTCCATTTTATTTTCAGTGGAACAGACAAGTCTGTTTTATTTTCAGTGGAAGGGAAATGGAGATCCATAAGCCTGTAATTAATTGATCTGGCAAAGAAAATCTTCACAATGGGAGAACCCAACCTAAAAATTTGGAGTTCAAGTGATAATAGGAACTCACAGGAGGTCCTCGCTGCACTCTGACACAGTGCTGTGCCTGTTTTTGAATAAATCGCTTGTGTTCTTGAACATGCTCTTGGCTGTCTTGCGGGAAACATGGGAAGACCTAACCTCAGATTTACTCTTTAGGCATAGAAAGAAAGAGAGGTTAAGTATCTTCCAAAGGGTGCCACTGGAAATAAATGCATTCTTCTACGGCATGTTTGGTACATGATCCAGGAAACACAATCAGATGAAAGCTTAGGGAAATGGTCTTTTTCATCTGCCCATCCTCTCACCTTACTTACTGTGGAGTGGCTTTCATCACTCCATAACAGGATAATGACTTACTTTTCTGATTTAATCACGGGGCCTCTTATTGCACAGAGGAGTCTGTTTTTTTGTTTTGTTTTGTTTTGTTTTATCCCATGGTTTTCCACATTTATTTATATCTGCTCATTTATATCAACTCTTAATATTCCTTTTTTGGATGACATACAATATTATTATCTGGGGACATACAAACCTTGAGGCCCAAACTTTGGGAAACATGGACCAGAATTTTCCTAGTTTTAAAAATGTTATATGATAAAAGGAAATTACAGTGTTTAAGAATTAGATTGCTATACAAAGGGACATACACTCCAATAGGGCAAGATCATCAAATCTAATCACTATGATATTACTAAAAATTAAATTTAAAAAGTGACCTAGATGCTGATAGATAAATTTCACAAAATGAGACTAGTTCTGATAGACCAAGAAATGAAACACTTCACACCAAGCAGCCACACTTGGAACAGCCAAGGTCACACTCATAGCAAGCTTCTCACGTAAATGACAAGATAACTGATGACTAACAAAGTTATTTAACAGAGTCTTAGTAGATATGAGAGGCAAGACTGCACAGAACGGATTAAACTGTTACTAGCTCACAGGTTCTCTATATACAAGAGACTTAAAATGATGTTTGGTTCAACATTCCACAATAATACATCAAAACGTCAGATAATTGTTAGAAAGTCAATTAATTTAACTCTGCAGTCAAGAGTTTAAATGAAAAAGGTTGGCTATCTTAATTGGCAAGATTTCCTACAAAACCAATTCATCATTTTTTTCCTCTCCATAATTTTTTCCATTGTTAAAACATTGCTTTATATAGAATTACACATAACTATTTCTAATTGTGTATTCTTGTTTATTAAATTTTAATTTCAAACATTTATTTCACAAGAGTAGTTGTTTTATTTGTTTACGAAAGTTAAGATTGGGGCCAGCTCTTTCTTAAAAGAAGTTTTCTAAGATGAAAATATGGTTTTTCATGTGTCATTTCTGGTTTAAAATACCAAAGTTGTAAATGTGCATGTATTGTTTGGTTCCTCTATTCTACTCTTAGCCTTTTTTAACGTTATTACGGACTTCATACGAAAAGAGCTCCACCCAGTGCTCTGGGATGCAGGCTGCGGGGGAGCTGAGACTGGGATGGTGGCAGCGCCGAGGATGGAGACTGAGACCGCTGCGGGGGCGGAGGCCCGCAGGCAGAGCCCGGAGGCCCCCAGGCAGAGACCCGCTTGCTGCAGGCCGACTTGCCCTGCGACAGACACGACGCCATCTTGGAAAAACCGAATTGTTTTTTTAACTTTTAAAAGTAAACAGTACAGTTGGCTTTGAGAGCTTCACTAACTATATAGTATGCACCCATGAAGTAATACCTGTAGATAGACGCTTATTTCGAAATGGTTGAAATTATATATGAAGGCAACAAATTCAAAACTATTTACTTCTTTTGCAGACTCTTGTTACTAACAGTTCTTAGTGTTTTTTAGGATGTAAAGAAAAGAACTGGTGCGTGCCTGACTTTTTTGTTTGGCTTGGTTTTTAAGTCAGGTGGGGGCAGTCACGGAAAACAATCTGTGGAAAAGACTCCCGTCGCAGCTCTAGGGAAAGATCACGGCCGTATTACTGCCAGGTCTTGGTTGGAAGGATTAGAACTTCTTAAAAATCTGTTTATCGCATTGTCTTAAGAGTTTCAGAAAGCCAAAACTTACAAATTACTAGATAAGGACTATTATTTTGCAAATTCAGAATGCATTCCTAGTACGTCATGATGCTTCAACTCTGTGGCAGACATGGAAGCCTGAGGTAACAGTATATATAAATAGAGCCCTTAATTTTTAATTTTTAATCGGATTATTAAAGTAGCATAGGTCTACATTCATTGTCTTAATCTGTTCCGGCTGCTATAACAAAATGTCACACACTGGGAGGCTTGTGAACAGCAAACATTTATTTTTCACAGTACTGGAGGCTAAAGTTCAGGATCAAGGTGTCGGCCTCCTGGTGAACGCAGGGCACATTCTCACTCCGTCCTCATAGGGAGGAAGGAAGCAGGGAGCTCACTGGGCTCTCTTAGGAGGACACTAATCCCATTCATGAGGACCCCACCCTCACGACCTCGGCACCTCCCAAAAGCCTCACCTCCGAATACCGTCACATTGGGGATTAGAATTACAACACATGGACTTTGGGGGACACAAACATTCAGACTATATCAAAAAACACCAACAAGTACAGTTATAGCTTAGAAAATTTTATCTAGTATAGACTGTACTGTGTATATAGTTTTCACTTAATTTACATGTAACCATTTCCCCCATGTCATTAATACTTATTTGCACAGTTTTAATTACCATATAATATTCTGTTTAATGAAATTTCCATAATTTACTGAATCATTTGTCTATTGGTTGATGCTTAGTTTTTTTGCCAGTTTTGACAGTTACATATAATGCTGCAATAAATATCTTGGCATGTACATTTTTGTCTTAATTTATAAATTCCACTGATTCCATAAACCCCTAGAAGCAGACCAAGTCAAAAGACAAACATTTTTAAGTCTCCTTTTTTTTCAGTCACCGCTGAGATGATTATGTGGCTTTCTTAGTTAAGTCATTGGTGTAGTAAGTTGAAATCATGTGAAAAATAATGTGGGAAAATTTAAAATACCCGCTTATTTGTATAGCATGCTCATAAAGCTAAATTAGGTAGGCTATTGGTAACTCAGTGGAGAAAAGCACATGGATATTGAGTGAGAATAGCTTTTACCACAGGTCATCATGTGCAGAGGCCCAAATGCAAGAGAGGATGATGACAGAGGCAAGCCATGAAGGGATGAAAGGTATGCATTCAAAGATTCCCTGTTTTCTAGCAGCATCTGGGCTGCATAGGGTCCTTTACCTGGAGGGGGGACAAAATCCTTCAGTTGGGTGGGATCTGAGGCCTTAGTTTTTTCATTTTTATCGTATTGCCTCAGTTTTCCATTGCCCAGATATACTGGGCCAGGGAGTGTTAAGAGGTACCCAGCCAATCTCCTGGGATTCAGACCTTGTGCTCCTCACATCTGCTGAGTCACAGCGTCCAGTGTCTCCCTGTCAGGCTGTTAGCGCACAGCCTCTACCCTCTGCTTGTTGGGTCAGTTGTATGAAGAACCCAGGGTGGCCATGGGATAGTCTCAGCTTCTAATGTAACAGAACCCAAACTGTATTCCCTGACAGAAGAATTTCAGCTTGCACATTAGTACTACCAAACCCTGTGAACCCTTGATGCTCTTTTGAAAGAAATCTTTCTAGATATGATAAAGGTAGAGATTAGATATATGCCAAAAGAAATATGCCAAAATAACTCATGAGATATAAATACATGAGAAATACAGAAATACATGGATAAAATAGACCAAGAAGGCTTTTTAATTGGGGATTTTTTTTTTAAAAAGCCTAAAAAAGACTATTTTCATGATTATTCATGGAAATGCAGAACTCTTTTTATAACCAGGTAACCATCCTTTAATCAAATACATTTCTGTAGAGATAAAGTTATTGATACTCAGGCAAAACTGCTTGCCTTACATGAATAGCTATCAAAGATGGGATTGCTTTAATCATTATAAGGAGTGGTTTTGAAACAATGTGTTTTTGGTTCCTGTGTTTGCATGGTACTGTGTTTTACGTGTTTACATGTTGTTAATTCAAAGATTTTCAGCCTTGCTTTTTTGCCTCTTGAGATACTGCAGTAACAGAGGCGCCCTGTCCAGTGTATAAATTCATGTTGTCTCATTATAAGACCCAAGTTGTGAGATTCAAGGTTACATGTCATGGATTTGACAGGAAGTGTCTCCATTACATGGGGGTATTTTTTTCTCTGCCTCTCTCCTCTCTCTCCTCCACCTTTTCTACCTCCCCATTGCCCTCCAGTTTTTCATTTCTCTCTTTTTCTTACCATCTATTTGTGACTCCATGAGCCACCATTACAGGCTCTGGTGGGAATTGAACCTGAGAGAGTGAATCTACTTTCAACTATTGAGAAAATGAGTTGGGATCTTGCAGGGGACAAAATCTTCCTATGGAGTGAGGTGCATTTATTCCTTGTCCTGAAGCTTTGAGATGCTGGAAGACGCTTTGGGGTGGGGGCGACAGTGCCATATGCCAACCCCGTTTCCGCCTCAGGCCTCTCTCCCGTGCTTCTCCTCTTCCCGCACACATTGATGACTTACTCTTGTACTTCCTTAGGCTTCAGCTGAAATGGCACATCTACTGGAGCCCTCTCTAACCATCCCATAGAGAAGGACAACGCCTCCCCACTTCCGCAGCCCTGCCACACCTCTTTCTCTTGCTCTATTTTTCTCCACAGTGCTTCTCAGTCAGCACACATGTAAGTTCCTTGCTTCACACCTCTAGTACCTAAGCTTCCTAACAGTAGGACTTTGGTCTGTTCACCTGCATATCCAGCATCTGGAGCAATGCCTGAGCATAGGAGACACTCAATGCCTATTAGCTGAGTGAATAAATGTTGACATTGCAACATGTGAATTCAGTGTTGACACTGAAATTTGCAAGATGCTGCTGCAGATATTCCCTTGAAGATATTTCTACTGATCCATGCTTGTGCAGTGTAAAAGATCCAAATACACCAGTCTTCTCTAATAGTGCTTATGGGAGAATTCTGCTTAGATTTTTGGACTTGGCTGTTCTTTTTAGGGAATGCCAATGTCTGAGTCTTTCCCCTGTTGGGGGTGCCCTTAGGATACAAATTTGACGGTATTTGTTGAGGGGACCTGGGCCTACATCCCCTCACAGAGCACTGGCCCCTCCTCCCCCTTCAGGCTTCCCAGAGGAGATCTATGCGCAGTTAGTTGGAGGTTTGTTCCCAAACCGCAGCCTGAAAGAGCTGGGCTCTACCGCATGAACATGCAAGTCACCTTGAGTGAGAGCATCAGCTTTTGCCACTCAGTGGATGGCTGAAGGCACTGTTTTAGGCATGAGGTAAACAACGGACCCTACAAAAGAGAGATAGGATATATTTAGGGATATATGGTTAGATTGTGGTGAGGACCGACTGAGACAACTCATGTGACATTTCATACTAACTTCTAGAGGACTGCACATATTTTAACTATCTTATGGGAAGACTCAAGCTGACCAGGCTCAAGAAAGACAAGTCTATTCCACTTTGACGGCAGAATGAGCACCAGAAATGTCACATCTCTTCGGCCTTGTCAGGCGGTCCCTGCCACCTGCAGTCTGAGACCTCTTCATTGGCTGTGAATGTACTTAGCTGCCTAGGTGGGGTTTGGCACAAGCCCTCAGCTATTTGCAAACTGAGGGAGTGTCCAGTGTGGTTGCTGTGAGATACCTGGTGTCTTCACACTTCACCAATCCCCTGTGACTACATGCAGTCCACAGAGAGGCCTGTAGACCTGGCTTGGACTCTGTTGGCATCACCTTCATCAAAGAAAGAGCACGTGATGTCATAGTCGCCAGCTCTCAAGAAAAGGCTGTTGTGAGCAGCAACACGACTGGAGCCTCTTTTGCTTAATGGTCCAAGGTTCATAAGGTGAAAGACATGAGACGAATTTTTACAAGATGGAAGCAATGGTCAGTGTAATTGGGCAATTTTACTTCTTCAAAGGATTGTTCTGAATATCTTATTTTGAGCTTTAGAACACTATGTATCTGAGTTCTATCATTTGGGTCTCTTATTTCTAAATCCTGTGAACTTTCCATTCTACCACATTGGAGCGGCTTGGCAGGTGAAAAAGTGTAGCTTGGTGGAAGAACCATCTGTCAATGGGGCCATGAGTGTGGAGACAGGACAATGAAAGTTTTTCCTGAACGTGTAGTAGTTGAGGTTGTAAACAGGAGAGGGTGGTGGAGGAACACAATTAATTTAGAACAGGAGAGCATATTTATGTTTGTATGTGGTGGTCAAGTCTTTGAAATCCATGGCAAGAAATCTGAGTAAAATGCACTCAGAAACTATAGAGGTCTTGTCAGCATTGGGAAGGTAGGTAGTGCTTGAGAAAGATATTTTGCCTATTAAATTTGAGGGGTGGTTATGAGATGGACAGCCATGTAGAAGGTGGCAGTCCAGAAAAGAGAGGGTGAGTTCTGGACTGAATTTAGATGTGGGAAAGACCACTGGTATATGGGAAATCAGTTCTGGGCTTGGTGACTGACAGGATGTAAGGAATATTAAGTGACCTCAGCCAGTGGCCACTATAACTGTGTTGTGGTTAAATGGAAAGGGGTTTGGGGAGAAAGTAAATTTTCCCTGTATTTAGTCTCTGTTTTATGAGACTTGTCTAGGGTTTCTGGTGGTGAGTGTGGCCTTGCCCTAACAAGTCCACAGAAGATGAATTTAGGAGTGGGCATGGAGGGAGGAAGAGGAAAAGGTGTCAGAAATGCTCCACCTCATCAAAGAATGTGTGGCAAGGAGAGGTTGGCTGTCAGAGCAAATAGAAGAGAGAACTAATTTTGGATGCTTACATTTAGAGTTTACCTTTTTAATATTTAATCGCGGTTTTGAAAGAGACAGACAAGGAAAAATATAACAATGCTAAGTATGGCAGTTTTAAAACACGACCACATATTCTTTGATACTCCTCCAGTCAAGAATTTAATTCCCCTTCCCTCAAATACAGGCTGGCTTCTAATTAAGAGAATGTGGTGGAAGTGACACAGCATGGCCCCAGAGGCTAGCCGTAAAAGGTGATAACCTGGCTTTTGCTTCTGGGATATTTGCTCTCCGAACCCAGCTGCACAGCTGGGAGGCAGCCTGGGATGCCTGGGGGGCCATGTGGAGGTGTTTAGGCCAGTGAGTCCAGCTGAGCTCTCAGCCAACTGCCACATGTGTGAGTGAGAAAGTTTCCAGAAGACCACAGCCCCAGCTCCCATCCGACAACAACCTCATGAGAGACCCTGAGTGGGAACCTCCTAGCAGACCTCAGTCAACCTACGGAAATGAGAGTGATTTTTCTTTTCCTCCTTTTTCTCTCCCGAAAATTGTTGCTATTTCATGCTACTAAGTTTAGTACTAGGTTCAGCACACAGCAATAACCACAACACTAATCAGGGGCGGATTTTTACAAATTATCCCATGCCCTTGTTTTCAAAGGCCAAGTTTCCTCTTAATATTTTCTTTCTCCTTTATTTTTCCTGTTTCTGTAAGAAAGCGTCCTGATAATAAAACACGGGCAGCAGTGTGGAAGGTGAGCCTGACTGAGCCTTATCCCTGGTCATCTGACCTGGTGGGATCCATCAGCAGTGGTGGGCAAGGCGGGGTTGTAAACCTGCTCATGCATCCAGGAGGATGGTCCTTCAGAACTGCTGCATGCTCTCATCAGCTGGTTCTCAGGCAAAGCTTGAGGTAGCAGGTAATACATAAGTGCGTATCTGTCTTGTTTCTTTAGCTGATTATGATTCATATATTTCGGTACAGTTTCTCTCCATGACTTCTACTGGACCTGGGGCCGGTGCAGGATATCATGTGGCAGTGTGCAAACACCCGGTTTCTGAGGGAGGTTTGTGTGAGCTGGAAGAAAGCTCTAGATTTCAAGGGCAAGAGGAAAAGTGAACAACCTCATAGGAGTGAATAATAGTAACTGTTAACTCCCATTGTACCTGTTGTCACATTATTCTTTTTACATAATACATATTTTACCCTGGGAACAAGATTCAAAGGTGTTCAAAATCACTTTTCTTACTTTAAATAATGAATTTTATTTTTCTTTACACTTGTAATTATGTAAAAGTTGTAGCTATTTTATATCTGCTGTGGAACTCTTGGTAATTCTTCACTTAGACATCTGCCGTGCCTTTTGAAGAAAGAAACTTTCGTGGAGCCTCGAGGATGAGAGGAAGAATTGGGAATGAGGGAAGTCTTCTCGAAAACAGAGAAGAGGATGCAGGAGTGCCCCTGGCAGCAGGGAGGGCTCCGTGCCCTGCTGAGAAGTCTGGAAGGTTCAGTGAGGGGGCAGGGGACAGCAGGACCTGAGGGGTCTGCCTGTCTGGTACTCTGCCAGCCTGTAGGAACTCCTGGGGCGAGTGGCTTTCCATGGGGGCTCTTAGTACTGAGCAGGCAGAGAGAATATTCCCTAGGGCCTTGGCTCAGTTTTCCTCATTTCTCCCAAGGAGGATGTGGAGAAAGGGAACCCCCCTGCCCTGTTGGTGGGAATGGGAACTGGTCCAGCCACTGTGGAAAGCAGTATGGAGGATCCTCAAAAAACCAAAAATAGAAATACCATAAAACCCAGGAATTCCACTTCTGGCAATTTATGCAAAGAAAGCAATGACTGATTTGAAAAGATATATGCACATCTGTGTTTATTGCCTCATTATTTACAATAGCCAAGATATGGAAGCAACCAAAGTGTCCATCAGTAGATGAATGGATAAAGAAGGTGTGGTACATATATATGGTGGAATATTATTCATCAATAAAAAAGGAAATCTTGCCATTTGCAACAACATAGATGGACCTAGAGGGTATTATGCAAAGTGGAATAAGTCATGCAGAGAAAGGCAAATACCATATGATTTCACTTTTATGTAGAATCTAAACAAAACAAAAATAAAGACAAAATAAGAAAATAAAACAGGAATAGACCTGCAGACACAGAGAGGAGTCTGGTGCTTACCATGGGGAAGGGTGTGAGGGTGGGTGGGTGAAATAGGTGAAGGGGATAAAGAGGCATAAAATTTAAATTATAATATAAATTAGCTGCAGAAAGTAGAGCATAGAGAATATAGGCATTAATAATGTAATTTTTTTATGCTGATAGTAACTACACTTATTGGGTGTGCATATAATAATGTAGACAACTATCAAATCACTATGTTGTACACCTGAAATCAATATAATATTGCACATCAACTTTACGTCAATAAAGAAATCCAGGGTGATGGTCTTGCCGGTAAGGGTCTTGACGAATATCTGCATACCACCCCTCAGACAGAGCACCAGGTGCAGGGTCGACTCTTTCTGGATGTTGTAATCGGAGAGAGTGCGACCATCCTCCAGCTGCTTGCCCGCAAAGATGAGCCTCTGCTGGTCGGGAGGGATGCCTTCTTTAAAGAAATAGAAAGGAAGAAGGGAGGAGGAAGGGAAGGAGGGATGGAGGAAGGAAGGAAGAGAAGACTGTGCAACCTTCAGGGGACGACAAGATGAATAGCTCATTTACACAATTATTTATTGAGCACATATTATTGGCTAGGCTCTAGGGGTACAGGATGAGTAAAATGCTGTCCCTGCTCTGAGATAGACTCATAAACAGTGATCCCTACATGGCATACTGAGGGAGGAAGTGGGGGGCTGGCCAATGCTGTGGGCTAAGGGGGCTGCTTTCACTGATGGCTGGTGGGTATGCCCATTGTTAAAACACATTATGCAGCCCCTTTATCTTTTTTCATTCTGGTGCTGTGTTGCTCCTGTCTGGTCACTTCCCATTTTTTTAGGGTGCTATATATCATATCTTAGGAACATCATACAAGGCGATTGGTCCATGTAACTAAAACAATAGTTGTA
The DNA here is from genome assembly GCA_032199065.1 of Smutsia gigantea. Taxonomy (NCBI): domain Eukaryota; kingdom Metazoa; phylum Chordata; class Mammalia; order Pholidota; family Manidae; genus Smutsia; species Smutsia gigantea. The sequence continues at coordinate 23,823 of JAVSCE010012499.1, forward strand.
TTACCTGGAGTTTACTGGGGCTTTCTGAGTGAGACACCATATGAAGTCTTCTATCAATATTTTCTCATTTAATCCTCATAAAAACCCTACTAAGAATGTTCTATTATTTTTTTATGTTTTTATTTTTTATTTTTTATTTTTTTTAGTTTATTTTGATATCATTAATCTACAATTAAATGAGTAATATTATGGTGATTACACTACCCCCTTCATCAGGTACCACCCCCCCAACCCCACTGCAGTCACTGTCCATCAGAGTAGTGAGATGCCATAGAGTCACTACTGGGTTGTCCTCTCTGGGTTGTACAGCCCTCCCCGTGCCCCCCGAACATTACATCTGCTAATCGTAATGTCCCTTCTTCCCCCTTGCCCCTCCCTTCCCACCCATCCTCCCCAGTCTCTTTCCCTTTGGTAACTATTAGTCCATTCTTGGGTTCTGTGAGTCTCCTGTTGTTTTGTTCCTTCAGTTTTTTTTTTCTTAGTTTTTATACTCCACGTATGAGTGAAATCATTTGGTACTTGTCTTTTTCAGCTTGACTTATTTCACTGAGCATAATACCCTCTAGCTCCATCCATGTTGTTGCAAATGGTAGGATTTGTTTTCTTCTTATGGCTGAATAATATTCCATTGTGTATATGTACCACCTCTTCTTTATCCATTCATCTACTGATGGACACTTAGGTTGCTTCCATTTCTTGGCTATTGTAAATAGTGCTGCGATAAACATAGGGGTGCATCTGTTTTTTTCAAACTGGGCTGCTGCATTCTTAGGGTAAATTCCTAGGAGTGGAATTCCTGGGTCAAATGGTATTTCTATTTTGAGTTTTTTGAGGAACCTCCATACTGCTTTCCACAATGGTTGAACTAATCTGCAGTCCCACCAGCAGTGTAGGAGGGTTCCCTTTTCTCCATATCCTCGCCAACATTTGTTGTTGTTTGTGTTTTGGATGTTGGCCATCCTCACTGGTGTGAGGTGATATCTCATTGTGGTTTTAATCTGCATTTCTCTGATGATTAGCGATGTGGAGCATCTTTTCATGTGCCTGTTGGCCATCTGAATTTCTTCTTTGGAGAAGTGTCTATTCATGTCCTCTGCCCATTTCTTAATTGGATTATTTGCTTTTTGTTTGTTGGGGTGCGTGAGTTCTTTATATATTTTGGATGTCAACCCCTTATTGGATACATCATTTATGAATATATTCTCCCATACTGTAGGAAGTCTTTTTGTTCTACTGATGGTGTCCTTTGCTGTACAGAAGCTTTTCAGCTTCATATAGTCCCACTTGTTCATTTTTGCTTTTGTTTCCCTTGCTTGGGGAGATATGTTCATGAAGAAGTCACTCATGTTTATGTCCAAGAGCTTTTTGCCTATATTTTTCTCTAAGAGTTTTATAGTTTCATGACTTACAAGAATGTTCTATTATTATCCTTGTTTTATAGATATGCCAAATAAGCACAGAGAGGTTTGGTCACTTGCTCAAGGTCACACAGCTGGCATCTGGTGGGGCCAGGATTTGTAACCAGTTCCAGAGCCCACATTCTGTATACTTCTGCTTCCAACTGCACAGTGATATCCCTCTTTTCATGAGGTTTTATTGCTCTAATAATAAACTCTAATAATAATCAAGTTGGATGGATTCATTCCAAAGAGGCATGTTGTGTGCCCCCTGAGCACCTCGTGAGAATCCCAGGTACTGCTCAGAGGCGTCATCAGAGAGGGAAGCCGAGTGTGGCCTCATGACGTGGGGCAAAGCCTTCACGTTTTGAGGACCTGGTACAGGGGCCACAGTGCCCCCACCCTCAGCGCTTAGGATTTTAGACCAGTGTCCTTTCCTTTTTAGCTAGTGTCAGGGTTTAATTTGTTCTCAGCTGCTGTTAGGGTAACAGTCAAGCCATAAATGCCTCATTCCCATGAGAATCCAAGGTAACTTGGTCCTAACTGGCTGACAGACTTCAGAAAAAAGTGCACCAAAAGAGGTATGTTAGAAAACCAAAGTTTTCCAAATACTCTGCCAGGATGTGTTCAGTATTCAGATATCCTGAAACATAAAAAAGAAAAATGTTACTAGGCACCTGGTAGATAAGGTTTCCATGGTTTTCTTCTAGTTTTTCTTTTCACACTCACACTCAAATTAATTCTCAAGGACTTTCCCATTTTCCAGTGTTCATATATGATTGCATAATATTATGAAATATTAACCAAAGTTTTCTTTTCTCCATGTTTTTTTTCTTACCTTTGCACTACCCCTTCATTGAGTGCTAAAACTGACTGTGTATTGTAAGTAAGGGATTTTTACAAATTAACCCTGTTGGGGCTTTATTCCCAAAGTGCATAAATCAGGATTTGTGGAGGCCCAGACATGGGTTTTTGAAAAGCTTTCTAGAGGATTGTAATGTGCAGCCAAGTTTGAGGACCTCTACAGTGACTGAGCTTCCTGTGTTCAGGGGAATTCTCATGCAAGGGATAAGAGTTCATTGAGAAAAAAAAAGAAATATATTCTCAGTGTTTGAGTTTTAACAGACTAGCAGGGAAGGGAAAGGACACAAGACAGAAGATCTAGTAGAAAACAGCATGAGTCACAGCAAGTCTTCCTTCCCCCAGAAAGAAAAAGATTCTTACCTGCAAGGGAAATGAAAGGGAGAAAGAGAGGTAAAGTGATTTATTTGGGGGTCTTGGAAACCCTCCTAGACACAAGGGACAGAGCATGATGTAGGGTGATGCATATCTTCACAGATGCCCTGATGGCCAGGCGTGCAGTCAGATGCCAGCTCCCTCCCTTGCCTTAGTCCCTTGGCACAATGAAGGCCCCCTAGACCTAAGATGCCATTCTTAGGAAGGAAGGGAGGCTCAGAACAGAAGTTTTTGGTGGAATTATGGAAAATAAGGCCTGCTATATATCCTACACACCTGCTTCTGACATTTGTACATATTCCCCTGGGGTCTGTCTTTTGGCAGAAAGAATAACGAGGAAGCCTCTCCCCTGTTGGTCCTGTTGATTCTTTTCAGTACTAAATGGATTTGCCTTTTGCTACCTGTCAACTGAGGGTTTTATGGTTTTCATAGAGACAGAAGGAGACAACCACATCCTGCTGTGGAGGGTTGATACCAATCACCAATTTAGTATGGACGGACTCTACCACAGTGACCAAAATCCCTTTGGTGACATTACTGAGTGGTTCTGAATATAATGTCCCATAATCTCATCTATTATTCAAAACAATTTAACAAATTGAGAAATTTAAAAATCAAGTTTATTTTTGATGGAATAGGTGCATATTCACATCGCTGTAATCCAAGAGAAATGAAAACAGAGTAAAAACCTTTTTGATCTCACTCCTCAGCTACCTTCGGAAGACACCTGTGCTGTCGGTTCCTGATGTGTCTTTTGGAGATAGTCTATGCACATGGAAACGAATATGTAGACATTCTCTTATTAATTTCTCTTTTTCCTCAAATGGCAGCTAATATAAATCGATCTAGACCTTGACTTCTGTATCAGGGCATGACGGGGTCCTTCACGCTCTTTTATGGCTGTGCGGTATGTCTTTGAATGCATATATCGGGATTTATTTAATCAGTCCTTACTGACAGACAGTTTTAGATTGTTTCTATTCATTGTTTTTAAAAATGATTGAAGAGCTAGGATGCTCTGGAGGGGTTTAACTCTTTCTTCTTTAGAATTACCAGCTTGATAATGATGTATACGTATGAGTTTCAATTGGTGTTATTGTAGCAGCATTTTATTTCATTTAGAAAGGATTTTAATTTTATACATTAAAATATACTTGATCACTAATTATTGCATTTCCAGTCCTATGAAGTTTTATGAGATTTTTTTCTCCTTTTTGATAACCCCATAAAGTTTTTATGTTTCCAATTTTTGCTGTCTTGGATAATGTCTGTTTTAGTGCAATTGATAATGTGCCTTAATATGCTACCATGCTCTTCTACTGCATCCAAATATAGGGCATAGAAATATCATTTACAATCAAATTAATTTACACTTAAAAATCCTTGCTTTGGCTAGAATTACTTGCTTCAATTGCTCTAGAATCCTGTCTAAAAGCAACACCTCATCTTGCTGGAGAAACATATCATAATTTCTTTAGTTATAATTTTTCATACATAAATTCATCTTAGCCACTTCAGGGGTTATATATTAAGCAATTTATGGCACAAAATGTTGATATCTTCTGAAATTCTATCTTCCTTTTCTATGACTGGTTGTGTTTTGAGATTCCATGTCAGCATTAAATAGATTTAGAATTACAGATTCTTAATATTGGTTATAAGATCTAGCCACTGTGACACACCCTGGACTCCTAGACCCTGAATAGCTGCCTTCATTTGACAACTTTTTGGGGGGAGGAAGTTACCATCCAGCTAGATTATTCCTTTTTTTATTTTTATAGACTTTTCATTAAATATAATTATCTCCTTTTGAATCAAAAGAACAACATATACTAGCTCTTCTGGTGATGGAGGGAGTAAGCTAAAAACAAATGATCAATGACTTGAATCTAAAATCAATAGAAATCTGAAATGCATGAAGAGAAATTTCCAAAAGATGCTCATTTCCCTCAAACCCAGGATCAGAAAAAGCATGTTGTTAAATTTTTATTTTCCTTGACTGCCCTTTGAAATTCACCCAGATGGTCCTTTAGATGCTAGGAAGATTCACTGATGCTTGAAATCATCATCTCATTCTGAAGATCAGGGCTCCATGTTCTGTTGCTGGCTTTGTATCTTATATTGCTGCAAGTTAAGGCAGAGCTAGTGGTCAGGAGCTGGTGATTTTCAAGTGGCATTTGAAAATGAGAGTGCTATAGTTGATTTAATACTCATAACCTTACCTTTTTCCATGGGTAATAAATGCATAATAATTACAGTTATGCTACATTTATACATGATACCTCATTGTTTTTGAATATCAAAGATCCATCCCTTACTTCCCTGAAACTGCACCTTGATTTTCCTTTGGAAAACAGCACCTCTTCTATCAGCCATAATGCTGATGGACTGGTGTCTAAGGCGTCTCCCATTCACTTGCCCCAGTGTGAGCATGTGACCCCAAGTTCCATCTCACTCTCCCCATGGAATTTGATTATCAGGCAGAGATGGAAAAAATTGGTGTTCATTCATTCTTCACTCATTTGTTCATTCATTCATTCAAGGGTATTGACCCAGAAAGACAAACATTTAGCTCTTATTCCTTTATGAAATCTGTTTCTTCAGCCTTGCCTCTCATTCTGTGAGCCATTTAATAAACTCCATTTTTACTTAAATTAGCTTGATCTGGTTTTAGTTGCTTACAACCATAGAACTCTAATGGATATAATGACCAAGACAGACTATTGTTTGCAAATAATTTAGATGTCTTCAGATAATAGCCAGACTAGGGATTCTATTTCTTTTGCAAAGGTTTTGAGGTCCAACCAGAATGAATCATTGGTGGGAGATTAATTATGGGATCTTGCACAGCAAATGGAGTTGGAAAAACCATATTAATAGGTAGTTTGAAAGTTCTGGGCTTACACAAATATTTTGACAGATCTATTCTTTCTGGGTTAATTTATGCTCTCCTTTGGAGGAGTTGTCCAAGCTGTTGGGACTCTCACTTAGCTCAGAGCCGTGGAGTGGCGTCCTGCCTGGCAGATTTCACACTGAAGCAGATGAGTTGTCCTCCCAGCTCTTATGTTTCTTTTCTTTCATCTAGGTCAGTTGTGTTCCTACAACCCATCTTCAGATCCCAACCCTATTCTTCAGGCATAGTGAAAATCCCAAATATTTCTAGTTGACCACATCTGGAGAGAACCTCTCCCACTCTGACATCCTGTGGTGTGGATCATTTGTACGAGTCTTGTTGGCATTGCTTTATAAACTGGCTCTTTATTTATAAATTATTTCTTCTCATTGTTGCTTGGCTTTTGGAGGGCAGGAATTTGCATTTCCTATCATGGGGTAGGAATGGATGGCATCTTTTTGTAGCCCCCTTTCACCCAACCCATTAAGGCCAGCAAGTGTCAATGTATCTCATCAGATGGCACTCATGGCAATGAGATTTAGTGGCAGCAAGACCAATAGAGAAATAAGTATTCTGGCAGCATAACACAGTCAGAGTGTCTCAGGCTGTGTCCACAGGCCACTGCAGCTACAAATATGCCTCAAATATGTGTTTTAAATAAATGGAACTTGAAGACTTTCAGTAAAGCAAGTGTTCTCCACTTTGCTGCAGCCCCACCTCTCTCTGTTCCTAGCCCCCATTTGCACATTTACATTCCTTGATGAACTCTGAAGACATTTGAGTTTGGGATCCCAAGTATGTTTTAAACCTTGTTGCTATATCTCTAAGTACTCTGTGTATCTGCCCATAAATGTTCATATTTCTCTAGTGTGTGTGTTTTCAAAACTTCTTGACAAGAGTGATGCTTAAATGCAGACCACTACAAAGCTAGGCCTTGACTAAATATTACCAACTGTTGATCTTAAACTTGAGGTTGCCATGCCAGAAATCCATGCTGTAGATTAACATCTGGTTTTCAGGCTTTGAAGTCATGCTTCAGCCTCAGTATGAGCTCATCTGTTCCATGAACTTTGCAAACATTTGCCTCTCAATCGTGATCTAGCTTCCCAGGGAGGCAAATAGTGTGAACAAAATTAAATTTGTGAGAGTGCTTGTGTAGGGATCCTGGTGGCCAGCAAGAGCAGTGTGACCATCTAGGTGTCTCTGTGGACAAAGTATAAAGGTGCTAAGCCCTGTGGGTTTTTTTAGCCCACTGAAGTAGACATGTGGACTGACTCACCTATAACTAGACATGCTGGCAAAGACTAGACTAACTAGCAAAGTTTTTAGGAGGGTGTTGAGCTCACAGTCAGGCCTGTGCTCACCCAGAGGATGATCAGACATGAAGGACACCCAGAGGCTTTTGGTGGCCTGAGTCCTTCCTTGAGTAGAGCTCGTCTAACACACCATCTTTCTATCTCAAATTGACTAACTGGGGTTCAAACTAATTTTAAGACAAGGTAAAAAGAATAGAAGGAAAAAGTGAAGGGCCAGCAAAGATGGTAAATGGCTTTGAAAAACAGAAGCAGGCATTCTTGGAAGATCATTCAGTACCTCAGAATGATTTTTAGAGGTAAAAATAGAAACAGAAAAAGCAGAGAAGGAGGAGAGAAGAACCCAGAAAAATAAATAAGATGTCCTATTATCTTAGGGCATGTTAGGACTTAATATGTATGTGTTGGCTATTGATAAAGAAAGACTTTTCTAATTTTTAAATACTGTGTTATGCATATTCATTGTTAATATTTTATAGTTACATATCATCTCACATTTTTCAGAAATAAAAAAAAATTCAGGAAACATAGGTAAGGAAGTGCTCTATCCTTAAACACAAGTGAAACCTGCTCAGGAAGCCCTGTGGATCCTTGATGGCAGAGTAGTGGCTCCCACTAAACCTTTGACACCCATTTTATAGCCCCTTGTATCCGAAATACATTTCAGTACATCTTTGAGATGGGGTCAGTAATTAATTGTCAGGCTTATTATGTACATTTGGTTTTCATCTCTTTGCATTTCCCAGTTATGGGCCATGAGACAAGGCAAAAAGCAGGGCTTGGTCTGCCTCTGAGGGATGTAGGCAGTGTGGGAGCCTGACCCTGCTGCTGTGCGGCCCTGCTCACTCTCCCCGGTTTCTTTAATGGCACTTGTGGGAGTGTGGTGTTTGCACTTATGTGGAGCCCGAGCAGGTTACCCAGAGTTGTATTTTACCCTGTGTTACTTTTCTCTAAGGGCAACGTTATCCATTAACCATCTTCTCTTTACCTGAATCCCTGCTAAGTGTTGTGCAAAGTAGAGAAGGAGAATTTCTGAAAACTTTAAAGCTATGATAAGGAAAAATCTTTTTTGTGGGAAGCAGGGTTGGGGAGGATGGGCAGGACATCTATGTGCTCATTTCTCTCATTGCTGTTAGTTGATGAACATAAATATGTTAACTCTAATTTAGTTTGCTCATAAAACTCATAAGTAAGGAATATTCTGGGATGTGAAGAGCCATCAATAAGGTATCATAACATCTTGTTATGGTTAACCTTCCTAATGATTCCTTACTTTCTGTCACTCCCCATGTGACACTTTGCTCTCCATTTAAGCTCTCATACTAGCTTTCTAAAACAGAACTGCTCACAAGGGTGCTGCCCGGAACCTCATTCCTCCTGGAAGAGCCCACACAAGTCACTGAGCTTGCAAGGCCTGGAGATCCCCCATCGCCAAGCCCACCTCCTAGCCTCTTCACCTGGAATGCTTCAGTCCCACAGTTCATGACCTGTAGCTTCTGATCATGTTACTTTTGCTACCTTTTGTGATCTCTAACCAACTTCCCTTTCACCACTTATGAGTTCCACTATTTTAAAAAGTGCAGCTCAAATGTCTCCTTTCCAGAAACTTCTTTGTTTCTTCCTTCCTCTAACAAACTGATTCCTCCCTCAACTGTTTCTCATAAACTTTACTTGTGTCTCTTTTAGAGATTTTTGTATAGCTAGTTGTTTATTCATTTTTGTTAGTGTGTGTGTGTGTGTGTGCACGAGCACGCACATGCATGCATACACGCACATGTGCATACAACTGGGAAAGGTAGTAAACTAAAGGAAGAAAAAAGTAAGAGTAAAGGAAGAAAGCACAGAGGTTGGAGAAATGAAGAATCATTTCAGAAGAGGAAAAATCCCCATTAGACACATGCTCCAAGCCCATTTTTCTGTTAGATTTTTCTGCTGATGTTGGTTGTTTCATGTGGCCTTTCCTCACACCAAAAAGAGGTGACTAGTTCACCAAGAGGACAGTTCTCTTGGAAATTCCCTCCCTTCACCTGAAGGCAGCTACTGGCCCTGGTTCATCTATACCTGCACCAGGAGCACAGTGCCTGGCCCACAGCAGGGACTCAGCAATTGTTGGTTAAATGGACGATGCAGCGGACTAGAGCCTTTCTCTTCACGTGTGACTTTTCCACCAACGAACCCCTGTCCTTGACTTTGCTCCTGAGCTGTCTCTGTCACCTGCCTCCAGCTTGTTAATGGATGATTTGAGGCCCGTTGCCTCCGCTGAGACCCTGGCTGAGTTAGACTTAACCTCCTCCTTCATTTCTGTCTATATGTAGCCTGGGTGGTGGGCGAGTTTCTAAGAACCAAGGGTCTGATATATTCGCCAACTCAGGCTCTGACCCCATCCTGCCCAGCCGTGATAGAGACGTGTGGGGAGGCCAGCTCTTCTCCCATCCACACGCTCCATCTGTCTCTTAGCTGTAAGTTGTCTATTCATGAATTTTTTCCCTCTTCAGGAAATGCCCATATATATTTTTTTAATGTAATACCTTCTCCCCAAAATAAACCAACAGCAACAAAAAAACAAATCCAATTACAGCCAAGTCTGTATTCTCCCAGTTGGATTCTGTGTCTTTAAAAAACAAGTACACTGATGGGAGGTCCTGGATAAATTTCATCTCTTTTGCCCAGTGCCTGATGCCCAGACAATAAAGGCTTAGGCAGTACTGATTAAAATCACTGACTGCTCAAATATCACTCTTAATCAATTTTTGTAGATGGGCAACAAAAAGGAAGCTTGGTTTTAGTCAGTGTTAGCCAAGCACCAGCAAAAGGTGTGGGGGGTAGAGCACTGGAGAGGCCAGAGGCAAGGATAGTGCCAGTCTTTAAAAGGCTGCAAGTCCCAAAGATAAAGATCGAATTTCTGATCCTTCCTTAAGCTGGTTCCTTACTTGTTCCTAAAAGAGCGGGAAGCATTTCTCTCTCAAAATGATTAAACTCACAAAATCTTAAGTATCAAGAGAAAATTAAAAGTATTTCTAACTCAGAGAAGTACTGATTTCTTTATGTGTTTGATCTTAAGTCAAATTTAACTTTTTAATCATTGCATTTATTAACAACCAAAAAAAAAAAGTGAGAAAAATCCCCATGCTTTTTTAGTCCAGCATTTGAGTCCAACATAGCTTTACTCTGTCTTGAAGAAAATAATTAGGCTGGCACTAGGAACAAAACAATGCTGCAGAATTTGAAATATATACTTGGTAAGATTAATGGAAAGAGAATTTAAAAACCATATTTATGGATTCAGAAAGTGTATACCAGTGTATCTTAAATTTTATATTTGTTGATCATACAATATATATATTTGGAATTTCAAAAATGACCTCCGAAGCTCTGGGTTCTAGAAAAGATGAAGAAAATAATATTGGGAGACTTTCTGAATCCGTAAATATGCTTTTGGACAGAAAGGCTCACTTTCTTACTGTGGTGATGATTTCACAGATGTACACATATGTCAAATGTATCAAATACTGCATAAACATGTCTAGCTTAATATGTTAATTATATTTCAGTTAAACTGTTGGTGAAATTGAATAAAGGAAATCTCATTTAAGATGGAACTGGGAGGCTAGAAGGGGGCACTCTCATTCCCTGTCACTCGTTGTTAATTGCAGACTCCTACAGGACATGTTCCTTGCATTCCAACAGGAAGAAGCCTATACTTTACTACAGCAAGAGAAAGAGATTTTTTTCCTTGCCTGGCAACAGTCCAGCCAGTGAGAGACTGTCACAACTCAGCCAATGAAAAGCCACGATACTTTGAACTCCCAATTTACCCAGATTTTTGTTTACAACAGCCTTTCCCAACCCTGCCTTCATTTCCTTTATAAAAGAGCTTTCTTCTCCTTGTTCTCCAGACTTGCCTATGGTTTAGCTATAAATTGCATGTCCTGAATTGCAACTTCTGATATTCCGGAATAAACCCATTTTTGCTGGTAAAATAATTGGCAGTTTTATCTTTAAGGTTAACAAAACAAAAGATCGTGATATAGGAACTTAGTCTGGGTTCACAGAAGGGATTGGTGTTTCTATGAACGAAAGACTTTAACCAGTAAAACCATATAAATATTAAAATATCATATAGCTGTTACAATTATGAAGAATAATCAAATCCTGGAATCTGTTGAATAATAGTCAAGTCAGAAAATAAATACACTTTTAAAACATATGGGTAAAAGTACCGTCTGTGTGTACAAGATCTGTCTATTCTAAAATGTTGCCATCTGCTAAATAAGATTCATTTCAATGGAAAGAGTGATGATGCAAATCCTGACACAATTTCATAGTGCAATGACTGTCATCAAAATTGGTAAAATCTTCTGAAAATCATCAAGGAACTAAAAAATCTGGAATGCCATTGGCTGAGCGGCCATGGTGATATAGTCACTCATGGAAACCGGTAAGAATGAAATTGTTCTTTTCTTAAGGAATGCATAAAAAGGTCATAGTAAGTTTCATGAACAATTTTAGAAGCATCTGGATCTTAAGCAATGAGATTTCTATTTTAAAAATACTCCAATGTCCTAATAGAGTTGAGACTCGAAGTATTTTTTTTAATGAATGAATATGTATATGGTATAATCATTGCAGATTGACTTTTGAGTCTGGATCTCTTAAATTTTGCAATTCACATTGGAACTAAAAGATAACTTGGCTCATGTGAATGGAAATTACCACCAAGTTTGCCAGATCTTCCTCCTATCTTACTATGTTATTTCCAGAACCTATGGCACTGCCTGGTACTTGATAGATCTCAGTTACTATGTTTAAATGAATAAAAGTACTTTTGGTGATTATAAAACTGACCTAGACACTTCCTTCATTGTCTTCTGCACTCCGATGACTTGACTCTGAGAGACTGACCATTTCTTTTCCATCTCTCCTTCCTTCACAGATTTCTCTACTCCCTCCAAAGAAGTCTTCCCTGCCATGCCTGTGTTGTTCGTCTTCTTGATGTGCTCATCTGTGAAGCTGACAGCCTTCAAGCCTTGTTAAACAAGGATCCTGAATCTTGAAACACAAAATGATGGATGTCAGGCTTCCTTAGGGCTGGTGGCCTTTCCTGTGGTGACCCAGCCTTGTTTCAAATGCTTATAATCTTGGAAGCTAGAAGTAAAGAAAGAACACTCATTGCTGCTATTACTTTGGACTTTCTTTTCACAAACAGCTTGGGGGGAAAATGGGCGTTTGTCTCTTTTCCTGGTAATATGCCACAGGGGGCAGAATTAGATCAGCCACACTGTGATTTTTTCCTTGAAGAAATTACAAAGATGCCCTTGACTCCCCAAAGGCTTTGCAGTTAGAGGAGAGATGGATATATACTTTGAGAAGGCATTTGGTTGGCTTATTTCATTTCTAACATTAAACACAAAAAAACAAAAACACCCACAGGTTTTCCTTTTAGTACTTCCTAGTTATTTAAATAATTAAGCCAATACTGGAAATTTATTGAAATAGATTTTCAATAGTAACAGATGCTCTGGAGCCCCTATTAGGCTTTTTATTGTATTGGTCTTTCTTATAAAGATAGATTTTTAATGCCACAAAATAAAATGTACCTTAAGCTTTCAACAAATTTAAAAAAGGTGTATTGTGAGAATTTAAATGGCTTCACCTCTTAAACTTGAGCTAATTTGAATCTCACAATAAATACATGAGTTACAGTTTATACGTGCAAAGCGCTGCTGGCCTTGAGGCCAGCTATCACACAGCCTCTCAAAGAAATACAAACCAATTTTTAATGAAAGAAACCAAAAAAATGGGAAGAAAATTGCCTAAATGGTTTCTGAACATACTGTTTGGTCATGAATATTTCCTGATCTTAATTGCTTATATACTGGAGTTGCTATAACAAAATACTATAGATTGGTTAGCTTAGGCAATTTATTTCCCATGGCTCTAGAGGCTGGGAAGTGCAAAATCAGGGTGCTGGATGATTTGATTCTCTAGTGAAGGCTCTTCCCTTGGCTTCCAGACAGCTTCCTTCTCACTGTGTTCTTACATGGCAGAGGAAGAGCCTGAAAGAGAGAGGGCGGGAGAAAGAGAGTCTAGCCTCTCTTCCTTTTCTTAGTAAGGACATAACTTCATCATGAGGGCCCCACGCTCTTTACTTAATTTATACCTAATTACCTCCCACAGGCCCCACCTTCAAATACTATCACATTGGGGAATAGGTTTTGACGAAGGAGTTTTAGAGGGACACAAATATTTGGTCTACAGGGTTCCATCCTGGTTCCCCCAAACTCAGGTCTCACTCACATGCAAAACACATTGATTCCATCCCAACAGTCCCCAAAGTCGTAACTCATTGCAGCATCAAATCCAAAGTCTACGAGTCCAAAGACTCATCTAAATATCATCTGAATCAGCTGAGAGTGAGACGGGGTGATGATTCATTCTGGGGCAAAACTCCTCTCCAGCTGTGAACGTGTGGAACCAGAAGTGCTTCTGCTCACATAATCCCATCATCTCTTTATTAAGTGATAGTTCAGCCACACACACTTGGTGGTCTCTTCTGAGCATGCTTTCTCATTTTTTGCAATGTGGGCAGGCTAAAAATTTCTGTTGTCTTTAAGTTCTAGTTTCTTTTTGCTTAAAAATTGCTTTTTCAATTCATTTCTCCTTCTCAAAGTTTACTATAAACAATCAGTAGGAACCAAGTTGCTTCTTCACTGTTTTGCCTAGAAATATCCTCAGCTAAATACCCAATTTTATCACTCACAAGTTCTGCCTTCCACAAAACACTGGAACCTAAACACAATTCAGCCAAGTTCTTGGCCATTTTATAACTGGTTTATGTAATTATCTTTCCATTTCCACTAACATGTTTCTCATTTCCATCTGAGATCTCACCAGAATGGCTTTCATGTCCATATTTCTACCAACATTCTGCTCATGATTATTTATGTGTTCCCTGAGAAAATGGAAGCTTTCTTTCCAGCTCTCCTCTTTTCCTTATGAACAGTAGACATGCTGAAAATCTGGGAGTTCCACTTGAGTTGTAATTCAGTTTCAACATGAGATTTTTAGTAATCCCAATCCTGGAGCTGCAGGAGGTAAGGGTCTCATTCAGGACAAAGGCCATCATGTGGTGTTTGAGCTTGGAATTCGGATCCCTGAGCTCATCCTTTTCTTTTAACACTGCCCAGTGACATTAGGAGCAATAATCCAAATTCATGATACTGTAATATCTCTCTATATAGAGAGATATAATCTATTCTCTCTCTCTTTCTCTCTGAGAGAGAGCTTCTTTAGGATGGTCATCAGGGTGGCCTTAATCCAACATGACTGGTGTCCTTGTAAAAAGAGGAAATTTGGATACACACAGGGGGAAGATCATATGACTATAAGGAGAAGACAGCCATGTACAAACCAAGGAAAGACATCTCAGAAGAAACTGAACCTGCCAACTCCTTGATCTTGGACTTTTCACCTCCAGGAATGTGAGAAAATAAATGTCTGTCGTTGAACACCCCACCCTGTGGTAGTCTGATAGCAAACAAGTGCACTGACCAGGAGGCCATCCTGGGGAGTCCACACCATCGGGCCACCAAACCAGCGCCATCTGGGTTGACATCTCTGACAGATGACACACCCCAGCGCTCCCCTGGGATGGAGCAAATTCGATGCTCCAGGGAGCTCTCAGACAGGCTCATTCAGTTTGACTCTCTGATACCCAGACCATATCCCTTCTGTGGCTGTGTGGTTCTCATAGGTAATATGATATGCTATGGCCTTTTCTTTTTTCCGTTTCTTCTTGGAGACTTTCCTTCTAATTCGAAAAGCCAGAGTACAAAGTCACTTCTCAAGGTGGACCACTCAAAGCCGCTCCCAGCTGTAAAGAGAGACGGGTGCTCCTCCCAACAGTGCTCAGACTCTCTCTCCACAGGGGAACATGTGAAGTGGGCGGTGGCAAGTTCTACTATGGCTCATTCCACTCGACCATCGTGTTTCGTGTGCCAGGCACTGGATGGCGGGTGAGGGATGCATAGATGAATGGGACAGTACGCCCACCCTTAGACAGGTAAATAGCTCAAATCTCCCCAGGTAATCTGGGGATAGTAGGCAATGATACAGTGGGGCCCTGGAAGGACACTTGGAGGAATTGTTAGGTGACAGATACTGACAGATGGCCTTCTTCTGCCAAAAATGACGTGTGTGGCTCCTGTAGCCCCCCCCAGCCCTGCCAAGCTCTACGGTGTCTTCCTTCTGCAAATGCAGTAGGGTAAGAGAAAAGCCTGAAGAGAAGTAAATGCATACAAGAACCAGGACCCTACAGTTCTTTCTGGATTCCTCTGGGTTTGTAATGTAAGAAGTTCTCTCCAATGTCCTGCATACTTAGCATGTCACAAAAGAGCACACTCTTTAGTCCCAATATTCTCATATTACAATGTAGAGAAAATAGGAAACATCTCAAACAAAGACCTGGGAAGAGGCACGGGCTGAGCTGGAAGAGGGGGGAGTGGGAGGCAGGGCCCTGAGAGAGAGGGCGTTGGGCACAGCCTGGGGACACGCAGAAGCAGGCATGCAGCCAGTAATTTTTTTCAAGTTTGGAAAATAAATCCAGAGCTATTTCTTGGTTTGTGAGCTCTGCATGGTTTGAGTTTGCCCTCAGCATGCTGTTGGTGTGGGTGGATGGTATTGTTTGATTGTAAAATGGGGCAGCAGTCGGTGAGTGGTTAATTTAGGAGCGTATCACTGTTCTGACAAAAGCACCCCTGTGTCCTCGCCCATGTGCATGGGGAAAGTGAGCCCACACTGCATTTGGTGTTTGGACTGACTCCATATAGCAGGTATTAGTAATGCTATTTGGCAGAAGGCTGAAGTTTGGAGAGGTTAAAGCAACTGAGGTTAAATAGAGGGCAGAGTTGGCATTTGAATTTAGCTGAAGCTGTACACCTCCCACCCAAGAATCACTTTTATTTTTATTTATTAATTTTCACGGCTAAAGTGTAAAGATTTAATGGTGTCCAACTGAGAGGAGAAGAAAGTGAACATGTGGTCCCACTGCGGGTTCTGTGACTGGCCCAGGTTTCCTTGGGCTGGCCCTACCTGAACCCCTCCTGTCTGAAAAGGCAGAAGGTCAGCAGAGACCATCTGTCCAGTCACCCCTGGAGACGAAGACTCCCTGCTGGACAACCCTGAGGATGTTGGTGGGTTACAGGGAGAATGCTAGGATGTCTGGCCTTTCTTAGAAGCTTTCCCCAGGCTGGGGAAGGCCATGCAGAGAGGATATCAATTGTCCTATAACGGCCATTCTTTGAAGACTATGCAGACAGGAGTATGAACATTACTATTTCTGAGACAATTTCAAAGCAGTGGGATCCTTTTCTCAAATCAGAGCTGATGTGTGTCCTTACTGTCCCTGCTGCCATATGCCCCTTCTCACTGCTGCCTAATTTGAGAAAGAGCCAGAGCACATCTCCTAAAGAGAAAGTGCCTGAAGTTCAGGAGCTTTTACTGAGGAATAAGAGTCTGGTTGACACCATTAAGTGTCTCATTCAAATGGGAGCAGCAGTGGAGGCTAAGGTAAATTCACAGAAGAGTTTGGAGACGGGATAGTGGAGAAAAGTGGTTATAGCAAAAGACCTTTTCCCAAGTATAGATTAAAACTTTTTTTTCTCTTTTTAAAAATTAACAGAGTAAATAGCAATGTATTGATAGTTAAGAAGCATAGATTATAGTCATCCGCTTTGATTTGCTTTTAATCTGTGGATTATTACCCAAAAGATCATTTAGCTGTGAAATAAATTAGTCTTTGTTTGAAGGGGAAAAAAATGCTTGAAATTGATACTGTCATTCTGGCTTCTATTTTCATACATGGGTAATAATGGTAGTGCTTTTGGTAAGGATTGCCTCATCACTGTGGGATCTGGACTTAATCTTCTGATTTTTAAACTGGAAAATATTTTATTCTTTTTAGAATGAAATTTGAGGTTTGTATACTGAGTATATCTATGCACAAGGCACTGAGTTAGGGACTCTTGGGGAAAAGCCTAAGTCATATGCTGTATGGGTCCTTGGGAACGGTACAGATACTTGGGAACTTACTGTCTAATAGAAGAGGTGAGAGATGCAGCTAATTCCAAATCTACAGGGTGGCCGCCAAGTCTGGAAACACAGGCGAATACATAATAAATGGTTTATTGTATTATGATACATGGCAGATAGTATCTGTGCTTCTGCATTTTATGGCCACCCTGTGTACAAGGGTAGACTGTGAAAAGAGGCATGTAGGCAAATTAATAGGGAATTCAGGAGGAGTGAGAGATTTCATCTAGCTTGGGATTGAGGAAGGCTTTGTGAAGAAGGGAGCATTCAGTGAGTTTCCAAAGGTGAGGAAGACATTTGAGAAACTGGGTGGAAAGCATATCCAAGGTGTGGTGTCTGGATGTTCATTTTCTTCCCCTTTTGCCTTTGATAAGGATCGTAAAAGTGGCCGCACAGCGCTGCATTTGGCAGCTGAAGAAGCAAACCTGGAACTCATTCGCCTCTTTTTGGAGCTGCCCAGCTGCCTGTCTTTTGTGAATGCAAAGGTACCTTTCGAAAGCTTCAGTAACAACACTAGAGTTGGAATGACCTTTAAACCTTCTTCAAGCTTTTGAGCTGCTTTCATGAAAGTCCCCCTTCCTGATGGGTGTCATTTCGTTGCTTTGTCTTCAGGCTTACAATGGAAACACTGCCCTCCATGTTGCTGCCAGCCTGCAGTATCGGGTGACACAGTTGGATGCGGTCCGCCTGTTGATGAGGAAGGGAGCGGACCCAAGTACTCGGAACTTGGAGAACGAGCAGCCAGTACACTTGGTTCCTGATGGCCCTGTAGGAGAGCAGGTGAGGGCGATGGGGCGAGGGAATCCTTTCAGGCCTGAGTCTGACACACACAGGGAGAGTAGATTATACGGGGTGGAGGCCAGGTGGTGCTCTTCAGGAGGGTTGTGTCAGTGTCTGTGTAGCCCAGGGGTCACTGTAGTACTTGGTAGTCAATTGCTTTGTTTCCAAAGGAAGAAAAGAAATTTGAGGGTTTATCCATGGACCCAAAGTAGTCAGAGGGCAGGTAGTCTTGTCTTTTCTTCCATGGCACAAACTTGGGTTTAGAGTGAGTCAGAATGGTTTGAGGTTTGGAAGCTGATGAAACAGGAAGGTACCAGGGATCCTGCAGACACCAAAGAGAGAGAATTTTAGTTTTGTGAGTGATGACCTTTTAAATATTGTGGATATTAAGTAAGTCAGTAAGAAATGGGAAGAAGGTTATTTTATGTAGTTTAGAAGAACCTGGAAATGTTTTATACTTAAAGCGAAATTATGCTTTACCATCATATATTTATATATTATTTTGGGGGATTGAATAGTTTTATGTGACTGAACTTTTCTTGATAACCAGACTTGATTTTTTTAAATAACTTAAGGTATTTTTAATGGAAATCTTTCCCTGGGGGAAATGAGAGTGAATGCTGTATATATAGATCATTACATACTTTGATAACCACAAAATAAAGTATATGAAATGCAAGGTAGCCTTTTGTTTGATTCATAGCCCTCAATAAGACCACAAAGTGCCAACAATCTGTATTTGTAGAGCTCTTTATAACTTAAAATGAATGTCTTGATAATTTGTAAAGAGTTTTCGTTGTTATTATACCACTTAATAGTTATGAAAACTGCAGTATAACAGTTCAGCTGAGGAAATGCAGATTCAGAGGTTCCAGAAATAGGAACCATCATCAAGTAGTAAATGGCAGAGTCCTAAACCCAGCGTTTGCTTCCACTTCACTGTTTGCAGCGTGCTGTCGCATAGCAATGTTTTCAGGGATTATTGGGTGTGGAGAGCCCTTTGCCTCTTCACTAAATGTTCTCAGTTACTGTTCTTTCTGCTTTTGTATTCCTGTGTCTGTGTTTGGGGGTGGGTCTTTTCCTTTGCTTCTACTATTAGACTATGTTCTTTGTGTCTCCTCCTAACAGCTCTCAGTTGCATCCCCTACCCTAATCTTCTAGTTTACTGCATTTAGTCTTCTGTGGGCTGAGAAACAGATGATAAAATTTGCCAGACTAAGATATAAAGTCAATCACTGGGCTCTGAATGAGGGCTTTCCTGTGATGTGTAAAGTTATATGCAGAAGATTTAATTCTTTGTTATCATGACAGCTATTTTGAATTGAAGGCTATTAAGGATTTACTTGTGTGTGTTTAAAGTGGGTTCTGGGTTCTTGGTAATTGAACCTGACTTCAAGATAGGTGAGATACTATAATACACCATAATTCTGACTTACATTAAATGTACTCACGAACAGCAGGAGCAAAAATTAGGAAAGGAGTATAGATCTTATTTAAGCTGTTGGAAGTTCTAAACTTCAAATAATTCAGGAGATTTTAAACTTCAGAGATGCTTTGCTTTCTTGCCCTCAAAGGTCATTGTAGGAGATCTGTAATAAGCTATAAAAGGCAATTGTTTTTTAAGTCGCCTTAAAATCTTAATTGTTGCATGTTTCTTCATATACTTATTTACAAGTTAACAGAAGTGATGTAGACTTTATAAGAGAGGAATTCTGAAGGAGATAGGGTAGTATGGCCATAAGAAATAAACCTTACAAATTCTGTTTATTTCTATTCCAGATCCGGCGTATCCTGAAGGGCAAGTCCGTTCAGCAGAGAGCTCCACCATATTAGCTCCACTGACTTGGAGCCTGGTCAGCGACACTCACTGTCAGTTAGGCAGTCCTGATGTATCTGTACATAGACCATTTGCCCTGTACTGGCAAATGTAAGTTGTTTCTATGAAACAAACATATTTAGTTCACTATTATATAGTGGGTTATATTAAAAGAAAAGAAGAGAAATACCTAATTCCTCTTGGCAGATTTTAATATTTCATACCAGGTATCTGGGATCTAGACATCTAAATGTAATCTGAATGGTAAAATTGACTTGAATTAACAGTAGCCTTTGGGTAGGGAAAAGCTTTGATTTGTGGCATAAAACAATGCTCATATAGCTATTGCCAGTGTAAAAGCAGGTAAATTATAAGCATTTTTTTTAAGGGAAATTAAAGCATTTGAAAGGGAAAAAAATAAATCTGGATACAGTGTTGAGGCTTTGTTGACCTGGTATGTTACCTAGTAGTTATTATTGGCATTGGAAAGTTCTAGTCATTGGACTAGATGAAAGGTACCAAGGTTAAAATTAGGTTCTTGCAAACTGTATATAATTATTTTTGTCTTTTAAAATATTTGTACATATTTGTTCATTAAAATGGCCACATTCAAGTGTAAATCAATAAAGCAGAAAAGAATGAGTGTATTGTCACTATTTAAAAAAATTACACACATTCGGAGGAGCTGTGTAATCACCCAGCTACTGTCTCTGTAGATAAAGCAAGTGGAGAGTTGGTCCCCTAGCGGCTGACAGAGCTGTTTGAATTGTGAATATGCTTTTTCTCATGTGTTGAGATGAGACACCCGATTTGTAGGGAGTTGCATATTCAGAAAGAGATACCTCCTATGGCTCATTTTCTAGAATTTATAATTTATTTGCTCTGTTGAAATTTTGTTTTATCTTTATAGGAACATCAAAAAGTCAATATTGAAATATGTCTGTATGGTTTTCTACTATCAAATAATAATGCAAATGATGTTTTTATATTACCATTCAGAAAAAAATGCTTTATTTTTTAGTACCCTTATTCTATTAATATTATTTTGTGCTTACCTTTGGCATACCCCAAGGAATGTATTTGGCTTTGATTGCACACTAATTCATGGTAATAAATTTGATTTATTCAAAACTTTCTTAATAATGAGAAATCTCAAGCAACTGACTGGCTAATCATCTTTGCAGCTTAAATCCTTTTAAAAAAGATAACCTTTGGACCGATCACACTGTTTGACCCAGTATGTCTTGTGGACAAATGTTAATTATAGTTATTTGGTGTCTGTAAATATGGCTGTGATGTGAACCAATCCATTCACCCTCATGGGAAAACTCAAGCATTGTTTTAAATAAACATTAATTCAATAACACTGTTTATTTTAAGGATGTGTGTTTTCTTTTCCTAGTTCCTTATTTATAGTTGCCTAGGTTGGAAAGATACTATTAATTACTAATCTAAATACCTTTAAATTAGTTAACATTTTAATTTGGATATTTTTGAGGATATGTTTCCTGAAGGTGTATAAGGTATAGCATCAAAAAACTCTGCCACATTCATGGAGGTTTATTAGGTTCTGAAAATTTCATGGAAGTTTAATAGATATTGGTCATTTAGAAGTTTTATGTGTGAAAAAAAACTAAGTCTTTATGATTTTATTTTTCATTCTGTATTTTGTGGGGGCAGTGAGCAGAGGGAAAACAATTTAGAGATGACCAGGTTCATCCTGTGAGAGAGAAACATGGGAACAGCAGTAAATGGGGTTCTTTCCTTTCCTAACATGCCATTTTGACGTGAAAGAACAAACACATCAACATCTCTGTCAGGACCGATTATATTCTGGTTCTTACAAAGTGTGCTGAGAATCTGGAGAAAGCTATGAATTCTTTCCTTGGAAAGATGCACCTATGCATATGTCCACAAATGCTGTATACAATATCGGGCTTCACAGCCACCAGAGTCTATGACTCATAGGCTAAGAATCTATAGTTCCATTTCTGTACATCAAATATTTCATATAGATGAAATCTTAAGAGTAGTTGGCATTGCAAATGCCATCTGGTATGGCATGCACTTTAGTGAATACCATAAAAAGGGAAGGAAATAAACAGATTTGAAAGGGAGAATTTATACCTAATGGGGAGAACAAAGGAGACTTCAAGTAGCAAAGTGATAAGACACCTGCTCTGTGCCAGGCACGTTGGATCCTGTGTTATAGAAACTAGCTTTGACAGATCAGGACTCACCTAATCATGTTTTTCTTTCAGAAAACACTTTTTAAACATTCTGGTTTTTAATTCTCAGGTGTATTAGTTTCCTAGGACTGTGTAGCAAATTACCACAAACTTGGTGGTTTAAAATAAAAGAGAAATTTATTCTTTCACAGTTGTGGAGTCCAGAATTCAGAAGTCAAGGTGTCAGTAGGACACCTCCAAAGGCTGCTCCCTCCAAAGGCTCCGGGATGAATCTTTCCCTGCCTATTTCAGTTTCTGGCAACTCCACGCATCCCTTGGCTTGTGGTAATGTAGCTCTTATCTGCCTCCATCTTCCCAGGGCCTCATCCTCTTCTCCCTGTGCCTATCCTCTGTGTCTCTTATGAGGACGCCGGTCAATGGATTTGGGGTCCAGGTCACTCAGGATGACCTCATCAGGAGATTCTTAATAACATATGCAAAAACCCTTTTAGGAAAAGTAATTTTCACAGGTTCTGAATATTAGTATGTGGACATACCTTTTGGGGGGTCACCATTTAATGCACTATACTAGGGAAAGAGGCTTTACAATCTTTCTCCTACCAATATATCTCTTACCAAGGGATTAAAATGAACACTTATTTTTTATTAATATAAAATTACATGAACAATATTAGGGTTACTAGACTCCCCCTATTATCAAGTCCCCACCACATACCCCATTGCAGTCACTGTCCATCAGCATAGTAGGATGTTATAGAATCACTACTTGTCTTCTCTGTGTTATACTGCCTTCCCCGTATCCCCCCACCCCACCCCACCCCCGCTACATTATATGTGCTAATTGTAATAGCTCTTTTTCCCCCTTCTCCCTCCCTTCCCACCCATCTTCCCCAGTCCCTTTCCCTTTGGTAACTGTTAGTCCATTCTTGGGTTCTGTGAGTCTGCTGCTATTTTGTTCCTTTAGTTTTTTTCTTTGTTCTTATACTCCACATATGAGTGAAATCATTTGATACTTGTCTTTCTCCACCTAGTTTATTTCACTGAGCATAATACCCTCTAGCTCCATCCACATTGTTGCATATGGAAGGATTTGTTTTCTTCTTATGGCTGTATAATACTCCATTGTGTATATATATCACATCTTCTTTATCCATGCATCTACTGATGGACACTTAGGTTGCTTCCATTTCTTGGCTATTGCAAACAGTGCTGCGATAAACATAGGGGTGCATATGTCTTTTTTAAACCGGGTTGCTGCATTTTTAGGGTAAATTCCTAAGAGTGGAATTCCTGGGTCAAATGGTATTTCTATTTTGAGTTTTTTGAGGAACCTCATACTGCTTTCCACAATGGTTGTACTAATTTACATTCCCACCAGCAGTGTAGGAGGGTTCCCCTTCCTCCACATCCTCGCCAACATTTGTTGTTTGCACTGGTGTGAGGTGATATCTCATTGTGGTTTTAATTTGCATTTCTCTGATGTCCAGTGATGTGGAGCATCTTTTCATGTGCCTGTTGGCCATCTGAATTTCTTCTTTGGAGAAGTGTCTGTTCAGCTCCTCTGCCCATATTTTAATTGGCTTATTTGCTTTTTGTTTGTTGAGGTGCATGAGCTCTTTATATAATTTGGATGTCAACCCCTTATCGGATATGTCATTTATGAATATATTCTCCCATACTGTAGGATGTCTTTTTGTTCTACTGATGGTGTCCTTTGCTGTACAGAAGCTTTTTAGTTTGATATAGTCCCACTTGCTCATTTTGGCTTTTGTTTCCCTTGCCCGGAGAGATATGTTCATGAAGAAGTTGCTCATGTTTATGTTCAAGAGATTTTTGCCTATATTTTTTTCTAAGAGTTTTATGGTTTCATGACTTACATTCAGGTCTTTGATACATTTTGAGTTTACTTTTGTGTATGGGGTTAGACAGTAGTCCAGTTTCATTCTCTTACATGTAGCTGTCCAGTTTTGCCAACATCAGCTGTTGAAGAGGCTGTCATTTCCCCATTGTATATCCACGGCTCCTTTATCGTATATTAATTGACCATATATGCTTGGGTTTATATCTGGGCTCACTGGTCTATGGGTCTGTTCTTGTGCCAGTACCAAATTGTTTTGATTGCTGTGGCTTTGTAGTAGAGCTTGAAGTTAGGGAGTGTAATTTCCCTGCTTTATTCTTCCTTCTCAGGATAGCTTTGGCTATTTGGGGTCTTTTGTCATTCCATATGAATTTTTTTGTTTGTTGAGGTGCATGAGCTCTTTATATAATTTGGATGTCAACCCCTTATCGGATATGTCATTTATGAATATGTCCATATGAATTTTTTATGATAACTATTTGCTCTAGTTCATTGAAGAATGCTGTTGGTATTTTAATAGGAATTGCATTGAATCTGTAGATTGCTTTACGTAGTATAGCCATTTTGACAATATTAATTCTTCCTAGCCAAGAGCATGGGATGAATTTCCATTTATTAGTGTCCTCTTTAATTTCTCTTAAGAATGTCTTGTAGTTTTCAGGGTATAGGTCTTCATTTCCTTGGTTAGGTTTATATGCTAGGTATTTTAACTTTGCTGAATTCAGATATTAGATCTAGTAGTTTTGGAGTGGATTCTTAAGGGTTTTTTATGTACACTATCATGTCATCTGCAACAGGGACAGTTTGACTTCTTCCTTGCCAGTATGGATGCCTTTTATTTCTTTGTGTTGTCTGATTGCTGTGGCTAGGACCTCAAGAACTATGTTGAATAAAAGTGGGGAGTGTGGTCATCCTTGTCTTGTTCCCGACCTTAAAGGAAAAGCTTTCAGCTTCTCGCTGTTAAGTATAATGTTGGCTGTGGGTTTGTCATTTATGGCCTATATTATGTTGAGGTACTTGCCCTCTATACCCATTTTGTTGAGAGTTTTTATCAGAAATTGATGTTGAATTTTGTTGAATGCTTTTTCAGCATCTATGGAGATGATCATGTGGTTTTTGTTCTTCTTTTTGTTGATGTGGTGGATGATGTTGATGGATTTTCGAATGTTGTACCATCCTTGCATCCCTGGGATGAATCCCACTTGATCATGGTGTATGATCCTCTTGATGTATTTTTGAATTCGGTTTGCTAATATTTTGTTGAGTATTTTTGCATCTATGTTCATCAGGAATATTGGTCTGTAATTTTCTTTTTTTGTGGTGTCTTTGCCTGGTTTTGGTATTAGAGTGATGTTGGCATTGTAGAATGAGCTTGGGAGTATTCCCTCCTCTTCTACTTTTTGGAAAACTGTAAGGAAGATGGGTATTAGGTCTTCACTAAATGTTTGATAAAATTCAGCAGTGAAACCATATGGTGCAGTCATTTTGTTCTTAGGTAGTTTTTTGATTACCTATTCAATTTCTTTGCTGGTAATTGGTCTGGTCAGATCTTCTGTTTCTTCTTGGGTGAGCCTTGAAAGGTTGTATTTTTCTAGAACGTTGTCCATTTTTTCTAGGTTATCCAGCTTGTTAGCATATAGATTCTCACAGTATTCTCTTATAATTCTTTGTATTTCTTTGGGGTCCGTTGTGAGTTTTCCTTTCTCATTTCTGATTCTGTTTATGTTTGTGGATTCTCTTTTTCTCTTAGTAAGTCTGGCTAGGGGTTTATCTATTTTGTTTATTTTTTCAAAAAACCAGCTCTTGCTTTCATTGATTTTTTCTATTGTTTTATTCTTCTCAATTTTATTTATTTCTTCTCTAATCTTTATTATGTCTCTCCTTCTGGTGACTTTGGGCCTCATTTGTTCTTTTTCCAGTTTCAGTAATTGTGTCTTAAGACTATTCATTTTGGATTGTTCTTCCTTCTTTAAATAGGCCTGGATTGCAATATACTTTCCTCTTAGAACTGCCTTTGCTGCATCCCACAGAAGTTGTGGCTTTGTGTTGTTGCTGTCATTAGTCTCCATATATTCTTTGATTTCTGTTTTGATTTGGTCGTTGACCCATTGATTGTTTAGGAGCATATTATTAAGCCTCCATGTATTTGTGAGCCTTTTTGTTTTCTTTGTACAATTTATTTCTAGTTTTATACCTTTGTGGTCTGAGAAGTTGTTGGTAGAATTTCAGTCTTTTTGAATTTACCGAGGTTCTTTTTGTGGCCTAGTATGTGGTCTATTCTGGAAAATGTTCCATGTGCACTTGAGAAGAAGGTGTATCCTGCTGCTTTTGGGTGTAGAGTTCTGTAGATGTCTGTTAGGTCCATCTGTTCTAGTGTGTTGTTCAGTGCCTCTGTGTCTTTACTTATTTTCTGTCTGGTTGATCTGTCCTTTGGAGTGAGTGGTGTGTTGAAGTCTCCTAAGATGAATGCATTGCTCTCTATTTCCTCCTTTAATTCTGTTAGTATTTGTCTCACATATGCTGGCGCTCCTGTGTTGGGTGCATATATATTTATAATGGTTATATCTTCTTGTTGGACTGACCCCTTTACCATTATATAATGTCCTTCTTTATCTCTTGCTACTTTCTTCGTTTTGAAGTCTATTTTGTCTGATACAAGTACTGCAACACCTGCTTTTTTCTCTTTGTTGTTTGCATGAAATATCTTTTTCCATCCCTTCACTTTTAGTCTGTGTATATCTTTGTGTTTGAGGTGAGTCTCTTGTAAACAGCATATAGATGGGTCTTGCTTTTTTATCCATTCTATTACTCTGTGTCTTTTGATTGGTGCATTCAGTCCATTTACATTTAGGGTGATTATCAATAGATATGTACTTATTGCCATTGCTGGCTTTAGATTCGTGGTTACCAAAGGTTCAAGGATAGCTTCTTCACTATCTAACAGTCTAACTTAACTCTCTTGTTAAGCTATTATAAACACAGTCTGATGATTCTTTATTTCTTTCTCTTCTTCTTCTTCCTCCTCCATTCTTTATATACTAAGTGTTTTATTCTGTACTCTTTTACATTTCCTTTGACTGTTTTTGTGGATAGTTGATTTTACTTTTTGCCTTTAGTTAGTATTTGGATGTTCTGCTTTCTTTGCTATGATTTTATTTTCTCTGGTGACATCTTTTTAACCTTAGGAGTGCTTCCATCTAGAGAAGTCCCTTTAAGATATCCTGTTGATGTGGTTTGTGGGAGGCAAATTCCCTTAGCTTTCGCTTCTCTGGGAATTATTTAATCCGTCCCTCAAATTTAAATGATAATCGTGCTGGATACAGTATTCTTGGTTCAAACCCCTTCTGTTTCATTACATTTAATATATCATGCCATTCTCTTCTGGCCTGTAAGGTTTCTGTTGAGAAGTCTGATGGGTTTTCCTTTGTAGGTGATCTTTTTTCTTTCTCTAGCTGCCTTTAATACTCTGTCCTTATCTTTGAACTTTGCCGTTTTAATTATTATGTGTCTTGATGTTGTCTTCCTCGGGTCCCTTGTGTTGGGAGATCTGTGGGCTTCTGTGGACTTAGAAACTATTTCCTTCCCCAGCTTGGGGAATTTTTCAGCAATTATTTCTTCAAAGACACTTTATCCCTTTTTCTCTCTCTTCTTCCTCTGGTACTCCTATAATGTGAATAATTGTTTTGTTTGGATTGGTCACACAGTTCTCTTAATATTCTTTCATTCTTAGAGATCCTTTGATCTCTCTCTGCCTCAGCTTCTCTGTACTCCTGTTCTCTGATTTCTATCCCATTAACAGTCTCTTGCACCTCGTGCATTCTGCTCTTAAGCTTGTCGATCACTTGTCTGATTTCTGCATTGTCTTTCCTCACTTCCTCCCTTAGCCCTTGCATATTTCTCTGTATATCCATCAGCATGGTTATGACTTTTATTCTGAATTCTTTCTCAGGAAGATTGTGTAAGTCTATCCCATCAGGCCCTCTCTCTGGGGTTGTCTGAGTAATCTTTGTCTGTACCATATTCCTCTGTCTTTTCATGGTGATAGAAGTGGTAGCTCGTAGGTGCCATGTGTGTCAGCTGGGAGAACAAAGTCTCTTCCTGCTTGTTGTTCTCCTTGCCCTTCTCCTGGGCCTGAACTGGTTTCTCGCACACCAGGAGGCTGTCTCTGGGATAATTCCCAGAGCTGCCTGTGTTTGGGGTCGCCCTCAGCCTAGCCTATAGCACTGTGGGGGTTTGAAATCTCGCTGGATACCTTCTGGTCCCCTTGGTACTTTCCAGCCCTTGATTTGGGTTCTGAGGTCCTTCCCGCTTTGCTGCGTGCCTGCTGGGAGCAGATTCTGTGAGGTTGCTGTGGGTGAGGCCGCTCCTCCGCTATTCCACAGCAGTGGCGGATCCTGGGCCCTTTGTGGCGCTGACTGGTGGTGGTAGGGGGAACGAATGGCAGGCTGCTGATCTCTGTGGGAAGCCTTGGTGTGGCTGCTTTGCCCTGACGCTGGCCAGGGCGTCTGAAATTCCCCAAGACTCCCAGCCTGCTGGGCTGAGTGCGCTGGGACGATTTTGTTCTGCTGTTGGGCCCTTGTCTCTTTAAGACTTTAAAAAAACAAAACAAAACAAGGCAACAAAACAACAAAACAAAACAAAAAGCACCTGCTTTTCTTTTGTCCCAGGGAGCTGGCTGAGGGGACCCGCTTGCAGTCTCCATCTCGGATCCTGCCCTCCTGTTTCTCTAATCTCCAATACACTATGTGATGTGTGTCAGTGCTTCTGGCGCAGATCACCAGGGCTGGTTATTTGGTGGGCCTGTGCTTCCACTCCCTCCCCACTCTGAATCTTTTCCTCCCGCTGGTGCGCTGGGGTGGGGGAGTGCTTGGGTCCCGCCGGGTCACGACTTTGTATCTTACCCGCTTCGTGAGGCACTGAATTCTCGCAAGTATAGCTATAGCCTGGCTGTTGTACTGTATCTTCTGGTCTCTTTTTTAGGAATAGTTGTATTTGTTGTATTTTCACAAATATATATGGTTTGGGGAGGAGAATTCCACCACCCTGCTCACGCCACCATCTTCCCAGAGCCTTCTCTGCCCATTTTTTAATTGGCTTATTTATTTTTTGTTTGTTGAGGTGCTTGAGATCTTTATATAATTTGGATGTCAACCCCTTATTGGATATGTCATTTGTGAATATATTCTCCTATACTGTAGTATGTCTTTTTGTACTACTGATAGTATCCTTTGCTGTACAGAAGCTTTTTAGTTTGATATAGTCCCATTTGTTCATTTTTGGTTTTGTTTCCCTTGCCCGGGGAGATATGTTCATGAAGAAGTTGCTCATGTTTATGTCCAAGAGATTTTTGCCTATATTTTTTTCTAGGAGTTTTATGGTTTCATGACTTACATTCAGGTCTTTGATACATTTTGAGTTTACTTTTGTGTATGGGGTTAGACTGTAATCCAGTTTCATTCTCTTACATGTAGCTGTCCAATTTTGCCAACACCAGCTGTTAAGAGGCTGCCATTTCCCCATTGTATATCCATGGCTCCTTTATCATATATTAATTGACCATATATGCTTGGGTTTATATCTGGGCTCTGTATTGTGTTCCACTGGTCTATGGTCTGTTCTTGTGCCAGTACCAAATTGTTTTGATTACTGTAGCTTTGTAGTAGAGCTTGAAGTCAGGGCACGTAATTCCTCCTGCTTTATTCTTCCTTCTCACGATAGCTTTGGCTATTTGGAGTCTTTGTGGTTCCATATGAATTTTAGAACTATTTGGTCTAGTTGCATGTCTAGTTATTTTTTTGTTATATACTGGACCTTGTTGGTGATGCATTGTGTAGACTGGATTTTTGTTATTTTCTTTTGAGAAGTGTTACCTTTTCTTCTGTTAGGCAGCTCATTTAGTGGTTGATTACTTTGTACTTCTGGGGCTCATCTTTATGCTTTGCTAGGGTACATCTTTGAAAAGTTCAGTTTCCCAAGCTCCTTTATTTTGGCAGGTCTCAATCTCCAAATTCAATTTTCATTGAAGATCTTTTAAAGGTTAGGCTTTGTTGGGTGGGCCTGGAGTGGACCTTACCCTAGAGCATGGTTCCAGTCTTTCCTGATATCTCAGATAGATGCCTGGTATGCTAGCTTGATAAGTTCTTGCCTCTCTGGCTTGGTCAGAGCTTCAATGTCTACCAGCCCTGCTTGATACCTAGTACTGCTATTCTGCTCTTGCCTCTGTGGTAACTGCTCTCTATAGTTACAATAGGCCTCAGGTAGTCTTGCCATGGGCATGTGCAACTTAGCCTTGAGCCAAGGATTCATAGGGAAAATTCTGCACAACTTCTGGGAATCTCCCTTCCTTTCACCCCCAACGTACTCCCTTTATTTTCTGGTGCCTTGCCCTGTGGATTCTGACAGCTTCAGCTTTCCTGAACTCTGCTCAGCAGGGCCTCTCTGCTCTACCTGCACTCTAGCTTGCTGTCGTGGTTGGACAATTGTGCCCAGGTAGACATCCAGGGAAATCATAGGCTCACCTTATGAATTTCTCCTCTTTCAGGGGTCACAGTGTTGTGTTTACTGTTGTGCAAGGCTTAAAAACAATTGCTGTATATATTATTTCCAATTTCGTTGTTTATTGCAGAAGGCGTAGTCTGATACCAGTTGTTTCAACACATCTGGAAGTGAAAGTTCACTACCTCTGCTGTAATTCAGGCTTTATGATCTTGTCCAGAGCATTGAGATAGCTTCCATTTCCGATTTCCATACCTCTAGTACTTCTTTCCTTATATTTAATCACTACATTTCACCCAGGGTGAACTTTCTAAGACTCTAAGACCTAAGGCTCTTCATTAGTACCCTTTTGAGCTTCAGCACCTTAATATATCATTCTTAGCTCTTCATGAGGTCCCCTACTTCTTCAGAACATCCTTACTGGGTCTTGTTCCTTGCACTCTGTGATGTTTCAGTTGTCCCAAATTAGTTGACATTTTCCAAATTTGCCATATGCTTTATGTCTTTATGCTTTTGTTCATGCTGCCCTGAAAAACTTTCTTCACTGTATCTTCTCAGTGAATACCTACTCATTATTGAAGATTCAACACAGTCTATCTCCTGCCTTCTTCCCCCAAACCATTGACTACTTCTTCTTTTATCCCTACAATTACCTGCCCACCCACCTTCCATAACACCTGTAATTCCTTATTGCACAGACATGCTTCCATATTTGTCTCCCACTTACTAGAAACAAAGCCCTTTGAGGTCAAGTCTGTCTTATTCATTTCTGAATCCTCATTTCCTAGCACAGTGCTTACTGTGAAGTAGGTGTTCAATAAATACTTGCTGAATGCATCAATGAATAAACTTTTCACTGTATTATTATTATTTTATTAAGATATTATTGATATACATTCTTATGAAGGTTTCACATGAAAAACAATGTGGTTACTACATTCATCCATATTATCAAGTCCCCCCTCCTGTACCCCATTGCCGTCACTGGCCATTAGTGTAGTAAGATACCACAGAGTTACTATTTGCCCTCTCTGCTTTTCACTGTATTATTACCTGAACACTTAAATAATTCTCATAAGTCTGTTTTAAATTCATCAATTTTTCGATGTTTTGGAAAATTTTTGATGAAGTGCTCTCCCATTTTCATGAGAAGCTCATGATCCCATTTTGTGTGGCCACTTGAAGTTCTCTCCAACCTTCTATCAGTCACTGTGCATCTATATGACCTGGTCATTTGGTATTATTTCAACTGGGCTTACCCATGGCTGTCTGCTTACATACAGAAACTCAATTTGCAAACTATGGAAGTAAAAAAGGGGAAAACAAGGGATGTCAAAAGTGAATGTGAATTTCCCATTAGCAGCTAAGTCGCTTTGCACTTTCTCTCCATTAGAGCTCAGACTAAAACCAAAGCTGTCTCACTGTGTGATCAGGTCTGGACTGACTATAGGTCACTGTTAGCTCTTTACCTATTGTGTTTAGCATCATATTAACTTTTGGACTTCCACTCCAGGAATCTTAGTCCCAAAGTGTTTGGGTTCAACATCATTTGCACAGAAGTGGAGATTTAGTCATTTCTTGTGAAAGTGAAGACTTTAAATCCTCTAAAAATATTGTCTAACTAACCATGTCATTTCATTGTACAGAAACAAACACTGACATAGGATATAATTCTTTCCGATATAGTAACCACATGTGTGACCAGCCAGCTTTTGGCCAGGAGTGAAGACGGGTGGCAGAAGGGAGGAAATAGTGTACATCTTTATTGCCCTGTGACCAGGATTAAGGTCCGGGTGGGCATGTGCCTCCTCCCAGTTGAATGCCTGCAAGTATAAGCTTGGAGCTCTCTGGAAAGGAAACTGTCATTTCTTAATTATATATTCTAGGAAGGATCCAAGTTGTAAAGAAAACACCATGATTTCAAATTTTCGTATTACTAATTTAGGCTACAACGATGTTTCTCAAATTTGCATTTTCACTAGGTTCAGGGAGGCAGCTTGTTAAAACAGATGTCCCTGGTTTCTACCTTTGGAGATTCTGGTTCAGTAGGGTTGGGGTGGAGCCTGGAAAGGTGTATTTTTAACAGTCTCTCTGGAATGACTCTGAGGGACGAAGAACAAAAACTCTCTCTCTTCTTGGGTTGTTGGAGGTAAACAGGACAATGTGCCTGGAAGGCATGAAATGTTCAGAGAAACATTTTAAGCAACCATTTCCCAGGCACCATTTTGATCTTGGGAGATTCTGAGGGTGGATGCAGCACACCCAAATCGTGTGTCAGAAGGCAGAACTGCTTCATCAGGTCTCAGTAATATGAATGTTACTTGTTACCAGGACTGGGGATTGCTGAGGTTCGTTTTTGGCAGAAAAGATTTCATGAAATTGACAAGAGCTGTTATGTATCTATTATATCCTCATTGCTGGGTCTGAAAGAATTGGTAGAAATTGTTATTATTTTCTTAAAATAATGAGACATAATTACCTTTAGGTTTGGAAAACTAGAAAAGGGTGCAAAAATCAGGAACTTACGGAATGCAAGGAAGAAGGAGCCCTCGTGGTACTGGGTTCAGCCTCCTAGAATTACCTGCATCCGTCTCTTTCAAGTGCTTGTCTGGCTTTGTCTTGCTAGACTAGGATAATCCAGGGCTACTTTTACCTACTAAGTCCCTGAAGTTCAACTGTAAAGGGGGTGGGTGAGGATGTCTGATGGCCTGTTGTCTCTCTAGAGTGCAATATACCCCAACATCTGCTATCACCAAGCCCAGAAAGTTTTGCTCAGGTGGCCAAGAAATCACTTGGGTAGAACGTGAAGTCCTGCCCAGTCTCTCTGGTCTGCCTCCAGCACCAGCACGGGAGTGTTCACAGCAAAGTGGGAGTGCCTGCTTGTTTGACTTTGAGTATGGCTTTCAATCTGTCAAGTCGTTGTGTTCTCCCCTGTAAAACGTTATTACCTGCAACTTGCACGGGCTGAATGTAATATATTTGTAAAATATCTGGCATACAAGAGAGACAGTAAATTATACACATTTATTTGGGTAAATACCATTTTTAGGATGGCACTAAAATTACTCTTCATTACTAATTGCACTCTTCTTAAGTAGGACAGGCATGTGACTAGATTTAACAGGGGGCTCCGAGAAGGAAAAACAAATTCAGTTTGAAGGAGGAGGAAAAGGTGAGCCTGTTAAAAGCAAACAACCGGTGGCATCTCTCTTCAGAGACAGAATCCTACCTCTCTGTACTTTGGCAAAAGCATGGAAGGGCAAATATCTTATTTGACATTGTCCCACGAAGGCCAAGCTCTTGTGACAATGCTTGCATCTTTGACAAACACTCCAAAAGGGTAAGTCCCTTTAAAACACGCAGACACGAATCTTTGTGATCTCTGCAAATTAAGTTTTAGTAAGTATGTTTTCCTTGCTTTGTTTCCTTCACACCACTCTGTAGTTGGCCAAGATTATTGTCTTCTTAGCACTCTTTTCCTAAGTCTAACTTTCTTCCCCACGGGCCCCAATCCTCTCCACAACGTGGCCAGTGCCTGCCTTGCTCTCTCCAGCCCCCAGCCTCCTGCCCTATGTGTGTTTTATTGGATGGGTACCCAGAGTTGGTAACCTCTAGCAATAACACTAACATAAACCTTTTTGTTTTATAAACTGATGTCACAGGCATGGCTTGGTTTACTCCTCCTAATGACCCTGTGGCTATCTCAGTGATGAAAATGAAGAA
This sequence comes from Smutsia gigantea, assembly GCA_032199065.1. Lineage (NCBI taxonomy): Eukaryota > Metazoa > Chordata > Mammalia > Pholidota > Manidae > Smutsia > Smutsia gigantea. The sequence goes on from JAVSCE010012499.1 coordinate 57,612, forward strand.
ATGGAGGTAAGGAGAGATGGCAAGACAAACACCATCAGGTCAGGATATGGCTCATCTTATTTTTTACTAATCCTCTGCTTTATCCACTGTGTATAAAACATCGTCTACCATCACAGAGAAAAATCTTGTATTGACCAGTGAGCCCTATTATTTGCATTTAAAAAATCTTGATTCTAGGCATTGTTTTAATTAGGATAGTACATTTTGAAGTCTCTTGTATTGTTGATGTATATCTATGTAAGGATGGTCAGAAAAGGAAAATTGTCTGCATAGTTAAACTGCTGAGTATCAAAAAAAGGAGAAGGAATATATTATTTAATACAAAAAGAGAACATTTGGGTTACTAAAACAAAACATGATTTGAATAATTCTGAGTCTACAATCCACATGGGTCTACAGTCTTGCTAGTGAGATTCCCTGAAGACTTACAGATCTTGCTGAGCAACTAGGGGAAAAAAATTGTTGAAAAAAAACAAAGACTGTTCTGCCAGTTCCCTGTTGTGCTTGTGAGACTTTATGTAATAAAGTGCTATTTAAAGTATGAGGTGTAGTTTTAAGCAACTGATTTTACTTGATTCTAAGGAAAGAACACTGAACACTTTGGCTGAACCTTATGGAACTGTAGCTTGAGCCACATAAATTAAATCTGACAATGTTCCTGAATGGCAACTAATTTTCTTTTGGTCACAGAGGAAGCCCAGATGTGAATAATAATAACAGTGAATTTGGTACACTGTAAAATGTTGACTACTTTTCCATAGTGTTTGTTATAATTGAAACTCATTCTTTATATTAATAGGATTGGCCTGGGGAGGTAATGAGGGAAAGGCCTTATCATGTTCCATGATTATTTTTCAAGTTAAGCCATTACTCTGGTTTTGGTTGGTGACTGAATTACAGACACTTTTATCTGCAGAGTAAGAGGCTGTGGCTGCCAATGGAGAGCTATGAAAGCTCTAGCCTCAATGTACTGTTTTTCTACTCTTTTTTCTCTTATCTCTATCTGATGTATATTCTCTTATCTCAGTCCCCATTATTGACTCTAAAGTAATATGACTTTGATAAACACTCCTGAGTTTATATATCCAAATGCATCCTGCCCCCTTCAAAATGAGGGCATATTTCTACATTATTCCCTTTTTTTTTTCAGTTTTCAAAGACAGGAGTTTATAAAGCAGAGCGTAAGTATGCTCTCAAGAAGGGTGGAGAAGGGGTTGTCTGGAAACCAGATGCAGCCCATTATTGCTATTTTCAGGTTTTTTGGATTTCACTATTTTGGAACCTGTTGCTTTTAATACCTTCAAGTGTATTATGTTTTGCTCCTTAGAGTGTAGTTGATATTTAGAAAGAGCTGAAAGTCATTTGAGGCCAGGTGAGGCAGATGACCAGGCTGAGTAAAGCTGAGATACGAGCAATCCTGCCTGAAGGGTTCCCATTTCTTATTGCTCTAATCTCTTTTTATAAAGAAAACTATTTGCTGGTCCCAACACCTCCCCCTTGCACAGTCAAAATGTCAAGGCCCCTCCTGATTTAGCACAATCTAATTTTAAGACTTACTTCCCAGGAAACTTCCATTAACTCTGGTTAGATAAACTACATATACATATACATACATATATGAACTTTCCTCAAGGCTTACCAACTCTGTGTCTTTGCTTATGTGTCCCCTATGGGATACACTTCCCTCTTTATTCTCATTAATTTGTATTTATTACCCTTTTAGGCCAGAAAAGTGTCCTTGTGGCTCTCTTCATTCCTGCTGAATTCCTTCTCATCTTTAGCGATCTATTTAATGACAGTTCCATATCCTCCTAATTAATCTCTCTGAGCTTGCCTAGGATTCTGTGTTGCCTTCTAGTTTTTAAAAGTATTGCATTGGTCTAAGCTTTTTGCTTAAGTGCCTTCAGTTTTATAGGGCCAGAAGCGAGCCCACTTTCTTTTCCTGTTAAATGGGAATAATAACAGACCTATATTCTTCTTCTCCACCCCTGGCAATTCATTTGTTTATTCATTTATTCAAGAATGATTTATAGATCAACAACAATGCCCTATGCAAAGAGTGAGCATATGAAGATCAATATGATCTGCTAGATAAAGATATATTTTCTCCAATATATCAAAAAAAACAAACGAACCAGATGTGGCTTTAATGGGAAGATTTGAAGAAACAAAAAATTCAAACTAACTTGATTCTTTTCTAGTAAATTTTAAGCCACATCCAGGGACTGTGAAAACCTAAACTTGGTGGAAATGGTGATGGAGATAAGTGAGGAGAAAGCCTGAGAGGAAGGGGGGTAATATTAGTGTAAGGCTCTCACGGACCCATGCTCTATGCTCTATAAGTGTCTTCAACAGTGCGTGGGCCTTTGCTACCTGAAACCTTGAGAAGAAGGTGGTCTTTACCCCGTCAATGACATTAAGGAAAAACACTGCCTTATGTCCTCCTCCAACAGCCCCCTTCTCGGCAAAAGAAGGCCAGCCACAATGTCTTGGAAAGAGGTGTTGCTTTGCTAATTCCCCACAAAGTGAGATCTGGAGTGACCCAGGTGACTGGTTTGCATATGGAAGTATCAAAATAGCAAGAACCTGCCAGTTCCTCGAGATTCCTTCATGTACTGTCCCAGAGGACTTGGTCCTCTTTGTTCTAACTCAGAAAAAACCCAGAACTGACCACAGCTTTAGATAGTATGGTTTCATCAGCTGGTCGAACATTGGAAAGAGAGAGATACCTAAAAGGCAGAGATAGAAAACAGAATTTTCTGTTGACTTATTTGCAAGAGTTTTGAGTCCTGAAATGGTGGGAAATGAGATTGAAGAAAGAGGTAAGGGCGGGATCCTGGAGGGCCTTGGATTCTTTTTAAAGGAGGTGTTTTATAGGATGGAGGTATCTCCAGAAATAACTCAGTAGAGGAAGAAACAGGATCAGATTGTAATTTAGAAAAGACCTAAAGGCTCTGCGGAGGATGGGTCCACAGCAAGTTTGGGGAGTGTGAAATTTGAAGTTCCTGTCTGCCCAGCAAAAACACATGGGATCTGATAAGGGTGTTTGAGTTATACTGCTTTCCAGGTCCAGGAGAGCTTATCTCTAGGATCTCATTGAGAGCAAGGCGTCAGGTCTTCATTGCCCTGTCATCTTTCATTGCATGTAATCCTGCCTCACAACTGCCTCTCAGCTCTAGTCTGAGAATCATTGGCTCTTGCCCCAGGTGGGAGGAGGAGCAGAGAACAGGAGGTTTCAGTAGAGCTCCATTAATCACCATGGAGAGGCAGCTGGCTATAAAGCTCACACAGGGTATAAGCTGGGTAAGTTTGAAAGTGTGGCTGAAACCCAGAAAACACCTCACTCTAATTTTTCCTTCCCTACCCTTGGGTGAAATGAGTCAAGCAAGGGAGTACCCAGGCAGAACAATGGAGCAGTTTGGTTCTTTATAAAGGAGGCCCCATGGCCATTGTTAGGGAGGGAGGAAGATTTTTCAGGGGGTTCTGGAATTTTCTGACTTTCCTTTTTTTTTTTCCTATTTAGCTGATGCCATTCTTTAGCTTTCTCTCCGTCTAGTTGTCCTGCACAATAAATTTTCTTATTCAGAAAACTTATCATCGTGATGAGTATTTAATAGATCCTTAAAATCCAATGAACTTACTTTACTTTCAAAGGTTATATCAAAATGAGGAAGTAGATTTGTTGATTACTGGAAGTAGGAAGACAATTTCTAATCTATGTTGCTGCCATTCTTGACTCCCAGATCCAAAAGGTACCTTAAAGACCCAGTGGCTCTGACTTGATTCTCCCTTACAACTAACTCCAAGTGGCAGTTAACCTGCCTGTGAATATCTAGAGCATGGGGATCTCACTAATTTCCTAGGCAGCCTTTCTGACAGAACTGAAATCTGCTTCCCATGATGGTCACCCACTACTCATAGTTCCAGTCTCCCACATGGAACAACTTTTAGCCTTTGTTCATGGTAGAGAGGGGGGACAAATAAGGCTAAAACCACAAGCACAGCAACCTTGGCCTCTGATAAGCACTAGGACCAGTGCCATATGTTTGCAGTGATCACTCCTGATTGAATTTGCTTCCCTTTGCAAATAGTTGTTCTGTCCCCCCTTTGCCCCTCTTTTCCTTCCACTTAGCCAACTCCTCCAATTTATAACATACGTAGAACCTGATCTTTACCAAGAGTAGCATAAATTCTTGGTTCTTAAGGCATTCCCAATATGGAGTACCATACACAATCTTGAGTTTTGCTTTAAGTCTGAGTTTCTATGAATTGAACTTTGGCAGATTTTTTCCCCTGCCCTGGTGAGACTCTAGCTTTGTTGAGAAGGATCTGGTTTAGAGTAAATATCAAATAATATTTACATGAATATCCCAACAACATGAGATTCCCAGTATGTTCCATAATCACTGTTCAGACCTTTATGACTTAGTCTCTTGGCTACTAAGATGACGGCACTAATTATGTTAAAATAACAGGTTGGTCATGGTTCAAGCTGCAGTTTTGAAACAATATTTCTCTTTGTGACCTCTCTTCCTCCCTCTTTAGCATAAGTGGGTTGGGTGGGTAGATGTAGGCAGCAAAATACTGGAAGAAAAGTTGGGCCAGATGAATGGAATTGTTTCTTTGTGTGGTTGGGTCTAACGGCTTTCTAGGGGTGTTTTTGCTTTCTACACTTCTAGCCCTCTTTTGATCAACTCCTTCCCCATCTCCTCACCCTAAACCCCCAAAAACCACAACCACAGTCAAATAATTAAACACATGAAACAAAACTGCTTCTGTGTGAATATGCCTCTCTGGTCACGCAATGCCTGCGAGAAACACCTCCCTCATGTACAGTAACAGAGTTTCTTCAGTGAGCTGGGCATATACCCGACTCTGCACCTTCAAGGGAGAAGGGAGAGGGAAGGCCAGAGCTTCTGGAAGGTCTGGGCCTGTTGGTACTTGGGAACTAGGGAAGGGTGGGGCAAGACAATCCCAAGGCTCCTGGCAGACTCAGAAGGGAGAGGAAGAAAACTACCATGTTGGCAGCCATCTGGGCCACTTGTTCATTCAACAAAATCTGTGACTTATTGGTCCCTTGGGCTCAACTTTATGGGTCCCTTCCTCAGACAGAAATGGCGAGCAAGAGTTGGAGAAATCTCCTGGGACTGCAGATCTGGCATGACTGTTAGTGTATTGATTGTGATTGTAAACAAGTTTGTACTGTAAACTTTTAAGAAGACCTTTACAATTTCACCTATCTCAATTCTAAAGCTCGACCTAAAATCTAACAAAAGGGTTCAGTTCTAAAATGATAGCTATGCAGTTTGCACATTTCCTGTCCTACGGTCCCAGCATGGGGTGACAAGGTTACTGCTGAGCACTAATGCTCACTGAGGAGCCGAAATACTACCAGCTGGGGTACTGATACCCTGTAAAAGTTCCTGATTAGTTTAATAAGTAGCCAGGGTGGAAAACTGCATTATCTGAGCCAGTCTATCAACAAGTGTTTCTGGAGGTTTACTCAACAGTAACACTGCGCTACATTCTGGGACTAGGGATAGGAGGGGATGTGGACCCTCCCCATGGCCGCCCCCACCTCTGGGAGAGGAACTGACCATAACCTTTGGAGTCGGAAGGGGGCTCAGTCTGAGGTAGGAGGCAAACCAGGAGAGAACAGGGTCCAGGGAGGGGCAGGAGGGGGACACTTCCTCGAGGGGTTTGGCTGGTCCACAGGGCTTGGTTCTGTAGAACAGTCCCATAATATGGCAAATTTAAAGTCCCTCTTAGATTGGACAACAGGAGGGTTGTTGGTGACTTTGGTGAGATCAGTTGCAGTGAGATTGCAGTTGGCTAAGGAGATAAGGAAATGGGGACAAATGAGGACGGAAATTTTAAGAGTTCTGGCTGTGAAGTGACAGAATCTTAGAAGGGGATACAGGGAGTTTTTTATATTCTTCCAATTTTACTGAGAGATAATTGACATAGAACCTTGTATTAGTTTCAGGTGGACAACATAATGATTTGATATATGTATATGCTGTGAAATGATCACCACAATAAGTCTAATTTCCATCATCTCACATTGTTTTCCCCTGGAAAGGGAACTTTTAAGATCTACTCTCTCAGCAACTTTCTAGTTAACAATGCAAATTGTTAACTACAGTCAGTATGCTGTACACAAGGGTTTCAACTTCTCCATATCCACACAAGCATTTGTTATTTTCTGTTTTTTCTGATAGTAGCCTAATTAATGGGTATGAGGCGGTGTCTCATTGTGGTTTTGATTTGCATTTCCCTAATGACTAGGGATGTCGAGGATTTAAAAAATGTATTTGCCATGTGTATATCTTCTTTGGAGAAATGGCTATGAAAGTCCTGTGTCCATTATTTAATAGGGTTGATTATTTTTTGTTGTTGAGATTAAGAACATTTTAAGGTTTTGTGGCATGTAGCTAGAGTGATATGGTGGGGTCCATGGGTTTTTATTTTTCTCCAGTGACTCTGCCACAGTCCCTGTTGTGAAACCCAGTGAACTCACTGAGATAAATTCCAGTTTTAGGTAGCATTAAATGTGGCTCTACCTAGTTCTTTAATTTTAATTTAAGATAATTTGGGTTACCTTTTTTTAGATAAACCAGATGCTACGTCTTTTGGCATAGCAAACAGGAAGGTATGCATTATTCTTGTGCTGATGACATGGTCCTGCACTAATGGTTGGTTTCTGAAGGAGGAAAAGCTCAGTGCCAAGGATGCTGTTTTTAGAATATGTTCCTGTGAAGCAGAGCTACACAGCTGATTGAGCAGGTGAACATAGTTGTCTTTCAGGGGTGCTAGGGTGGTTGCGGATAAAGGGAAGGTTCCTGTGGCCAGGATTCTCACCTGGCCCTGGTCAGCTGGCTCACTGCACACGTGTGGGCAATACGTTGTTATTGACTCTATATAAAGAGCTCTGCCCAGTGCTCTGGGCGACAGGGTGATACGGCTGCGGAAAAGCAGAGGCTGGAGTGGCAGCAGCGCTGAGGACGGAGGCTGCGACGGCTGCGGGGCAGAGAGGCCCAGAGGCCCAGAGGCAGAGACCGGCTTGCTGCATGCAGACTCGCTCTGAGTGGATGGGATTCTCGTGACTGACCTGCCACCGTGGGAATAAAGTTGGGTATAAACCCTTTCACCCCAAGAACATCCCATTGTCATTCTTTGGTCTGATTGAATCCGTAGTGAACTTGCCCGGGGCCGAAACCCATGGTGGGCAAGACGCTGGTAGTGTGTGTTTGGGAGCGGCACCACCCATCGAGCTGTGGACATTCAGTTCTGCTACAAGTTAATAGTTCCGTGGGAGGCACAGATGTTTCCATCTTTTCCCCTAAGATCTTTCAGGCCGGGCATATCTATTAAGTGAGGTGGGTACAGAAATTAGGACTTTGCTGTGCTTGTTAGTGACTTGGGGACAGACACAAAGCTGCTTGTTTGAGAAAAGTCTTCTTTACCTATAAGATGTTCTCAGCTCACTCTGTTAAGGCCATACTGCGAGCAAGAATAAAAATGAGAATCTGGCTTCCTCACTGTCTTATTTATTTTATTTTTTATTTTTTCAGAGTAAAATAGCCATTTTTATTTTAGCCTTATCTTTAGCAACAGTGAGTGTGGTGTAGTAGCCCGTGTGCAACCTGAGACATAAAAAATGTAGGACATAGTAGGGCCCTTCCTGACTACACTCGAGACCCATAAAAATGGATTTATCAAGAGGGGCACTAAACAATGATTGCTTGCGGTGCCTTTTTTTTTTTTTTTTTTTTTAGTGTTTTCAACTCGGGGGTGGTGGGAGGTGTCTTAGTTTCAAGAGAAACAAGAAAGCAGAGATTGCCAGGGAAATGGATGAAAAGAAGAGCAGACAACCACAGCAGAAGACGCAGAAAGTATTGGCTCTTATATAGACTCACAGATCAAGAGACTGAGGGACTCCGAGGTGGGGTGGAGGCAAATTAATGGCTGGGGAGAGCTGGGCAGAGCGTGCTGAGGAAGGAGTCGAAGCATGACAATCTCCTTTCAATTCACCACAGAGAATATGTAGGAAAATTATGGACCCATGAGTAAACTCAGTTTTGGAGTGTCTTGCAGCAACCTGGGAAAGCCCTGATGAGAGAAATGGTATGTGAGAAGAATAGCCAAAGAGGCATGCTAAGCATTCATCCCTTTAGCTTCTTGGAGCAGTTTTGGTTCTGCAGTATATTGTTCTGACTCCACGCAGAAAAATTCTGTGCCCAAACTCAAGACCTAACGACATCTAACAATATTTCTTTAACTTTTACTGAGGCCCTCTATAAGAAGTAGCATGTATGGAACACCTAATTTTCTTTTTGGTAAAACTGCAGTAAGCACGGTGCTGTTATAGCATATATATAAAGCTGTACATAGCAGATTATTTTCAGAGCCAGGAAAAAAAGGCTATTCCTAAAGTAGTTTTGGTTTCTTTCTGTTTTTTCTAAACAAGAATAAAGTTATGTAGCCCTAAGAATTTTTTTTGCTTTTTCCTTGGCTGTCAGGAAGATCACTTTTAAACTCAATCATCTTTTTATTCTATTATTTTTTCATACCAATATTAGCCTACCTTGCTCTTTACTTGGTCTGTGTATTCTTTTCTAACAGCTGCACTGAGGTGTGATAAAAATCGGCCATTTAATTCAATGATTTTAGTATGTTTATAGAGCTGTGCAACTATAATCACAAACCAGTTTAGAATATTTCCATCATCCCCAAAAATCCCTTGCCCCAGCCCCAGGCAACCCTAATTTATTTTCTGACTCTATAGATTTGCCTATTTTGGACATTTCATAAAAATAGCATCATATAACATATGGCCTTTGTGACTGGCTTCTTTCACTGAGCATAATGTTTTCAAGGTTCATCCATGTTGTAACATGTATCAGTATTTCATTCCTTTTTATTGCCAAATAATATTCCCATTGTACAGCTCTAGCACATTTTGTTTATCCATTCACCAGTTGATGGACTGTTTTCAGGTTTTGGCTGTTATGAATAATGCTGCTATGAATATTTACAAAATATTGTCTTTGTGTGGATATGTTTTCATTTCTCTTCAGTAGATACCTAAGAGAAGAATTGGTGAGTCTTATGGTTAGCTTATGTTTAACTTTTTAAGAAGCTTTTCCAAAGTAGTGGTATCATTTGCATTTCTACCAACAATATATATGAAGGCTCTAGTTTGTCTATATATCCTCACTAATACTTGCTATTGTCTGCCTTTTGGCTTATAGCCATTTTAGTGGATTTGAAGTGATATCTCATTGAAACTTTAGTTTGGATTTCCCTAGTGACAAATGAGGTTAAATATCTTTTCATGTGCTTATTAGCTATTCATGTACCTTCTTTTGAAATATTCAAAACTTTTGCCTGTTTTAAAATTGGGTTGTCTTATCATTGAATAGTAAGAATTCTTTATATATTCTGGATATAAGTCTTTTATCAGATATATGATTTTCAAATATGTTCTCCCAGTTTGTGGCTTATCTTTTTGTTTTCTTAATGGTGTCTTTTGAAGTGCAAAACTTTTAAGCTGCAATGGTGTCCAATTTATCAATTTTTTCTTTTGAATGGATAGTGCTTTTGATATCATATCTAAGAAATCTTTGCCTAACTCAAGTCATAAAGATTTTCTTCTGTTTTCTTCAAAAAGTTGTGTAGTTTTAGTTGTTACTTGTAGTAAGAGATGTTAGGTCAATGATTCATGTTGAGTTCATTTATGCATATGGTGTGAACTAAGGTCTACATTTATCCTTTTCCTTGTGGATATCTAGTTGTCCCAGCTCCATCTGTTGAGAAGATGGACTGTATAGTTATTGACTCTGCTTTTATTTCATTTGTGCCTTTAAAGTAAAGATGAAGCAGGTAGGGCATAAAGAATTAATGTGCGAATGAAGATGAGACTCTTCAGTGTTGAAGTTTTAAGTACTTAAGAGAATAAGCATCTGGCTGATGTTTTAAAGAATAACTTGAATCATGATTTTATTTCCTTCATTTCCCCCATTCCCTCCCCAACCCTACACTGAACATCTGTTTCACTTCTGGGAGAGGAACTGAAAGATTTAGGTCAGGCATAAACACAAACTATCTTTACTGCACAATTCCCTTTTAAGAGAAAAAAGACAAAACAAAACAAAAAAACCCACCCTATCCTGCTGGGTCAGTTTAGCATTGAATCACCCTATAGCGACACATGAGTGGCAGTTTTTAGAAGTTGGCTTTCCCCAGGAAGCAGAACTGCTATTGCTGGTTCTTGGGTTATGTAACAAATCTAGCTGGTCACTTTCAAGGATGCTGACAGGAGTCGAGAGAAACCACCCCTCAAGTATCACTGAAGTTTTCTTTATATTTGCTTTACTGATGAGCTCCTCACATGACATGTCTTGAGAAGTAGCACTGGAGTTAGGAACCCTCCACATACAGATCCTACATGTAACTATAGTACTGGGTGGATGTCACCCCAAATGAAAATATATTCATTTGCCTTCTGGGTTTGACTGATACAAGGTAGCAGGACCAGCATCCTTAGGGAAGTCTGTCCTTCAAAAAATACCATTCATTGTGCTATCTGCTATGATTATGTTTTCCTTTGTGGAAATTTACTGAGTTCCCCTGTTTTATGATGCTGATCTAGCAGCTACAGTTGGGGCACATCTCTACTCTGGCTTTGCCAAAGATCTCTCACATTCAGGGCTATGGCATAATGATAATTAATGATAATGTAATAGCCAATATGTATATAATAGTTACTATATACTGGACACTCTTTTCCTGCCTTATATAAACTCATTTAACCTGTGGCCTGGGGACACGCATTAAAACTGGCATTTTTGGAGGGAGTAGGTATAGAAGCAGTTGAGGTGGTGTCCTGGAGTATGGTAAACTTCCTCTCACATCTGGCAAGGTAAATCCAAGCCATTTGACACTGGTAAATTTCCTTGTCAAAGCCTAAGACCAGAAGCAAAGGCTTGAGGTGATGCTTGAGGGATAAAGATGAACAGCAGGGTCCTTTTTTGGGTCCCATCTTTTTTCAGCTTGAGAACATCTAAGGCAAAAGTAACAGGGAGGAACACTGGTTTTCATTACCCTGCTTTGGTTAAGCATAGTCTTTTGATATCCCTCCTCAAGCACCTCCAGAATCCTCACCCTCCCCCATCTCCAGGTGCCCACTGACTGTCCTGGTACTGGGACCCTCTAGAGCTGTCCAGGCCTTGTCCTTGGCGGGCTGGGTCCCCGTGGTGCTGTCTTGCCCTGTGTGTCAGTGTGACAGGTATTTGAGGGGAGGGGGCAGCTTCAGCATTAAGGGGAAAGGGCCTCTAAAATTCTAACCCACGGTTGGTCAGAACTAGGAGTTCTACTTAGTTTGGGATTTAGTTAGCGTACAAACATTCTGGCTTCCTGTTAGCTCTTAGCCAGTTTTTTACATGTTAGTATAAGATTGAGGAGCAAGACTTTTGGGAGGAACAAAAAGAAGAGAGATTCTGGGGGTACAGAGTGTCTGAAACAGCAAGAGGGCTGGGGATGGGAGGAAAGGCTGGAGGGCCTGTGTGTATACCTCAGCATTTTGTTGAGGGCCTTGCCCTGATAGCAGGGCTAATGGAGGTGCAATTCGGTCCTACCTTTTCTTAGCCTCTCACAAGTTTTACAATGCAGGACCATCTTTTTCAAGGACCTGGGAGTCATCCTTTGAAGTTTAATCATCAAGAAAGGTAGTACCCAGGTCTCCCAGTCTTTGTAGGAGGGTAGGAGCCTAACTTGGTGTCAATTAACAAACACAGATGGCCTAATCACATGGCCTGACCTGCCCCTAGCATCTTCTAGTACTTTTCCACTAGCTCACCCCAGCACTTAAAAACCCTCCTGCCTTTTGTTTCTGAGGAAGCTGAGTTCAGTCTCTCTCCTCTGTTGCAATAGAGTTGACCCCTACTGCAATAGTCTTAAATAACATCTTCTTCCTGGCCTGTAAACTGTTCTGCATAATTTTTCTTTGACAAATAGTAACTAGCCCTTGTACCTAAACAGACTCTCACTGAATTTGGAAATCCATTAATCAAGAAGACAGGATAACTTTATCATGGTTAACTGTGGTTTAGACTCATTATTGGGACCTGATACATAAAACATTTCACATGCTATTAATTACCTTCAATAAATCCAAAACTAAAACCAGAATGCTCTTCATTTTTCTTTGCCATGAACTATACAAGGGATATATAAGGTATCTCAAACATATATGTGTAATGTATATGTACCTACACCACACACACAATTAGTAATAGTTATCATTTTTGCTTTCTGTGTGCTTTTTATACATAGTTCTTTATAAATATTTCCTCATTTAGTCCTTATAGAATTTCTGTGAGTTAGGTACCATTATTTATTTCACAAGTTAGGAAGCTAAGGCTGAGAGATGTAAGTAACTACCTCAAATTGCTATCAGAAATGGGATTTGAAACCCAGTCAACCAGTCTACAAATCATGACATCAGGTTTTTAATGGTTGTCCTTCAAAGATTCACTGACTCACCTCATTAGGATTCTGGTCCAGAGGGAAACCTGAATTTCCAGAAGGGATTAAGGAAAAGCTGTCAAATTGTTCCTCCATCCCACCCCCCAGAGGCATCACAGATTTTACTGTTTCATAGAGAACCTCATCTCAAAGTGTGCCCCAGCCCTCTGTCTCCCCTGTATCTGTTGCCTATAATTTCTACTTTGTAGCCTAGCTCAGTCTCTTGAGGCAGCCATTCTGATCTTCATTTGAGGGTTGCTCTGACAAGGACAGCTGGAGATGTCCCCTGCTGCTTCCAGCACAGAATACGTATTCCCTCAGTGGACTGTGAAGATGGTAACGATTTCTTCTCTGACTCATGCACAGGAGGAGATTCCCACATTTTCTCTGTCATTCTTTCAACCATCTGAGCAGGGCTTGGGAGTGAATACAACTCAAACAACGCACTGTGATGTCACCAGCTCATAAGTGATGGTATCAGGAGGCACAACGATAAACAGAGCATCAGGAAGTCTACTGCAATGGTTTTCTACTTATTTCAAAATATCAACAGTGTCAGAGAAATAAACCTCTGTTAAAAAACCAATCTTTTTAGCTTCCAAGTTTTTCCTCTGAGATGGAGGGAAAAAGACCTTTCCAGAACTAACTTCAGGACTCTTTATATCAGAGTCTGTGCTTAAAAGCATCAGACAAAATTTCAGAAGCATCACACTGCCTCGAAAAATATTTCAGGGACTATGAATGATTCCATCCATTGAGGGAGGTGGTAAGTCATGTTTTTACTAAGGAGCCTGCCCCCTGTCATGGGGACACAGGGAGGTTTTTTTCTGTGAACCTGTGCAAAGAACTTTGTAGGCTTGTGAACCTGGGACACTTGGATTCAGGGGAGCAATGGTGAGCTCACTAAAATGTTTTACTTCCAACTCTTTTCCTTTCTCATTAGGCCTCTACCCCACACAGGTCTTGCCTTGGATTTAATGTAAGAGTTATACTTCTATTGATTTCTGGTATCACTTTTAGATATTTTTCATTGTTGGTGAAATGTTTCATAGAAGTTAATGCATACTGTCCTAGATAAAGAAAGTGAACAAGATTTAAAATAATAATTTTTGCCAATTATAAGCACTTTGTGAGAAATTTTGAAAGTACAGAAAAGAAAAAAAAACTCAATACCATCAACCCAGAAGATATCATTGCTAACAGTTTTTTTTTTCCCTGCGGTCTTATTCTGAAGCACTACTGTTTTCAAATAAAAAGATGTGGCCCCTCCCCAAAGGAATTTAATACTTTAATGGCAACACAGCTGAGAATAATTAAGGTAAAATAAGATTGAAAACCAGGTAACATGTTGAATGATGATGATGGTGGTGGTAAAAAAAATAGCAGCTCCAATCCTGTGCCATATCAGTTTTTATTTTAAAATGCAAAACTGATAAGAATCCACCTAGAAAGTCAATTTAGGAAAACAACAAAATGGAGCTTTCTCTGAAGCTCCCAGTGGACAAGCTACAGTTAATTAGTGGCTGCAAATCAGTACGTGGATGAGCATAATAAAAACAGTTACTGAACAAACTGGAGATTAATTTTGAGGCTAGGAAGTCAGAAAACAAACCTGGTATGATTTAGTGCTTACTGTATTCTTGCTAGGCTCATTGATTTCTATAAAGTGTCACCAAGACACATCCTGCCTGGAGTCAGTCACTTTCTGTCTTGTTTTTCACTTAGGGTATATTCGGAGGCAAGTTATATCCAGTTCTCTAACGGTGTTTCCTCATCTATAAAATAGGGAAAATAGTTTGTTGTGAGTATTAAATGAGACAATCCATCTCGTGTATTAATACCACCCCTGGTGCATAATAAGTGCTCAAAAATGTTAAGCATTATGGGAGGTAATGTAAGGTCACAAGGTTAAGAGAACAGGCTCTGATCAGAGGGCCCTGTGGCTCTTTTCTACTTGTTGTAGGACCAAATCATCAGCAATGATCTCTATTTGACTTTTTGTCCCAGGAGTTTGAAAATGAACCACTTTTTGGCTTTTAGTTGTTTTAAGATAATCATGAATTTATCAAAGTTGGCACTCATGAAGGGCTTCTGGGAAGTCCAGTTTTCTAATGAAGACTTTATCATCATACAAGGCTCTTAGAGAGTAGCAGTTATTTACTATTAATGAAGCTACGTACATTTTCACCATTATGGTGGAAAACCAAAATAGCAATTCTCCACCTTAGGAAATGTAATGTTGGATACATTTGGAGTCCAATACAACTTGACCTTTCGCAGCCCTCAGAGCTGAGCCTATGGTGGAAAGATGGAGAAAAGAAGCAGAGAGACCCTGAATATATGTAATACTTTATAATACTTATGGAAAACTCAAGAACTTTTGATCGAGTATTCAGAGAGTTTAGCATGAGGCTAGGATAATTCATAAAAATACAAATTTATTTTAAAACTAATATTTATAGTTTTTTCATGTAATTGGTTTGTTTTAGAAAGTTTAGAAAGCAGAAACAAGAAAAAAGAAAATAGCAGATCTTAACATTTCAATGGACTTCTTTCCAGTTTTTATATAAGTCATTATATCTGAATATGTATTTGTAGTTTTAATATGTATCTTTTAATTTCTAAGTTTCTAAAGAACCAGCAAGTCAACTTCCTTTTGTTTTCTGGGCATTGGTTTTTATCAGCAGACCCTGTTGCGTATGCTGGAGGAACGTAGTTCAAAATTGCTGTTTGGTTCCTCTTGCGTTCCTGTAGGGCAGGAATGGGTAGCATGAGAACCAACTGGGAGCATATTAGAAATGAAGAAATTCTGGCTCCACCCCAGACCTAGTGAATCCTGTCTGTGTTTTAATATGATTTCTGGGGGTGTGTATGTGCATTAAATTTTGAGTAACACTAATGTAGGAATAACTCGACATAGAATTTTTTTCTTTAAGAAGACAGTTGCTGCAGGTCTGATTAGTTGCTACTCCTGTAAGAACATCCTCTCCTATCAGACAGTCAGCTGCTTCCTGGGCTCTCACTTCCACAAAAGCACTGTTGGAACAAGTCTGATTTGAGATCTACCAAAAAGCCTGCAGGAAAAAGTTTCGCCAGCTGTCCCAGCTAAGAGATGAGAGGCACACAAAGAAGCTGGGCTCTACCGACATGCCAGAAAAGCTCTGTAAAACCAAAGCCTGTATTGTTCAGCATTTTATTTCTTTATCAAAGTACTCTTCCTGGGCTCCCAGTTTAATGACCAGGAAATGTTAAGCCAATTGAAAAACCCAGCAATAAAGTCCATCTGTAGCATTTTCTTCAGCGGGTCTTTTGAGGCAAGGGCAGAGTGGCAGGGTCTATTGATTTGGGAATTGAGGCTGACTTAGAGAACAAATGGAAAGAAAATACTCCAAAACAACACTTCCTGTAAACAAAGCAGTAAACATATGCTTTCTCTGCCTCCTACCTCAACTGGGATAGGACTGTATCTACAAAAGCGTTGTAGCAATTTCCTGGTAAGCATGACTAATAATAATAATAACCTACATTTGACAGCATTTTATGATTCACAAAGCACTATAGCAGTGCTTCATGAACTGGTATGTGCATCTAAGTTACCTGGGGATCTTGTTAAAGGAGAATACTGATTCAGTAGGTTTCGGGTGGGCCTGAATTTCCCTTTCTAACAGATTTGCAGGTGGTCTTAATATTACTGGTCCACAAACCATATTTTGATTAGCAGGTTCTCACGATGATCTTTCTCAAGATTCATAGAAAATCTGTGAGGTAGATAGAACAGGTATTTCTTTTTCCCTTCTCCATTGGGATATTGGCTGTATGAGGGTAAGGATTTCAGTGTGTTTTGCCCATTGCAGTGACCTATAAGAGTATGTACTCAATGTGTTTTTGCTGCCTGAAAGAATAAGTGCATCTTAATATAGAGGAATTTAAGTAATGCTTTAACCAAAGTTGCTGTCTAATAAGTGGAAAAGTTCGCATTTGAACCTAAGAAACTGCTTAAATCAGAGTTCAGTACTAAGTGAATCTACTTAAGTGGCTCCCTCCCTCCCTCCCTTCCTTTTTCTTCCTTTGGTAAATTTTTTTGAAGGAACCTTTTAAATTGAAGTATAACATAGAAAAATGGCCAAATTATAAGTGTGCAATCGATTAATTTGTACAGAGGGAGCACACTCACAGAACCACCTCTCAGATCAGGGAATTAATTACCAGGTCCCAGAAACCTCCCTCATGCCCTCTCCCAGTTATTATCCTCTCCTTCGGAGGTAGATGCTGTTATGACTTCTATCACTATAGAATAGTTTTGAATTTGACAGAGTAGAGTTTTATAATATATATTCTTTAGTGTATGCTTGCTTTTACTCATTTGTGTTCTTAAATATAGCAGTAATTTTCTAATTCTCATTTTATAGTATTCCATTGTGTATATGGTGCATAATCCTAAATGTACCACAATTTATCATACATTTCCCTGTTGATGGACATTAGGGTTGATTCCAGTCTTTGGCTAATATGAATAGTGCTGACATGTACATTTTTGTACATGATTTTTGGTGACCGCACATATTTCTATTGGATATGTACTAAAAGTGGAATATGTCTGGTTTGGGATATGTTCAGTTATTATAGATATTGCCAGCCAAACAGTTTTTCAAAGTGGTTGTATTAGTTAATTCTTTTGTCTTTTCTTTGGTTTTTAAAATGTTGATTAAATTCCCTAGGTAATCATTGAAATTCTATCTTTTGCTTCATGGAGAGTTTTGATGTATTTTATTATTGTGACTTTTGGGTGAAGATGGTGGATCAAGAATACACGTTCACTTTTTGTTCTCTAAACACCTCACAAAATGACAATAAATGGATTTTTTTGGGAGAAAGACATAAATCTAAAGGGATAAAGAAATGAGAGAGGAGACATTGACACAACTTGGGGTACTCGAGAAAGCTGACTTCCCCAGAAGTAGGAAGCTGAAAAATAATCTGATTTATACCACAGAATCCGTAAAAGCGTTAGGAACTGGCACAAGAGTACTTGTGGGAGAAAGGAGACAGTGCTAAAAAGGACATTTTCAATTTAAAGTCTGTTTAAAAAGTTAGATGCCCTCCCCGAATCCAAAGACTCCCAATTGTTTTCCACCCCAACCCACCCTGGAGGAAGGCCGAGGAAAACCGCTCAGTAGAAAATGTAGAACAGAGGATCCCTGTGCTAGGATTTGTCAAAGTTGAAGATGGGAGAAGGACACTGAAAACACAGGGATTAAGCAAATTTATATTCTGAATACCAAGACCCACTCCACCCCAAACTCTAAGTCCCTTGTATATTCAGCTATCAAAATGTTGATAGGCAGATGTGTATCTTCTAGACAGGAGATGGGAATGTCTTTCATCTTCTAGACCAAGAAGAAAAATGTAATGATACTGACATTTGAGGAGGAGGATCCACAAGGGAGTGACCTAGCTAGATCAGTAGTTATGGTGAAACCCATAGCAGCCAAACTCAGCCAGGCTTAGAGCTTCCATCAGTTCACTTAGTGCCCCTAAAAATATGACAGGCAAGCGAGGTCCCCAGGTAGCTGACGTAAGATTTCACTATGAGACATAGAGGCCAAAACAAACACACAGAAAAAAATAACCTAGAAGAAAATAACTTTTTTTCAGGGGAAATACTATTCAAAAATATCATCAGTGTTTTCAGAGAGATACAAGATAATATTGCATTTATGAAATAACAGGTTGCTTTAAAAAAGGAAAATTGGGAACCCTTAGACATTAAACATATAAAAACAGAAATGAAAGCTCAACAAAACAGAAGATTGGGGAAATCCTCAAGAAAGTTGAGCAAAAAGGAAAAAATATGGAAAATAGAAGAGAAAATATAGTAAATACCAGATATAATAGAGGACCAGATCATGAGGTCTAATACCTTTATAACTGGAGTTCCAAAAGGAGAGAAAGAAAAAAAAGGAAAATAGAAAAGAAGAAGTCATTATCCAAATAAAGAAACTTTTCTAGAGCTAAAGGCTAAAGTTTCCAGATCGAAAGGATCCATAGATTGCTTAGCAGAATAGATTACAAATAGACTCACTCCAAGCCATATCATACTATAATTTCATAATATTGGGGAAATAAATACATTCTACAAACTTCCAGAAACAAAAAGGTCATATACAAAAGATGAGAAATCAGAACTTGTATGAGTTTTTCAATAGCAGCCACAAAGGTTAGAATATAATGGACTAGTGCCTCTAAATTTTTGAGGAAAAATGATTCCTAACCTAGAATATTACACTCAGCCAAATTCATAAGCAAATGTGAGGATAGAATAAAAACATTTAAATTTTAACTGCCATGAGCTCTTTCTCAGAGATCTGCTGCTGGATATGATCCTTCAAAATGAGGGAGTAAACTGAGAAGGAGAAAGATATGGGAAATAAGAAACGGGATTTAATAAGAGAGTGAAAAGGACACTTCAGAATGAATGAAGGGTGATCCTAAGACAATAGTTAGGCATTAATGTCCAGAATGAAGCAAATCAGAGAGGCTCCAGAGAGATTTTCTCACGAAGATGAATTAATAGACTGACACTATGTTTCACAGTACATTGATGGCAGTTTTAGACATCTAGCAGAGAATTTGGGATTGAATTGGTAGTAAACAAATAGAAAACCATGCATACGAGCAAATAAGAAAAACAGCCATTGTTAACTGTTCCTCATCTCTCCACCTCCCAACCCCCATCAACAAGAGCTTGTATAGAAAAGCAAAGGATTCATCGTAGGCTACGTGTGTTAATTCTGAATGGCATTTACAGTCACAATAATGTAAATGATGAATGTTGATCAAACCTCTACTGAGTGAATGAGGGGCTGGTGGTGGTTACTGGAAAAATGAATATTTGTGGTAGGGGAAGAGGGATAGGTTAAATGTGGCAATTTAAGCCTCATCTTCCCTGGTAGAGAATCAATAGATAATGACTTAAACCGAAAGATCCAGAAAATCACGGTATGTATATTATTTAGTGATATAGTGATGAATTCCAAAAGGTTCTTCTGAAGAGTGAAGATGTTGCCCCTGGGAGGGTGTTACTACATCTTATAATAGCCCTTATAAAATAACTATATGTCTCTTCAAATTATGTGAAAGTATATCTTTAATAAAAATAAAAAAGTAAATTTTATTCTGATTCTATCACTGACAGCTGATCTTAAGATTTACTTTATTCATCTACAAAAAATAAGCATTTTAATCCATAACTAAATATGTCTTTTTTTGGTCAGTTTTTCTGGTATTTATTCCTAGTGAATAATTTTCAGGTATCCTGAGGAACTTATTTGAAAGTGACTATTGTTTCTTCTGTATATGGAAAGTTCTGGAAAACAGTGAAGAGGGCAAAAGCGGGGGGGCAGGAAGGAGGAGAGCTTTTGGATAGTCCCACAAATGGATGATTACTGGTCTATGAATTAATGGGAGTCCTTGTTCTTAGGGTAATTCAGGATAATCCAGAATGCATGCACCGTCCCTTTACTCAGAGCTAAAGCAGCAGGTTTACTCTGTGAGGTTTACAGTGCGGAGAATGAAACTTGTAATATAATTAAAAAATGATGGCCCTGTAATCGACGCAGGTGTTCAGGTGTGAGTCATTGAAAAATGATCATTATTCTTACTTTAAAATGAGACTCAGTAAGTTGAGGCTGGCCCCTCAACAGAGGAAAATCCACCGTGGTACCCTGTGCACTACAGGTATGGCAGTGGGTGTAATTTTGGACACCAAGTTGCCTCTGGCTCAAGTTCCCTTGGGCTTAAATCCCACTTCTTGCTTGTAAGCCCTCTATTGTCTATCACTATTATGGAGAGCTGTGCTTCTTCTTTTTTTTATATAATTTATTTTGGTATCATTAATCTACAATTACATGTGCAACATTATGGTTATTAAACTACCCCTTCATCAGGTCCCCCCCACCCACCCCATTACAGTCACTGTCCATCAGCGTAGTGAGATGCTATAGAATCACTACTTGTCTTCTCTGAGTTGTACAGCCCTCCCCATGACCCCCAACATTACGTCTGCTAATCGTAATGCCCCTTTTTCCCTCTTATCCCTCCCTTCCCACCCATTTTCCCCAGTCCCTTTCCCTTTGGTAACTATTAGTCTGTTCTTCGGTTCTGTGAGTCTGCTGCTGTTTTGTTCCTTCAGTTTTTTTCTTTGTTCTTATACTCCACATATGAGTGAAATCATTTGATACTTGTCTTTTTCCGCTTGGCTTATTTCACTGAGCATAATTCCCTCAAGTTCCATCCATGTTGTTGCAAATGGTAGGATTTGTTTTCTTATGGCTGAATAATATTCAATTGTGTATATGTACCACATCTTCTTTATCCATTCATCTACTGATGGACACTTAGGTTGCTTCCATTTCTTGGCTATTGTAAATAGTGCTGTGATAAACATAGGGGTGCATATGTTTTTTCAAACTGGGCTGCTGCAGTCTTAGGGTAAATTCCTAGGAGTGGAATTCCTGGGTCAAATGATATTTCTATTTTGAGTTTTTTGAGGAACCTCCATATTGCTTTCCACAATGGCTGAAATAATTTGCATTCCAACCAGCAGTGTAGGAGTGTTCCCTTTTCTCCACATCCTCACCAACATTTGTTGTTGTTTGTGTTTTGGATGATGGCCATCCTCACTGGTGTGAGGTGATATCTCATTGTGCTTTTAATCTGCATTTCTCTGATGATTAGTGATGTGGAGCATCTTTTCATGTGCCTGTTGGCTATCTGAATTTCTTCTTTAGAGAAGTGTCTATTTATGTTCTCTGCCCATTTCTTAATTGGATTATTTGCTTTTTGTTTGTTAAGGTGTGTGAGTTCTTTATATATTTTGGATGTCAACCCTTTATCGGATACATCATTTATGAATATATTCTCCCATACTGTAGGATGTCTTTTTGTTCTGCTGATGGTGTCCTTTGCTGTACAGAAGCTTTTCAGCTTGATATAGGCCCACTTGTTCATTTTTGCTTTTGTTTTCCTTGCCCGGGGAGATATATTCATGAAGAAGTTGCTCATGTTTATGTCCAAGAGATTTTTGCCTATGTTTTTTTCTAACAGTTTTATGGTTTCATGGCTTACATTCAGGTCTTTGATCTACCTTGAGTTTACCTTTGTGTATGGGGCTAGACAGTAGTCCAGTTTCATTCTCTTACATGTAGCTGTCCAGTTTTTCCAACACCAGCTGCTGAAGAGGCTGTCATCTCCCCATTGTATCTCCAAGCCTACTTTATCAAATATTAATTGACTGTATATGTTTGGGTTAATGTTTGGATTTTCTATTCTGTTCCACTGGTCTGTGGGTCTGTTTTTGTGCCAATACCAAATTGTCTTGATTACTGTGACTTTGTAGCAGAGCTTGAAGTCAGGGAGCATAATTCCCCCTGTTTTATTCCTCCTTCTCAGGATTGCTTTGGCTATTTGGGGTCTTTTGTGGTTCCATATGAATTTTAGAATTATTTGTTTGAGTTCATTGAAGAAAGCTGTTGGTAGTTTGATAGGGGTTGCATTGAATCTGTAGATTGCTTTAGGTAGTATAGCCATTTTGACAATATTTATTCTTCCTAGCCAAGAGCATGGGATACATTTCCATTTGTTAGTGTCCTCTTTAATTTCTCTTAGGAGTGTCTTGTAGTTTTCAAAGTACAGGTCTTTCACTTCCTTCATTAGGTTTATTCCTAGGTATTTTATTCTTTTTGATACAATTGTGAATGGAATTGTTTTTCTGATTTCTCTTTCTGTTAGTTCATCATTAGTGTATAGGAAAGCAACAGATTTCTGTGTGTTAATTTTGTATCCTGCAACTTTGCTGAACTCAGATATTAGTTCTAGTAGATGTGGAGTGGAGTCTTTAGGGTTTTTTATGTACAATATCATGTTGTCTGCAAATAGTGACAATTTGACTTTTTCTTTACCAATCTGGATGCCTAGTATGTCTTTGTTTTGTCTGATTGCCGTGGCTAGGACCTCCAGTACTATGTTGAATAACAGTGGAGAGAGTGGGCATCCCTGTCTTGTTCTCAATCTTAGATGAAAAGCTTTCAGCTTCTCGCCGTTAAGTATGATGTTAGCTGTGGGTTTGTCATATATGGCCTTTATGATGTTGAGGTACTTGTCTATACCCATTTTGTTGAGAGTTTTAATCATGAATGGATGCTGAATTTTGTCAAATGCTTTTTCAGCATCTATGGAGATGATCATATGGTTTTTGTTCTTCTTTTTGTTAATGTGCTGGATGATGTTGATGGATTTTCAAATGTTGTACCATCCTTGCATCCCTGGGATGAATCCCACTTGATCATGGTGTATGATCCTCTTGATGTATTTTTGAATTCGGTTTGCTAATATTTTGTTGAGTATTTTTGCATCTACGTTCATCAGGGATATTGGTCTGTAATTTTCTGTTTTGGTGACATCTTTGTCTGGTTTTGGTATTAGAGTGATGCTGGCTTCATGGAATGCGTTTGGAAGTATTCCCTCCTCTTCTATTTTTTGGAAAACTTTAAGGAGAATGGGTATTATTTCTTCTCTGTATGTCTGGTAGAATTCAGAATTGAGTTCATCTGGTCCGGGAGTTTTGTTCTTGGGTAGTTTTTGATTACCGATTCAATTTCGTTGTTGGTGATTGGTCTGTTTAGTTTTTCTGTTTCTTGCTTTGTCAATGTTTGGAGGTTGTATTTTTCTAACAAGTTGTCCATTTCTTCTATGTTTTCCAGCTTGTTAGCATATAGATTCTCATAATACTCTCTTATAATTCTTTGTACTGCTGTGGGTCCGTCGTGATTTTTCCTTTCTCATTTCTGATTGTGTTTATGTGTGTAGATTCTCTTTTTTTCTTAATGAGTCTGGCTAGGGGTTTATCTATTTTGTTTATTTTTTCAGAGAACCAGCTCTTGGTTTCATTGATATTTTCTATTGTTTTGTTCTTCTCAATTTTATTTATTTCTTCTCTGATCTTTATTATGTCCCTCCTTCTGGTGACTTTGGGTCTCATTTGTTCTTCTTTTTCCAATTTCAGTACTTGTGTATTTAGACTATTCATTTGGGAATGTTCTTCCTTCTTTAAATAGGCCTGGATTGCAATATACTTAGAACTGCCTTTGCTGTGTCTCACAGAAGTTTTGGCTTTGTGTTGTTGTTGTCATCAGTCTCCATATATTCTTTGATTTCTGTTTTGATTTGTTTGTTAACCCATTGATTAATTAGGAGAATGTTGTTAAGTCTCCATGTATTTGTGAGCCTTTTTGGTTTCTTTCCAAAATTTATTTCTAGTTTTATACCTTTGTGGTTTGAGAAGTTGGTTGGTAGGATTTCAATATTTTTGAATTTACTGAGGTTCTTTTTGTGGCCTAGTATGTGGTCTATTCTGGAAAATGTTCCATGTGCACTTGAGAAGAATGTGTATCCTGCTGCTTTTGGGTGCACAGTTCTGTAGATGTCTGTTAGGTCCATCTGTTCTAGTGTGTTGTTCAGTGCCTCTGTGTCTTTACTTATTTTCTGTCTGGGTGATCTGTCCTTTGGAGTGAGTGGTGTGTTGAATTCTCCTAATATGAATGCATTGCTGTCTATTTCCTCCTTTAATTCTGTTAGTATTTGTTTCACATATGCTGGTGCTCCTGTGTTGGGTTCATATATATTTATAATGGTTTTATCTTCCTATTGGACTGACCCCTTTATCATTATGTAATGTCCTTCTTTATCTCTTGCTACTTTCTTCGTTTTGAAGTCTATTTTGTCTGATACAAGTACTGCAACACCTGCTTTTTTCTCTTTGTTGTTTGCATGAAATATCTTTTTCCATCCCTTCACTTTTAGTCTGTGTATATCTTTGGTTTGAGGTGAGTCTCTTGTAAGCAGCATATAGATGGGTCTTGCTTTTTTATCCATTCTGTTACTCTGTGTCTTTTGATTGGCGCATTCAGTCCATTTACATTTAGGGTGATTATCGACATACATGTACTTATTGCCATTGCTGGCTTTAAATTCGTGGTTACCAAAGGTTCAAGGGTTGCTTCTTTACTATTTAGCAATCCAACTTAACTTTCTTGTTAAGCTATTGTAAACACTGTCTGATGTTTCTTTATTTCTCTCCCTTCTTATTCTTCCTCCTCCATTCTTTATATACTAGGTATTTTATTCTTTGCCTTTAGTTAGTATTTGGATGGTCTGCTTTCTTTGCTATGATTGTATTTTCTCTGGTGACATCTTTTTAGCCTTAGGGGTGCTTCCCTCTAGAGCAGTCCGTTTAAGATATCCTGTAGTGGTGGTTATTGAGTGGCAAACTCTCTCAGCTTTGGTTTGTCTGGAAATTGTTTAACCCCTCTGTCATATTTAAATGATAATCGTGCTGGATACAATATTCTTGGTTCGAGGCCCTTCTGTTTCATAATGTTAAGTATATCTTGCCATTCTCTTCTGGCCTGTAAGGTTTCTGTTGAGAAGTCTGATGATAGTCTGATGGGTTTTCCTTTGTAGGTGATCTCTTTTCTCTCTCTAGCTGCCTTTAATACTCTGTCTTTATGTTTGATCTTTGCCATCTTAATTATTATGTGTCTTGGTGCTGTCTTCCTTGGGTCCCTTGTGTTGGGAGATCTGTGGGCTTCCATTGACTGCGAGACTATTTCCTTCCCCAGCGAGGGAAAGTTTTCAGCAATTATTTCTTCAAAGACATTTTCTATCCCCTTTTCTCTCTCCTCTTTCTCTGGTACTCCTATAATGCGAATATTGTTCCGTTTGGATTGGTCACACAGTTCTCTTAATATTCTTTCATTCCTAGAAATCCTTTTATCTCTCTCTTCCTCAGCTTCTCTGTATTCCTGTTCTTTGATTTCTATTTCATTAACAGTCAGTCTGCTGTTAAGCCCATCGATTGCTTGTCTGATTTCTGCATTGTGTTTCTGCACTTCCCTCACTTCCTCCCTCAGCTCTTGCATATTTCTCTGTAGATCCATCAGCATGGTTATGACTTTTATTCTGAATTCTTTTTCAGGAAGACTGTGCATTTCCATCCCTTCAGGCTCCCTCTCTGGGGTTGTCTGGTTCATTTTTTTCTGGACCGTAGTCCTCTGTCTTTTCATGGCTATAGAATTGGTTGCTGGTAGTTGGCATGTATGTCAGCTGGGCTCTTTAAGACTTTAAAAAGAGAAAAAAAAAGAAAGAAAAAAAGAAAGGAAAGGAAAGAAAAAGAAAGAAAAGAAAAAAGAAAAAACAAAACAAAAAACAAGGCAAAAAAAAAAAACGCCTCCCGGGAGTAGATTCTGTGGGGATGCTGTAGGTGGCACTGTTGCCCCACTATTCCGCAGCCATGGCTGCGCTGCTCTGCACGGCCCTTTATAGCTCTGGCCCGGGCGGGATCGAATGGGAGGCTGTTGATCTCTTTCGGAGGTCGATGTGCGGCCATGCTTTCCCAGTCGCTAGCTAAGGGGTCTGAAACTCCCGAGGACTCCCAGCCTGCTGGGCTGAGTGTGCTGGGCCGATCCGGCTCCTGTGCTGGGCTCCTGTCTCTTTAAGACCACTGAAGAAGGCACGCACTTTTCTTTCTTTTTTTTTTTCCTTCCCGGGTGCCGGCTGCAAGCACCCTGGCGTGTTCCCTGCTTAGATCCTGCCCCTCTGTCTCTCCAATCTCCGCTACACTGCGCTATGTGTGTTAGCGCTCCCCGTGCAGATCACCGGGGCTGGCTACTTCACGGGGTGCACTTCCACTCCCTCCCAGCTCTGAATCCTCTCCTCCCGCCGGTGCGCTGGGGTGGGGGAGTGCTCAGGTCCCGCCGGGTCACGGCTCTGTATCTTACCCGCCTCTTGGGGTGCTGAGTCTTCTTGGGTGTAGCTGCACCCTGTGTGCTTTCCTGTGTATTCTGGTCTGTCTTTTCGGAATAGTTGTATTTCCTGTATTTTCATAGATAAATACAGTGTTGGGAGGAGATTTCTGCCGCCCTGCTCACGCCACCATCTTCCCGGAAGTCCCAAGAGAGCTGTGCTTCTTAAACTTGTCTGAGCCTCTGAATAAGCTGGGCAGCTTGTTGAGACACAGACTCTGGAGTCCCACCTGCAGAGATTCTAATTCAGTAGGTCTTCTGTGCGGCCCAGAATCTTCATTTTTAACAGGTTTCCAGGCACTCCTTCTGCTGCTGATTCTCTGGGTGTGGGGGCCACACTTTGTGGAGCACCAGGTATAGAATTTTGAGAGGCTCAGATGAACAGAGGGTGAATTTAGTGGGAGAGCATGAGTGTGGCAGGTGCTGCCAGGGACTATTTGGTTTGTTTTTATAATGAAATACATCTTATAAACAGAAGAGTGTACAAAGTATATTTAAACATCTATGTATTTACTCAGTTTAAAGGATAATGTTTAAAAAAACCCAATGTACCCACCAGTCAGGCCACGAAACAGAACATTCCAAGACATTAGAGAACCTAGAGAGCCCTGGGGGTGACTCGATCACCTGATCTTTTGTTTGGTTTTTAGCATCTATGTTCGTGGTTGAGACTGGCTTATAACTTTCCTTTTCCTCTATTGTTTTTGTTAGTTTTTGGAATCAGTGTTATGCAAAGGTCATAAACAGAATCGGGAGCTTTTTTTTTTTCTTTTTTCTATCCTCTGGAATAGTTTGTGTTAAGTTACAATTAAATTTAATTTAAAAATCGATGTAAATGCATTTTATTCTAGCCAAATAGTTTTGCACCGTATGAAGGAAAATATGTTACAGAAGCCAACATAAGTCATTAAACTGCTGATTCAGTTATCTTTAATGGTTCTAAAACTTTTAAGTTTCCTACTTTTTGATCAGTTTTTATAAGTGATATATTTCTAAAAATTTTCTATTTCACAAGTTTTCCTTTTTACATTAAAAAAATTGAGATGTTACGTATAACATTGTGGAAGTATGGTATATAATGTGTTGATTTGAAACATTTATATGTTGCAATATTGCCACCACTGTAGCTTTAGCCAACACCTCCATCATGTCATATACTTACCATTTCCTTTTTGTAGTGAGAACATTTAAGGTCTAGTCTCTTAGTAATTTTGAAGTATATACTATGGTATTGTTAACTATCATTATGCTGTGCTTTAGATCTTCAGAACTTACTCATCTTCTACTTTTAAGTTTGTACCCTTTAATAGCATCTCCCCAAATCCCCCAACCCCAGCCTCTGTAACCACCATTCAACTCTGTTTCTATGAGCTCAGCTTTTTAAGATTCCACATATAAATGACACCATATATATATGTCTTTGGCTTATATCATGTGGCATACCTTCGAGGTCCATCCATGTTATCTAAAATAGCAGGATTTCTTTCTTTTTTATGGCTGAATAATATTCTGTTGTATATATGTGGGTGTGTGTATTGTATCTGTCCCTATATCTACCACAACTTTATCCTTCCATTTGTTGACACTTAGGTTGTTCCCATATCTTGGCTATTGTGAATAATGCTTCAATAAACATGAGAGTGCAGATACCTCTTAGATATCCTGTCTTCATTTCCTTTGGATATATACCTAGAAGTGGGATTTCTGGTAGTGGTATTTTTATTTTGAAATTTAAATTCTGTTTCAATAGTGGTTCAGCTAATTTCCATGCCTACCAACAGTGCACAAGAGTTCCTTTTTCTTCACGCCAACAGTTGTCATCGCTAATCTTCTTGATCACAGCCATTCTAACAGGGTCAGAGGAGGTCATGGACAGGGCGTGACTGCCAGTTAAGGCAAGAGCTGGCCCCAGGCAATCGGAGGCTCCTCCCGGCCCAATCTGTGGAGTACAGTTTTTCCCACCATCCCACTGTGGGAGCCATGTTCAAAGACACAGCCATGAGAATAATGTGCTGTTGAGACCCTGGGCACAGTATCTGTGACTGAATCTAGGTGACGCCTCCATAAACTTTTAAGATTCTGGGGGGTGGGTGTGGAGATCTGTTTGTCTTGCTGCCACCCACGTAAGTCTTGTAAGTTCCCTTGCTTATTAAAACTGCCACCTACCGGTCTGGAGTGACCTGCCTCTTTCTCAGGTCTCTCCATGTCTTGTGTGTTCAGGGTCAGGTTGTGAGCCAGCACAGGTGTGAGGCGGTATCTAACGTGGTTTTGGTTTGTATTTTCCCTGATGACTGGTGATGTTGAGCATCTGTCCATGTACCTGTTGTCCATTTGCATATTTCCTTTGGAAAAATGTCTATTCAGTTTCTCTGCTCTCTTCCTTTTAAAAATTTCTGATATTATCTGTGCTTTGCTGTTATTTTCTTAATCCATCTTATCAGTGGTTGGTAAAATGCATTCGTTTTTTAATTAAACAACTTTTGGCTTTGTTAATTGTTTCTATTTTATTTGACTTCCCAACTTATTTTATTATTTCCTTACTTCCTATGTATGTTTGGCTTAATTAATTTGTTTTCTCCCTTTTTTTCTTTTTAGCCTGTTAAGTTTGATACTTATCACTTTAATTTTCAGGCATTCTTATTTTTCTAATATAGGCTGTTAGTCACTAATTTCCCTCTAATTTCTGCTTTAGCTGTATTTCCCCAAGTTTCATTTGTTCTACTTGTATTATTATTCATTTCTAAATTTTTTCTACTTCTAATTTAATTTCTTCTTTGACCCATGAGCTATTCAATCTTCTGATTTTCAAACATTTTGGTGGTTTCTAGTTATCTTTCTGTTAGTGGTATCAAGTTCACCAACATTCTGGTGTGCATGATTTGAATGAAATGAATATTTTGGTATTTTTTGAAGCTTGCTTTAAGGATCCATGTGGGTCAGTCTTTGTGTTTCAAGTGTGCTTGAAAAGAAAGTGTATTCTGCTTTGAAAATGCATTGTTCTCTATATATATCTTAAATCTTGATTATGCTTATTAATTATATAATTATGTAATTAAATATCTTCTATATTCTTGCAAAATTTTTGTATTCTTGATCTATAAAATACAGAGAGATTTGTTAAACTCTCATATGATATTGGGTTTATCTAGTTCTGCTAATTTTTGCTTAAATATTTGGAGGCTGTGTCAAAAGTTGCCTAAACACTTTAAATTATTTCTTTCATATGAAAAGTACATTTTGCCATTATGGAGTGACACTCTAACTCTAGTAAAGCTTTATGCTCTGTTTATTTCTTTTGATATTAATACAGCTGCATAATTACATAATTTGTGGTGGTACTTTCTTGATCCATGCCCGGCCTTCCAAACTGCTCATCCCCTTCTTGCTTGCTGCTCCCTAATGCCACTGGGAGTGACGTTGAACATCTGGAGGATGGCTCTGGGGGCTAATGCCCTCCTCACTCCCGTGAACCCCCAGAAGAATCAGGAAAGGTATGCACGCCAGGGTAAAGTTGCCTCCACACATTCATACAGTGATAACTGTTCAGCTGTGGTAATGTAGTGGTTATTTATCTGCCCTAATACGTAAAGACTGCAGAAAAGAATCATGGTAGCCCCGTGGTGTTGATAGTGTTGTGATCTGAATTCACATCTGAAGCACCATTAGTCAAAGGGGCCACAAAGCCCTTAGGAAGGTCTTGAAGAATGCATGTTAAGCACTGTTCCACCTATCAAAACTACATGGGGTTAGATCTTGACATGCTCCAGTGAGAAGATTACTCTTGTCAAACGTGTCCTCTCATTTCATCTCACATGCACCTAATGAGGCCCTTCCCCAGTCCCCACTTCCCTGTGCTCTTAAAGAACACAATCTGCCTGTCTGTTGATGTTGGCATCTTATGTGGAAAATAACCGGGGCTGTTTAACAACACGGCAGCAATTCTTTTGGCAATCCTCCCATCAGGAGGGGAGCTCTGTGTTTCCTCCACCAGAATCCGGGTGGGTTTGTGACTGCTTTGACCGATAGAGCACTGGAAGTAACTTGAGGTGACCTCTGAGGCTCTGTCATAAAAGGCCATGCAACTTCCTCCTTGCTTACTGATCACTTGTCCTTCGAGCCCTGAACCATCATGTGTGACTTCGGATTACCCCAAGGCCACCAAGCTGGAGAGGCCACATGGAGGCACTCTGGTCGCCAGCCCCAGCGGAGCTTGTCCTTCTCCCACTCAGGCCGAATGCCAGACGTGTGATTCAAGAAACATATTGAAAGTATATTGTCCTGTCCCTGCTCTTGCAGCCATACCTTGTGAGTCACCTCACAGCCTTTGGAGTCATCAAAGCTGAGGCCCTAGACATCAATGAGCAGATATAACCATCCTCTGTGTTTTGTTAAAATTCCTGACCATGAGAATGGAGGGACATGATATCATTTTCGTAGTTTCATGCCACTCATTGTATTTCAGGGTGGTTTGTTATGCAGATAGACAAACAATAATGTATACAAACTGGGTTGAGGGCTCAGTTTTCACAGTCTATTACCATTTCTCTATTCATGCAGAGTCACTTATCAGCAAAGACCAGGAAATCAGGATTATTTGGTTGGATAAACCAAATCACTGCCTTCGCCTTGACTTGAGCTTGGTTTAGGAGCTTTGTAAACCGACGTCAGACTGAGCAGGATCAACCATTTTAAAAGATGAAACGTGTCTAGACTTTCCCTTTGGGACATACACGTGGAGAAAGATTGCTCCCCACTGATGTGCTCATGCATCACAATTAGATTTCTTCTTTTAGCGGTTATATGTATCAGATGATAATCTGGGGGAAACTTGGTGTCTCTAGCCTAATCCTGTTCTATTCATTTGCTTCTAAAAGCTAACAAAGTAGCACTTCAAGGCTTCTTCCCCTTGACATGGACTATTTGTTTTCAAACGCACCTCTGAGGCAGTCTGCATTTTCTTTTCAGGCAATCCTAGGAAGAAGTTAGCCTCAGAGGCTGGCTAAACATCATGCCTGCCAGATTTCAGGCTGAGCCAAAGGTTTAGCCTTTTCTTATTCTGTTGACATACTGGAAGGTTTTCTAGTGCTTTATTCAGTGTGATGAATGGTGTCTATTTAATAAGGACTTTCGTACTTTTATCCTCATTGGGTTAGAAAACAGAACTTCATTTTTCATTTTCATAACTTTTGTGGTTGTGTTTCTCTTCTTTTGTATCATGACACCTAGGTACTCAAATCCTTGATTTATGTCATTGGCAATATTTATTCTACTTATTTGTAGGCAAATATGCTAGGTACTCTGGTACAGCTCTCTGAACTTGGAATGCTTAGAGTTCTGAAGGGTTGTAAACACCTATAGGAAAAATTTTACCATGGCATAGAAAAAATTAATTCTTACGAATTCAAAACTATTTGGAGGGAATTAACTGAGAGTTGGTAAGAAAAGAAAATGTGACAGTTAAATGGCTGACAGAGTCCAGTTCTATCTCTGACAGGTGCCTTGGGTCTCCTTTAGCTTCACCACCTTCTAAGGCTATTACAAAAGGCTGTTACTGCCTTTTTGCCCTCAGATGTGGCTTCCTACCTGCTGCTGTCCATGTGGCCATCACGCGGGTCTGTAAGGGCACAGGCTGTGTTTCTTCTGTGTTGGTAACTCCATTGCGTAGCACAGTGCCGGCTGCATAACTGGTGTAGAACCAGTGTTTGACTAAATAAATGTCGAAAAATTACGTTATTTGTTTTCTCTGAGATCTTCAATGGGCCCATCTTGGATGGAGTTGAGCCTACTTGGTGCGACCCAGCAGGCAGTAGTAGACTCAGTCGAGCAGCCCTCCGGGATTAGAATTCGGGGTGTGATGGCACTGAGGGCGAGGCGATATTTGGCTTGCTAGAAGGTTTACATAAAAGTATCTCAGGCAAACTTGTATATATAGATATGTATATCTATATATACACAGACACACACACACACACATATATATATATATGAGAAATGGGGAGTTTAGTGATGATAATTTGCATTGTATTTTATATTTTGTACTATATCAAGTGACCTTTCCTTTTACTTAGTTTAAAAGCTTAATGTTTGCTTCTAAATAAGCCTAAGATAAAGTTAAAAGATTAATTCTTATGGATTCAAAACTATCTGTATCATTCACAGATTTCTCATGGCACTAAAAATTCTGTCTACATTGGCACTTAACAAAGAAATTAGAACAAAATATTGAAATCGTTTCTACAAATCTGAAGTGACAGATCCTTTGTTGTAAAAACATAACCACTTACCAAAGTTGTTTTTCCTCAAGAGAAGGAGACTGCTTCCTCATTTTCCTCACAAGGAGAATGTAAAGGTAAGGATTTTTGTGCCATGGTAAAAAAAAAATCCAGATTTTTTAAAAATTAGGAGGTTACTCACAGTTTTTCTGAAGACCTTTCAAGCTGAAGAAGGTAAATTTTTTTTATTAAGGCATCATTTATATACATTCTTATGAAGGTTTCACATGAAAACACTGTGGTTACTACATTCACCCATATTATTAAGTCCCCCCCTCCCAACTCCATTGTAGTCACTGTCCATCAGTGTAGTAAGATGCTATAAAGTCACTACTTGTCTTCTCTGTGCTACACTGCCTTCCCCGTGAGCCCCCCACCATTATGTGTGCTATCATAATTCCCCCTTAGTTCCCTTCTCCCTCCTTCCCCACCCACCCACCCATCCCTCTCCCTTTGGTAACTGTTAGTCCCTTCCTGGAGTCTGTGAGTCTGCTGCTGTTTTATTCCTTCAGTTTTGCTTCATTGTTATACTCCACAAATGAGTGAAATCATTTACCACTTGTCTTTCTCTGCCTGGCTTATTTCACTGAGCATAATATTCTCCAGCTCCATCCATGTTATTGCAGATGGTAGGATTTGTTTTCTTCTTATGGCTGAGTAATATTCCACTGCGTGTAAGTACCACATCTTCTTTATCCATTCATCTACTGTTGGACACTTAAGTTGCTTCCATATCTTGGCTATTGTAAACAGTGCTGCGATCAACATAGTGGTGCATGTGTATTTTTGAATCTGGGATATTTTGTTTTCTTTGGGTAAATTCCTAGGAGTGGAATACCTGGGTCAAATGATATTTGTGTTTTTAGTTTTTTGAGGAAATTCCATATTTATTTCCACACTGGTTGAACTAATTTACATTCCCACCAACAATGTAGGAGGGTTCCCCTTCCTCCGCATCCTCGCCAGTATTTGTTGTTCCTTATCTTTTGGATGTTGGTCGTCCTAACTAGTGTGAGATGATAACTCATTGTGGTTTTAGTTTGAAATTCCCTGATGATTAGCGATGTGGAGCATCTTTTCATGTGCCTGTTGGCCATCTGAATTTCTTTTTTGGAGAAGTGTCTGTTCAGATCCTCTGCCGATATTTGAATAGGGTTATTTGCTTTTTGGGTGTTGAAGTGTGTGAGCTCTTTACATATTTTGGATGCTAACCCCTTATTGGATATGTTGCTTATGAATATATTCTCCCATACTGTAGGATTATTTTTTGTTCTGCTGTTGGTGTCCTTTGCTGTACAGAAGTTTTTTAGTTAGAAGGAGTCTCATTTGTTCATTTTTGCTTTTGTTTCCCTTGCCTGAGGGGATGCATTCAGGAAAAAATTGGTCATGTTTGTATTCAAGAGATTTTTGCTCATGTTTTCTTCTAAGAGTTTTATGGTTTCATGACTTACATTCAGGTCTTTGATCCATTTTGAGTTTACTTTTGTGTATGGAGTTAGACAGTAATCCAGTTTCATTCTCTTACATGTAGCTGTCCAGTTTTGCCAACACCGGTTGTTGAAGAGGCAATCATTTCCCCATTGTATATCCATGGCTCCTTTATCATATATTAATTGACCATATATGTTTGGGTTTGAAGAAGGTTAATTTTTAAAGATAATTTTTCTTCTAGGTATTTGAGAGCTATTATAAACATATTCAGTGCTTCAGAGGCAAATTTACTGTCCATATTAAATACATATTACTTTTTAGTAGAAACATTTATCTTCTTTTCCCAAGAAACTAACACTGAATTTTGAATTTCAAGCTATTCTGTTTTTTTGATAAAGTTGCCAGACTCTGCCTGTAAAAGAAAGTGGAGTTTTGCGTTAGTAAGAGGACAGTGCTCAGTGTATCCCTGTGGCTCCAGGGCTCTGATGGAGCTCATGCACCAGGGAGTCTTGCTCAGGGCCAGGTTCAGAAGAGCTTTCATGGCAGAAAAGTCAGACCTAGAGAACAGGAGGGAAATTTAGAATTCAAAGTGTGGTTTCTACCAAATGCATATTACATTCCAACCATCGTAAAGTTGAAAATTGTAAGCCTAACTATGTCAGGTACTTCTGTCCTGGAAAACACTAATTGGAAACACTAGAGAACAGGAAGGAAATTGTGTAATTTGCTAATAAAACCAGTGATAGGGGATTGGATAGCCTCCCCAGGCTCCTGTTTTCTACCCTCTACGTGTCCCTCCCCAATTACTCTCCACATAATAGCTGGAGAAATCTTTGTAAAAATGCTTCCATCAGATCATGTTCCTCCCCACTCAAAACGTCCCACATATTAGGGCTTTGCATAACATACATGAACAAAACCCAAAAGTTCTGGATTCTGGCCAACTCTGAAATTTATCTAATACCACTCTCTTCTTTGAGCTTTTGGCGTCATCCATACTGGAAGTTTCTTTGTTGTTTCTGAAAAATTCTAATCCTGTATTTTTTCAAGGCCTTTGCTATTCCCTCTACCTTTAACACTGTTCCTGTAGGTATCCTCATGGTTTGTCTCCTTGCATATGTAGATTTTGTTCAAAAGTCACTTTTCCAGGCCTTATCTGACTGCCCTGTTCCCCCTTTTTAGCACTCACTCCTGCCTGACATTCTGTTAGGGGTATGTCTATTTACTGTACCCTGCTGGAAAGTGAGTTCCTTGAGAGCAGGGACTTTCACTGTTGCGAATGCTGATGTATCCCCAGTGTCTAGAATGCTGTCTGATATATAGTTGGTGCATAATGAATATCTGTGGAATGAATGAATGAGGGCAATAAAAAGTAATATTTATGGTGAGAGAAAGTCAGGCAAATCAGTTTATAAAAGTTTCTTGAGAATATTCCCTCAGTACAGAGGATTTTCATGATATGAGATTTTCTGAACTGAATGCTGTGGAAATAAAAGGAAGGAGAGAAGGGGGTGCAGGATCAGTATGGAGGTGGAGAGACAGAAAGATGGGGTAAACGTTGGGATGAATACCATGGTTATTTGTCCATTCTAGTAAGGCATATTATTCAATCAAACCCAAAATAGTCAATGTCTTTGGTGGAATTACAGGGAAAGATTGTGTGAATAATTTTAAGGGTTTCCCTGACCAACAATAAAGATGTGAAGCAGATTTTTAGAGGACTGGGTAAGTGGGTGGTGAAGGATTTATTGACATGCTCAATGTGGAAATTTAAAAATTAATCAAAAGCCCTAGAGAAACATTAGAGGAAAACTGGTAAGATCACCTACAGAAGACACTGAACTAGATGTGCACTAACTCATTGAACTCTATGGTGGATTCAAGGGGTTTTCAGGAGTAATTTGAGTTACGTGAGGTCTTCACCTTTCGGGCTGATCCATCTACCCTTGAAGTAAGAAGTAATTTCAATGTAAAGAGAGAAAGACTGACCAGGATTTGATCTGGAT
The DNA here is from genome assembly GCA_032199065.1 of Smutsia gigantea. Classification (NCBI taxonomy): domain Eukaryota; kingdom Metazoa; phylum Chordata; class Mammalia; order Pholidota; family Manidae; genus Smutsia; species Smutsia gigantea. The sequence goes on from JAVSCE010012499.1 coordinate 93,708, forward strand.
GTGCGCTAAAATTGGTAGGGTTGACAGAGGAAGATGTGTCACAATGGAAGTGTTTCTGTTTCTTATCCATCTTTGTGGCTGATAAGTATTTAGGAAGGACCTTGATTTTGACCAAAACCAAACTATCAGGAGTTGTGAAATCCAAGCACCTCTTTCTAGTTCATTGTCACTTCTTCATTACCAGAAGGAGGTTGGCTATGGGCTGTTAATTTCCTTGCTTGTCATGTAGTTGGTGATTCATTAGGAGTTTCCAGTGAGCACTGCATTAATGAAACTTCTTGTCTTGTTACATGTCAGTGACATTGGAAGCTGTCACGTGGTTTGCATGTGATGCACAGCCCTGGGGTTGCTCTCTCGGAAGGTTTTTAAATCTCTGAGTCAGTTGTTCTTGCATTCTTCACGTGGTCTTAGCTTGGAGGTATGGAGTGGGAATGTATGTGCACAACTCTGAGGTTGTGACCCTAGGGATGAAGAGTAGGAGTATGGAGATGAGGCAAGATCTCATGTAAGATTTGAGGGGCGCTGGGATACACAAGAATACTTTTTGAAAATTAGCAAAAGTTAAAGGTGAATTTATTTCTGCATCACTGAGATATACTTTCAGTCTCCCTTTCCTTTTGTGTTATATGGATTTGTATGGGTGTGTAAGGGTGAAGCCAGTGAGGTCTAATGGACCTTCTTGGGTGGTTGGTTCACAATGAGCTGTGTTCTAACCCTGAGAAATCACTGAGGGCTGTGTGTGTGTGTATAAGAAGAGAGTGGGAAACAGACAAACAGCTATGACATCACCCATGGTGAGGAAGCTACATTCAGGGTATCCTCACAAATACAGAAATGTGTTATTGCCTGGGTCACTCTTCACTGTAAGATTTCCTAACTCTTGTTTTTTTTTTTGTATTGAATGACTTTCCAAGGTGAAAAGATACAGCCTTTTGTTAACTTACAGAAATTTGTAGGACACACAATAAAGTAAAAATAATAATACACTTGAGGCTGAGGAGAATCATTGTGGAAAAACTGTGTTCAAATCTCTAATTTCCTATCTAGGCCAGTAAGGAAAATAGTTTCCCCACTCTGTTTCTTTGTTCCAAACTCAGTTTTTAGAGCGATGTGAGTGGTAGGTTTTATCATTATAACACAAAGGTTAGCTATGTTGATAACCGTCATCTAAATTAAAATGGGTGCCAAAAAAGTTCAGCTCAAAAAATACACAATGCAGCTTAATGCTGGAAAAGCCCAGTCAGTCTTTAAAGCACTGGGATTGATATTTCATGGCCTCCGAGAATGACTCACTGCTTAGCTGTGTCATGAGTTTCATTTTGAAATGAAATGCACTGGGTGGTTTCATCTGAGGCTTCACGTTGATGCAAAAAGGAAATGAGCCCATATTGGGAAGTTAGGTTGAAATACATACAATTAATGATGAAAAAAAGTCACACTGTTGTTTGGCCATCCTCTTCACCTCTGTTCTGGCATACCAGTCTGTTCTGTAATCACAGGACACCTGTCTGTCTCTCCAACTTGTCTGAGAACTTGTGTAGAGCAGGAACTTGGTGGAGCAAATAGAAGATACTCAATGAATGGTTGTTAAATGAACAAGTGAATATCAGCTCTAAGGAGTGAAATCCTCAACTCAAATCTTCCTGGGTAATTGCTGATGAGAAGATTTTATTCATCTTCAGTGGATTTACACACTTGACTTAAACATAATCCTGTTTCTAGAAGCTGTTTACGGTGCTCTTTTCACAATAACATTCATATTCCCAAACTTGGGTATTCTTTTGAAACCAATGTGGGAGGAGGCGGGGTGAGTGTAGTTAAGTGTAGTAGAAAAAAAGCAGGTGCATTAAAAATGGAGATTAAATACTTTAAAGTTGATTTGAATTTATTTCAATTTACTTCCATGTTTTTTGAAAATGTTACAACGTTCCAGACTCTGTTCCAGGGACGTTATACTTGGTGTTTGATTTCAAGGAATTTATAGTCTTGTGGGGAGGTGGAGGCAGAAAGGAGAGTTCTTAGACAACCAAAGAAATTAAAGAAGAAAAAACTGTATATGGCATATGCAGCTGAATTGTGAGGCAGTACAATTGAGTATATGTACAAGCTTTTAAGTCAGTCCAGGGCTGAGGCTGGTTCTACCACTACTATCTCTGAGACCTTGAAGAAGTGACTTTACTTAACCCTTAGTTATTTGCACACTGGAATGATTATAATAGTATACTCTAAGGATATTATGAAGGTTAAATAACATCATTCATGGTCATCCTGAGCCCACCATGGGGGACCAGATCAATGAATGTGACTTCTTGGCCAAGAAAGGGCTCGGAAAGTATCTCTAGTCATTGGATTTATTTTAAAGTTTCTGTTGCTAATCCATGTGAGGTATAACATTTTGCTAAGGGATGGCATTTTTTACTTGTAGGCCATTTAAAATCACCATATAATTGATAGCTATTCAAAGTAAACATTGAGATCAATACTTCCTTTTGCAAACTTTACTGAAGTAAATATGTTGAAACGGGTCCAAAAAGAACACAGATGAGAATATAGAGTTTCTTCATTTCTGACAACTGAAAGGACTATCTTCATTGTCCTGTTTATAACCACATAGTCCAAGGAAGAACTATATACTTTTTAGAGAATAGCAGTTTTAGATTCTGGGAAAAAATGGAATGAATCCTATGGAGAATAGCTGGAGAAATCATTGAAGGTTGGTAACTTTTCCAAACTGAATCTCCATTTTCTGACCTATGTAAATGTTTTTTCTTCCTTTTAGAATATGAACTCCAAACCTTTTGGGGAGAGCCGCTTTTTCTTTGTCTTATTTAGCTCTTTATTTTATGTTTTATTGAGAGTGAGGCCAGTCCATGTGAACCCTCTCAGTATCTCCTGATGGGTAACCTCTTGTCCCTTTTTCTACCTCATAAGAAAGTAGCTTGTTCTTTTTGCCAAGAACAGTGCTCTTGATTCTGTTACTGCTCACCTCCTCCTGGTTTTGCTCCATCCGTTAGGTCCTATCTTTCTCCCATCTTCAGTATTTCCTCCTTTGCCCACGAATATGCTTGGGGCCCTCCCTATCCTAAAATAACCCTCCTCTGACTCTGCTACTCAGCAGGCTATTTCTTATCTCTCTTTTGTTCACCACCAAATTTCTCAGAGCATAAATTCTGCTTTCACTTCTTGCCTATGCGTTCTCTTCCCCTTGTAATACGGCTTCCACCTCCCGCCCTCTACAAAGCCACGTTCTGAAGGTCACCAGGTATTCCACAGCCAACAAAGCTAATATATTTTGCCAGTTCTCATTCTCCTTGTCTTCTTGGTGGAAACTGCACTTCTTGAAACCTTTTCCTCCGATGATCTCTGTGATACTGTAGTCTGCTGGTTCTTTTATCTTTCTGAGAACTTCTCTTCCACCTCCTTCACTAGCTGCTTCTGGTTCCTCTTTCTGCTCCATAAAAAAGACATTCTCTTTTCCACATTCTTTGCTTCAGGTAACTCCTCATGCACCACATTGCTTTACACAAGAATTCCTTCCATCTCTTTCCCCTTCGTCTCAAAAATGCTCTCCTCATGATTCCCAAACCGTGATTTCCAACTGTTGCTAGGATTTTCTTACTTAATCAGCTAGGATTTCAAATACAGCATATCTAAAGTGAGGCTTTATATTAATTTATACTCACCAGTCTTCAAACTCTGATTATCTTTATTTCGTTTGTGTTAATGACACTTGTATCAATGTCACCTTTCAAAATTCACAAGTCCTTTTTTATTCTTACTTCTCATGCTGCATGTCTAATAAACTGTTGAATATTGAAGATTCTATAGGTTTGCGGTACACAGGGTGGGAAGAGCATCTATTTGGGAATCAGGTAAATCTGGGTTCAGAACAAGGTTTTGCTACTTCCTGCCCTTTTGGCTTTGAGCAAATTACATAAGCTCATGGATCTTGGTTTCCTTATTTGTAAAATGGGGAAAATAACATCCCCTACATGGCCAACTGAGAGGATTGGATGAAAGCTGAGCATTTTATACTTAACTCTTCAATAAATAGTAATCCCATTCTTTTCTTGGCCCTGCTTAGGTCTCTCATACCCATCCTTTCTCTTTGAGTGGAATAGTACTCGTTAAGGGACTTCTCGCAGTTGCTGACATGTTCATCACAGTTGTCTAGTCTCCTTTTTCCTTTTGTTGTTGTCTCCTCGATTCAAGCCTTCACTGCTGCTTGTCTGGACAATTGACGTGGCTCCCACACAGCCTTGGCTCTTGCCCTAAGCCTTTGGATTCCCCCTGCGCACTGCTGGCTGCATTCCCTTCCTGAGGCATGCTCTGACCAGGCCACTCCCCCGCTCAGAAACCTTTGCCGCTTCATTATTTCCAAGAAAATGAAACATAGAGTCCAAGTTATTTGCAGAGACTTATGTGTTTTCCTACTCATGGCCTGTGTTTTGGCCAAGTGATACCACTCTGTTCCATTAACACATCCTTTCTTTTTCCATCTGTTGCCTTTCCTCCTGGATCTGAAAAGGTAGCTAAACAGTTGCTGTCTGCTGGCTCCGTTTCTACCATGATGCCTTCCCCGGTCACCCAAACCCTTGCAACTTCTCTCATATTTGACCCCGCAAAAGCTTTGTGCTTCTCCTCATTTTTTCCTTTTTGGTGGTTGTTTATTCACTTGTGCACAGTTACCCACTCCTCCCTCCCTGAGAACATGGCTTTTTTCGAGACTGTGTCTAATTAATATATCTATTTTTTGGAGTAGCTGGTCTAGCAGGCCCTTAATATCTTTGCACTTAATTAAAATTAGCAAAACTTTGATAAATAGACCCATTTGTGAAAGTGAATGTCTTATGATAACAGAACCACTGTTTATGAGAAGAAAAGGAGAAATAAAAGAAAGGCAGTCCATTTGGGGAATGAGGTAATTGTTTTCTGATTGGGTCAGAAAAGTAGGAAATGCAAGGCAGTATGAGTCTCTAGAAAAGTAGCAGTAACCAGGATTATGCTGACAGAATGAGGGGGTTTTTGAAAGCAGTCTCCATTCTAATCTCATTCCAATTCTTGACATAGTATAATGATTAATATTCCAAGACAGAAGATATGCTGGCAAACTGCCCTGTATTTGAAAAGTAGAGGAAACGCCTTGGAAAGAATGAGCTGTGGTAAAGAGAGGAAGTGACAGTGTACTGAACGCCAGTTCTAAGCCATCACAGGAGCACCCCAAATCCCGCCATGTATCAGGCAGGCTGATGGGATCCTGGTAGCCCTCGTTTCATTGGATAAGGTCACTTGATACTTTGGCTCAGGGGGCGATAAAGCAGCCTAAATACAAAGAGGGGACTAAAGTTTTGGGACTGTACGTGCTGAGTAGGTAATGGCTCAGTAAAAGCCTGCTGTTTTCAGACTGCAGTTTTGATAGAGCTTCTCAGTCTTCTAGGATGACAGAATTTCTTTAGGGTGAGATGCGACAGTAAGGTAGCAGCTCAGAATGCCTAGGAGTGCCAGATTCACTCAGCAACATTGAATCAAGTAGGCTAAGGTAATAGGCATATCTTACTTTTCCAGAAGCCCTTTGTCTCACAACCTTAAATCATAAGTGAGAACATGATATATTGCAAGAAGGTCTCTGAGCTGCCAAATAAGTATGATTTAACAATGTTCTTTAAGATGAGAAGTAGTAGTTTATCCCTGGCCAGGCCTTTCTTCTAGTTAAGACAGCTTACGTCTACATGGTTGAAAAAGTTCCATTTCATCAGGAATTTAAAACACATTTTTAAGTATAATATAGAATGTTAATTGTTCTATTGAACACATTTTGAAAATCAGGAGAAGTCTCAGAGGAAGTGTGCTTTTGGTGAATTTTGCAGAAATTGCTTGGGCATTCAGGGTTTGTGATGGTTCAGACCATGATTGTCGCCCCTCCTATGAATGCGTGTGTCTTAGATTTGAACACATGCTAATAACACAGGGAAAATTTATTTACCTGTCATTTTACCATCGAATATACTATCATAAATATAGCAAGCAAAGGCTAAGGAAATGGCCAAATTATTAATATTAATATTTTAATTCAAACTCAAGGTAAAAAAAGTCTGACTAACTTCATTCTCCCCAAGAGTTGCTTGTGCCTTTCACGCCATAAAAATGAGTTATTATTGGACACAGTGCTCTTTTACTTGTTTTCCCGTTGTCCTCTGGTTTCTGCTAGCATATAGGCTTCACTTCCTGAGGGGGCTCTCAACTTGCCTTTGAGGGAAACAGGCATTTTCTGTTTAGTCTTTTTGGTTGTGCCTTTCACTGAATTCTGGTGCTCATTCTTCAAATTTGCATGACTGGTTTTTAAGGACTTCTGCCAGCATCATGGTCTCAGACAATTTTTCCAGGATTTCTTGAACGAAGGTCACAAAACTTAATTAAATCTCCACAGTACTAAGGAAAACACTTTAAATTACCCTGTGAGCACAGCCCACGATTGCCTTCTGTTCACTTCCTGCTTGCTTGACAGGATATCGCAGCCATGCTTCCCACTGACAGGATAACCCAGTCAGATTCATGTGGGAAAACTTAGGAAACACTCCATCACTGTCACTTCTGTGGACAATTTCAGTTTTTTTCTGAATTTCCCTCATTATCTTCTGTGTTTTCACTGGTTTCAAGTTTACTCATCTGACTTCCTGTTTTTAACCACTCATCCATGCTCCCAGTTGAAAATGCAGTTTGTAACTTGAAAAAGTTAAATATGGCATAACTTTGCAATCCGGAAAAACACCATAGTTTGGGGTTATTTTGTGCTGTGGGAGAATTCACTGTGTTTAGAGAAAGAACTAAATATAGATATGAATTTATAAAAAAAGAATCTTAATCTCATAATTGCAGTGGTAATTTAACTGATCTAATGGGAATTATTGTATGTGTGTTTGCGTGTGTGTGTGTATGTTGGCAAAATTCTTAATGGGACAGATTCACTAAAAAATATGTATTAACTGTAAAGACTGTGGATTTGCCCAGAGATTGTGTAACATGACAGAATACTGCTATCTTCTTCCTTCCCACTATGATAGTAGTGACACTATCATAAGATGTTTTCATATTTTCAGTTTTCCTTACTGCAGGAGTCATGCTTGTGCTGTATGTGTTTGGAGCAAAGGTGGTAATTTGACTGGCCTGGACCAAACAAATACTTTTTTTCTGTAATTAGGGAATTGGGTCAAAAACTTCCTGGTTTAGTTTGGCTCCATTTTGGTGTAGTCAGAATTCTAAGATGACCATAATCTCCTTTTAGGTGCATATGGTGCTAACCTGCAGCTAGTTTAGAAAACAAGTCCTGGCTAGTTATACCCACTCTGAGGTGTGGAGAATAATCTGCTCCTTTGCGAAGTAAGCATAGACCACTGTGTATTTTTGAGTTCTTGTATTGACTTTTTATATTTTTCTGACTCTTCTCTCAGGCTTTCAGCTGTCATTTCTTCTTGCGGTTTTGGTTCCTATACAAGAATAGTCATGATTCTACCCAGTTCTGCCCCTTCTGGGTCCATACTTTCTATACTGGCCCTTCTGAACTTTTTAGTTGGCAGTGTACCAGAAAGACATCTGATGATTGACAGCATACTGACTTCCCAACATATCTTGGCAGAAATGTACCCTTTATCCTTTTACTTCAGTTGTGATGTTGTTGGAATCTTCCAAAAGGAACTTTGGCAAAAACTAACGGTGGAGTATGGTTTGAGTGAAGAGGTAGGCTGGTGGGAGAGCACAGAAATAGATGAATGCACACAGTAGCAGACTTCTGATTTGTCTGCTCTGGCCAGCTAAGATCCAGTGTGACTCAGGCAGGTTTGGAGCAGGTAGTCTTTGGTCTCTAGATTAGTTTTAAGCCTCTCTGTAATGTGTCATGTGTGTGTGTATTTTAGTAAATGCAAAATTTAAAAAGACACTAATAGCACAAGATATAGAAGAAAAAAACACATATATGGGACTTCATCAAAATTAAAAATTTTTGCGCTTCAAATGATACCATCAAGAAAGTAAGAAGAGACCAATGGAACTGAGAACATATTTGCAAATCATATCTCTGATATGGAGTTGTGTTCAGTACAACTAACAAAAGAAGATGCAATTAAAAGCAAGGAAAGGGATTGAACAGACATTTCTTCAAGTGACATACAATTGGGCAATAAGCAGATGAAAAGATACTCAACATCATTTGTTATTAGGGAAATGCAAATCAAAATCCCAATGAGATAGCACTTCTCATCCATTAGATTTGCTAAAATAGAATAAAAAAAACAGGAAGCAGACACTAACAAGTTGTGTGTACATTTGCATGTATGTATGTTCATGTGTGTGTACTTGCATATATGTGTGTTCATGTGTACTTGTATATTTGCTGGACTGCTGTTCCTTTGTAAGAGTGCATAAACTGAGCTGCATCGAGCATTAGTTATATTTGGGTTTCACTGCCATACCTCTTTACAGTTTCCTATGACCTTTACCATGTATTATCTGTTTCACTTGCAACTATATAAGGTTGGCAGAGTAGTTTATAGTTTTCTCTTTTTTGAAGATAAAGAAGTTCAGGCTCAGAGATGTGAAGGGACTTGCTCAAGTCATCCTATACATTGTTAAACTAGGATTTAAATTGAGCATCTCTTTACAAAATACCATGATACTTCTCAAATAATACTACCTTACATTTCATTGCAATGTTTAGATAACTTTAAAATAGTGCATTCATCTATATTACTTCATTTTAAACTTCACAGCCATGCAATGAAGTGAGTAGACCAGGTAATATGTAAATAAATTATATTTATTTTACAGTTGAGGTACATGACCCTCAGAATAATCAGAAGTTTTATTACAGGTTCTGCCTCTCATTTACCTTGGGAAAATTATTTAACTTCTCTGATTCTAAGCTTTTTTGTGTATCAGTTGAAGGCTCCTGCTTGATGACCTCAAAGCCCATTCATTTGTGGTGAATTTCCAACCATGGTGAAGGGTTTTCTTTTGGATGATCTGTATGTATTTGCTTCCTGGGTAATTTCTTAACTCTAATACACATTCTTGAAGAGACCTGTTAAGGTGAGAGGAGCAGACTGGAACAGTACCTAAGTAGCTGAATAATATGGGGGAAGACTTATTGGTTTCATTGACTTGGGCTCTACACTAATTAAACTACTCACAGTCTCCCTAGAATGCACTATTTTCATCTGAATGGACACATCACAATTACCTTTTATGATAAATACTGTGGCTACAATTTTTATAACAAGGAGTTTCTGTTGTACTAGCACTTTGCAATGTGACTGTGGAAAAATAGCCTTAATTTCTACCTCAGCAGGAAGAGTGCATAAGAAGAGATTTTTCTTTTATTTCCATTTATGTTCTGCCTTATATATCACTTGTTTTCATTTATTTACAATGATAACACAAATGTAATGGGTTTTAAAAGATATGTTAAAAAACACCTCTCATATTTTCTCCTATTATCGGCATCTGAAAATGAAATAGTGAATTAGATAATTTCAAAATGCTAGTTCTAGCTCAAGAATTCTGTGACCTTTCCTTCACTGATAATGCAAAGGTAAATTTCAGCTCTTTCCGGGATATTGGTTTAGGAGAACTGGTGGGTGTGAATGTTGCCTAACAGTTTTTAAGTTATCTGCATGATCTTTTGATAAGAATCAATTAAGTTTCAGATTCTGTCAATATTTCCTCTACAACCCAAGAACCAGTGATCTTATGGAACAGTTATAGCACTTCAAAAATATTTCTTTTTCTCTCTTTTTTCTCTGTTCTTTTGAAACATGCTATAAATGCATTGATATTGTTTTCCTTTCATTGACCATGTGGGAAATCATCATCCTTCCATTTTCTCAAGAATTGAAAGAGATACCCTGAAAGAAGAGGGATCTCAGTGATGGGCTGAGTTAAATACAAAGTCAAAATATATGGGGAAATCTTGAGCAATGGGTGTCAACTTCAGGACAGCTTACTTTCAGCCATCTTTTTTTGCATCAAGACTCAAAAGTAGTGGTTTTCCCACCAAATGATAGTTCAGAGATAAAAGCTCATCAGGAGATGGGCTTCTAAGACTATGGAGCTTTCTTTGAAAAGTATGAAGCACTAGTCAAATGTATCATACTAAATTTCCATCCCAGTCTTGTAGAGCCAGGAAACTAATTCTTATAGCGGCAACAGCTGTTTCTGGGATGTGTTTATAGATCAGCTACATTTTATTCAATAATAGAGTTAAAACACATTTTATCAAATCGTATGACATGTTTTTTCCAATTAATTAGACCTCATTTATTTCATGAAATGCATACATTTCTCTTTCCTAATAATAAGAAATAAAATTTAAAAACCTATAATAAAAAAGTAAAGTTTAAATATGTGAAGAGGTACATAATTTTTCAAGAATCTTTTAGGGAGTTGTGAGCTAAAAATTTTGAAACCATGACACAAGAATATGCTGCATTGTACAATTAGAGCTGACCATTGTCTCACAATATCATGTGGCTTTGGCATATTTTATAACCTAAGCTTTCAAAAGATGGTTTTCTTGGATCTCTTCCATAGAACATATTCCACTGAAGGTTGAACACAGTTCTTCAAATTTACAATATCTTCAAATATACTATTACTATTTGGCACTTACTGATTACTTGAATATATGAATATATGGAACATTCTGCTAAGCACTTGCCATGTATAATCCTATATAACAACAGCATGATCCTACCATCTTTATTGAGGTATAATTAACAAATAAAAATTGTGTATATTTAAGGTGTATGATTTGATGTTTTAATATATACATACACATTGTGAAATGAGTGCCACAATCAAGCTAATTAATATATTCATCACCTCATATAGTTACCATTTTCTTCCTTCTCTCTTTTCCCCCTGCCCTTCTCTTCCTTCTCTCTCTTTCTTTTTCTGGTGAGAATACTTAAGATCTGCCTTCTTAGCACATTTCAAGTATACAATACAGTATTGTTAACTATGTTCACATTTCTGTGCATTAGATCTTAGCACAGAACTTGTTCACCTTGCATAACTGACACTTTGTACCCTTTGACTGACATCTTCCCATTTACCCCTTCCTTTTGAGCCCCCAACAATCACCATTTTACACTCTACTTCTATGAATGTGACTATTTTAGATTCCACATATACGTGAGATCATACAGTATTTGTCATTCTGTGTCTGGCTTATTTAACTTAATGTTCTCCAGGTTCATTCATGTTGTTGTAAATATCAGGATTTCCTTCTTTTCTAAGATTGAAGAGATATTCCATTGTGTACACATACACCACTTTGTTTTATCCATTCATCCATCAGTGGACATGTAGGTTGTTTTTCCATGTCTTGGCTGTTGTGAATAGTGCTGCAGTGAAATGGGAGAGCAGATATCTCTTTGAGATATTGATTTTATTTCCATTGGATATATACCCACAAGTGGGATTGCTGGATCACAAGGTAGCTCTATTTAAAAATTTTTGAGAAACCTCCATACTGTTTTTCATAACAGCTGTACCAATTTACGTTCCCATCGATAGTGTACAAGGGTTCCCTTTTCTCCACATCCTCACCAACATATGTTGTCTTTGTCTTTTGATAACAGTCAACTTAACAAGGGTAAAAACTCTTACCTTTTCTCATCAAAACTAAATGAAAATATTGTGGTTTTGATTTGCATTTCTCTGATTAGTGATATGGAACAGTTTTTCATGTACCTCTTGTCCATTTGTATGTCTTCTTTGAGAAATGTCTGTTCAGGTCCTTTGCCCATTTTTAAAAATCTGTTTTTTCTCCTGAGTTGTTTGAATTCCTTATATATTTTAGAAATTGATCCCTTATCAGATATGTGGTTTGAATATATGAATATTTTTTCTCATTCCATAGGTTATTTTTTTATTTTGTTGATGGTTACATTTGCTGTGCAGAAGCTTTTCAGTCTGATGCAATCCCACATGTCTGTTTCACTTCTGTTGCCTGTGCTTTTTGTGTTATATCCAAAATATCATTGCCCAGGTCAAAGTCAGGAAGCTTCTTCCCTATGTGTTTTTCTAATAGGTCTTTAATCCACTTTAAGTTGATTTTTTGTATGTGGAGTGAGATAAGGGTCCAATTTCCTTCTTTTGCATGTGGGTATTCCGTCTTCCCAATACCATTTATTGAAGAGACTATCCTTTCCCCATTGTGTATTCTCAACACACTTGTTGACGATCTGTTGGCTAGAGATAAATGGATTTATTTCTGGCTTTTCTATTCTATTCCATTGGCTAATATATGTATTTTTATGTTAGTATCATATACCATAGATTTAGAAATATATTTAGAAAATCAGGAAGTGTGATGCTTCCAGCTTGTTCTTCTTGCTCAAGATGGCTTTGGCTATTTAGGGTTTTTTGTAGTTCCGTATGAATTTTAGGATTGTTTTTCTATTTCTGTAAATAATTTCATTGGTATTTTGATAGGGATTGCATTGAGTTTATAGACCACTGGGTAATATGGACATTTAAACAATATTACTTTTTCTGATCCATGTGCACAAGATATCTTTTCACTTATCTGTGTCTTTTAAAATTTCTTCAACATTTTATAATTTTGGGTGTGTTAAGTCTTTCGCCTCTTTTTTTCCTTTCTCTTTTTAGTTAACAGACTTTATTGTTGTAGGGAGCAGTTATAGATACATAAAAAATATTGAGCAGAAGGTACAGACTCTTGACTATTTTGTTCTTTTGTTGATATTGTGATTGTTTTCCTAGTTTCCTTTTTGCATTGTTTGTTGTTTGCATATAGGAATGTGACTGATTTTTGTGTGTTGATTTGTATCCTACAACTGTATGGAATTAATTTATTAGTTCTAACCACTTTTGTTGAGCTCCTAGAGTTTTCTACATATATAATCATGTCATTTGCAAATAGAGGTACTTTTACTTCTTCCTTTCTGATTTGGATGGCTTTATTTCTTTTTCTTGTCTAATTGCTCAGCATGTGACTTTGAGTTCTATGTTGAAAAGAAGTGGCAAGTGTGAGCATCTTGCCTTATACTATATCTTATAGAGAAAGCTTTCAGTATTTCTTTTTTGATTATGAAGTTAGTTGTGGGCCTTAATGTTTTATTTTGTTAAGTGCCTTTTATAACAATTTGGTTGAGAATATTAAGCATGAATCAGTATTGAATTTTGTCAAATGCTTTTTCTGTGTCTATTGAGATGATCATATGTTTTTTTTCTTTCATTTTGTTAATGTGGTGTGTCACGTTGATTGATTTGCATATGATGAACCATCTTTGCTTCCCAGGAGTAAATCTCACTTAGCCATGGTTTTTGATCCTTTTATCTGCTGTTGAATTCAGTTTGCTAGTATTTTATTGGAAAGCTTGTATTGCATTGCTATCAATTTCTACTTTCAGACCTGCCAATATTTGCTATATATTTAGATGCTCTGATGTTGTATGCATAGATATTTGCAAGTGTTATATCTTCCTGTTGAATTGACCCTGTTAGCATATAATAACTTTTGTCTCTAGAGACAGTTTTTGACTTAATGTGCATTTTCTCTGATATAAATATAGCCACCTTTCTATCTTTTGTTTACCATTTGCATAGGCTATCTTCACTTCCAGAATATGTGCATCTTTAAGTCTAAAGTGAGCCTCTTGTAGCTAACATATCACTAGATCTTGTTTTTTTAATCCATTCAGGCACTCTGTGCTTTTTGAATGGGGAGTCTCATCCATTTATATTTAAAGTAATTATTGATAGATGAATAGTCACTATTTTCCTTTTGCTAGTTGTTATTTGTGTGTTTTGCAGCCGTTTTCTCTCAGTCTTCCTTTGCTGTTTGATGTTTTTTTGCAGGGATTATTTTGATTCTTTTCTCTTTATCTTTTGTGTATCTATTACAGGTTTTCTTGTGTGTGGCTAGGTCAAGCCATACTTAAAATATCTTGTAGTTATAGCCACCTTTTATAAGTTGAACAACTTAACTTTAATCATATGGAAAACTCTACACTTTTACTCCCCTTCCCCATTTACTTTGTGTTATTGTCAGAGTTCGCTTTTTATGTTGTGCATCCATTTGTTAATTTTATCTTTTAACTTTTATATTTATATATATATATTAGGTTAAAAGAAATTTATACACCACCATTACAGTGTTACATTATTCTGCATTTGTCTTTATCTTTACATTTATCCGTAAGATTAAGCCTTCATATGATCTCATGTTGCTGTTCACCACATTGCATTCCAATCTGAAGAACTCCCTTAAACATGTATTTTACGGGTGATCTAGTGTTGATGAACACTGTTTTTGTTTGGGAAAAACTTTAATCTTTCCTTTTTTAATTTTCAGCTTTGTTGAAGTATAATTGACAAAACTAAGATATTTAAAGTATACGTTATGATGATTTGATATATGTATCTATTGTGAATGGATTCCTCCCCTTTGGTTAGTGAATACCTGCATTGATGTCTGCTCATTTGAAAAAGTAGTCGCCTATTTTCGACTTTATGGGCTAGCTTTGGTGGAGACGACCTTCACCTATGGGTGGGTGCCAGGGCCCCTGCTGGGTGGGATGAGGGGGTTCTAGATGGAGGGAGAGAGGCGTATCAGTGTGGACTTCAGGCACCTCCAATAGCTGAGGTCAGTGTCAGCAAAGTCTGTGAGTATCCATGGCAGCGGTGAGGGCTGCTCTGATCCTCCATAGTGAGAACTTCTGGGGTCCTCCTGCTTTCCTTATCTCCAGTGGGGGAGTTTGTTCTTGTAACTCAATTAGCATTCTTCTTGTATATCTCTCTTTCTGATAGCTGTGTCCTTTGGGAAATCAAGCTTTTTGATACTTAGCCTAAGTACATTACAAGTAGGAAAGCAAATTCATTAAAAATAAAATTTAAGAGAAATTTGGATTCTCGCAATCCTTCCTCTTTTTTAGAATGGTTAGAGACCTTTCCACATAATGGTCCATGACAGGAAAATTGAAGCCATTCAATTAATATTTTGGATTCCTATCACACATAAGGCATTATGGAAAAAAAACAAGGCCTGGCTCCTGCCATCAGGAAAAGAAACACATAATTATAAAATAGGATAGAAAAAGGGCAACATTAGTGTTTCTAGTAAAGTGTTATGAGCTCTGATTAGGATGGAATTAATCAGTTTTTGCTGGGCTCCTCAGAGGAGCTACCTGACAAATGTGCTGGTAAGAGGGCATTGCAGAAGGGCCCAGGGTGACCGAGGACAAGACCTTAGGCAAATCACCATCTTAAATCAGTTACCTGACTTTTTAAAAACTGTCTGATACTTTGTTAAATCTTATTTGCCCAGTGTGGTTCAGTTTGATGTCAATTGATTTTGCATGTGAACTAAGGTCAGCTAACATTTACATGGCTCTGTACTCCCATTTCACTCCTTTCATAATCTGCTTCTAACCCTGGACTCCCCACTGCTTCTTGCTTTTGTTGATTCTAATTGCTTCTACTCAACCCTGGAGCCTTGTAGCCCTGCATGTTGATCATCAAAAGGAATTTTGCTTACAGTTTGGGATTTCTGCAAATAGCTCCTTACCCGAAGCTTGCCTCCTCCAGCAAAAACCTTACAGTCCAGAAGGGAGTAGCATGACACATTCAATGCAATGAAACAGAAGGTCCTCGATCCAAGAATACTCTATACAGCGAGATTAAGGTGATGTGGGTGGTTACTTAAGACTAAGGCACCCAGCTGTGTCTCAGACACTGAGTCTGTCTGTCTTTAAATTGTAGGGATTTAAAAGGGGTTAAATTGTTGGATTTCCATGTTGCCTTCTTAGATTGAAGAACAGTAGGAAACCTTTGTACCTGGGTTTGGGAAACTTCTCAACTACCAGTGCAGTCACTTTGTAAGTGCCTTGGAATTTGGAAAAATCTGAAGTGGTACTGCAGTCATATTCTATAACATATACGTTAGCATTTATCTAAATACTTGATTCTTTTTTTGAATATTGTTCTTAATTCTTCTTAGATTATATGTTCTTTCAGTTCAAGAATGATTTCATTGCTTTTTTACTATAGACTCCCAATTCCCTAGAGCATTGCTGAGTGTATGAAATAAGTAAATACCTTTTCTATTTAAAACTTTCAATAGAAGAATGGAAGAAACCATTTTTTTCATTATCTTAAAGTGGGGATAATGCCTCTCACCTTACATGCTGATTCTAAGTTAGTACATATAATGCTAAGAACATGTTTTTATTGCTACTGAAATAAAAGAATTTCATGTGATTGTCTAGTTTGCTGTTTCTTAAATGGAGCCTGTGAATATATTCTGGTAAAAAGAAACTTCATTTTGGTAAGAAATTATTTTCCTAAGTATAGAGACTTTGGTTTCTTAGGTTGTATTTCTTAAACTAGATTTTGGACATATCTTTTGGGGTCCATGAGAATATTTTTCTTTAGAAGTTGTCAGTACATCTCTGAGGTTGCAATTGATTTAGTTTGTACCTGTGTTTCCATAACATATCGCCCATGCTACATTTGATCAAGGTGGATCTGTACATACCTATACACCTACACATGCATGCTATTATTTTTCTGAACCAATTGAGAGTGAGTTGCAGACATATGTCTTTTCACTACTAAATTTTTCAGTGTATTTTCTAAAAATAAGGACATTATCTCCAATAATATTGTGTAATTATTATCAGTGAGTTTTATATGTAGCCATTTATATAATCATTAATCCAGTACTATTACAAAAACAACAAAACCTTACTCAGATTTCTCAAATTGTCTAACTAATGTCATTTACAGTAAAAGAAGAAAAAAATTGTTATTTTCTGGTTTAGGATCCAATTCAGAGTACCATGTTGCACTTAATTGTCATGTCTTTTTTATCTCTGATCTGGAGTTGCTTGTCAGTTTTCCTTTGTCTTTTGTGAGCTTAACTTTTTTTTTTTTTAAGTATAGCTCATTTGTCTTGTAGAATTGCCCTTGATTTGGGATTTTTTCAATTTTGTCTCTTCATGATTCAACTCAGGTTATATATTTTTTGGCAGGAATACCACAGAAGTGTTTTTTGGTACTCAGTGCAAGAAACAGATGGTATCTATTTGTCTTAATTCTGGTGATGGTAATGTTGATTGCATAAGAGTCTTTATGTAATATTCTGAAGCTGATGCCCCAGTAGCAGCTCTTCTCTAGTGACAGATGGGAACTGGAAGATAAATTCCTCATGTGCAAGGTGTTCATTGCCTGTGAGGAAGGACAACTCTGAGAGGTATTCTACTTTATCTCCCAGAGGTCTTCAGTGTGATTGAGTCCCAGGTGCCTCCAGTGGTAATCTGATCATTAATGCACCCAGTATTTGTTTCCTTTCTTTTAACACCTTTCATCCTTCCCAATTCTTCTACTGAAACTTTCTGGGATCACTTCCCAAATAAACTACATGTTCTTAAATATTTGTTTTAGGACTGTTTCAGAGGGAACCCAACCAAAGACAGTTTTCTATGTTTGCATGACATATCTCTTTTCTTTTTACTTACAGCTTTTCTGTACTCTTTCATTTTAGACATGTCTCTAGTAAGCGGTACATAGTGTTTTATTTTTTTTCTTTAATGATATGATCATTTGTTTTTAGTTGGATTTTAATTCACTTCCATTTAAAGTTATTGTTGATAAATTAGGGTTTAAATTTTATCTGTTTTCTATTTTCCTTCTTGTTCTATGCTCTGTTGCATACCCTCCTAATATTTTGGTGATTAGAGGTTACCATATCCATCCTCAAAATATCAAAATCAACTTTACTAGCTGAAGCTGTGATCCATCATTCACATGTGAGATTCACAGTGGTATGGGTTTCCTTCCTATCAGCAGCTCATGTCTATTATTTCTTAGATGTCATTACTCTTCTTTTCACTTGCGCAGAGCGGACCCATGATCTTATACAGACTCTAGGAGCAGGAGGGAGTAATGCTGAGAATGGTGAGGTTGGAGATCAAGAGAGGTAACATCGTGGAACCAAAGAAATTAATTTTGTTTTTTGGGGTTTTTGGTGACATCACCTCCTTTGCTCCAGTTATGTTTCCTTTAGAATTTCTTAACCTCTGGTTCTTTGCCACTGACCTTCCTATAATCTTTTTTCCACCTCCATCTTTCCAGCTCTGTCTCCTACTGTTTCTTTCCCTAGCTCTGTATTAGTTTACTGGGTCTGCTGTACCAAATGTAGCACAAACTTGGTGGCAAAACAAACTTATTGTCTCACAGATCTGGAGGCCAGAAGTCTGAAATCAAGGTATCCTTAGGGTCCTGCTTCCTCTAAAGGCTCTAGGGAGGAATCTTTTCTTACATCTTAAAAGCTTCTTGTGGTTTCCAGAAATCCTTGGCATTTTTTACCTTGTAGACATATCACTTCAACCTCTGCTTCTGTGTTATATGGTATACTTCTCTGTGTCTTCACATGGCATTCTCCTCTTTGTGTGTCTATGCTTAAATTTCCCTCTTCTCTCAAGGACACCAGTGATTGGTTAGGACCCACCTAAATCCAGTATGACCTCATCTTACCTTAATTACATTTGCAAAGACTCTGTGATCAAATAAGGTCACATTCTGAGGTTCCAAGGGGGCATGAGTTTTGGGGGAACACTATCCAAACACAATAAAAACTCACATTCCCTAAAAAAGTGTGGTAAAAGTAGCACTGACCTACAAGTTAGAAGTTCTTGGTGCTAATTTTGCTTGTGCAAGTAATTTGATAGGTACAGATTTTGGAGTTCACAAGGAGGGGCTCAGTTCTCATCTCTGTCACTAAACCTCACTGAGCCTCAGTGTCTGTAAGCTAAGGATATTTATACCTATCTTTCAGTAGGAATAAATAAGATTGTGCTTTTTAAATACTTGGCATAGTGCGTAGAACACTGTGGGTGCTTAACACATGTTGGTTTTCTTCTAACCACTCCTTAATTTCTGCACAGTAAAATTAAGGGGATTATTTTCAAGATCCTTCAAGCTTCAGAGTTCTGATAGCACTTTTGAGCTATTTCTTCTTCTAATACTGCCTTACCCATCTCTCTTGTACTTTTCTTCTTTAACAGTTTAGCCTCTTCATTCCAGTAGCTACCCCCACCCCATTCTCCTCCTAATTCTTTTCTTTGCACTTTTATTCCCTATGGCTAGGGTGACATTCATCTGGTTTGCCAAGTCTACTTTAATTCAAAGAAGACTTTTACTGGAACTGTCACAGTTTATGCCTGTTGTACTAGTGTGATTCTCAGCAGTGCCCCCTTTCACACTGTAAGTATCCTGGTTTGGGTGTCGAGTTATATGGTTGTCCTACTTAGCATGTTCTCATAGCACTTAGACTTGCGTCTTTCATTACACCATCCACAGTATATCAGGTTATATTTTAATTGTCCTGTGGTGCTCTCTTTGGCAGGATTGAGGGCAGTAATTGGGAATGATTTTCTGTTTCCCTGAAGACTAGCCCATGCCTGGCATGTAGGAGGTGCTCAGAAATGCTTGTTGGACATGTGAATGTTCTGGAAACATGGCTTCTTTCATACTGTACATAGTAGGTGCTCAATTAATAACCTTTAAATTGAAGTAAATTGCTGCTCTTTGTGAAAGTGAGAAATGAACCCAGTAAGAACCCTGCTTCTCTCTTTGCCTTCCTGTATTTAGGATCATTAGCTTGGAGATCTCACTTCACCCCAGATTTGTAACTTCTCTTCCTCTTGCCTTACCCTAGCTGTTTTTTTTTTTCTATTAAGGTATTATTGCTATACACTCTTATGAAGGTTTCACATGAAAAAACAATGTGGTTACTACATTTACCCATATTATCGAGTCCCCACTCATAACCCAATTCAGTCACTGTCCATCAGTGTAGTAAGATGCCACAGATTCACTGTTTGCCTTCTCTGTGCTACACTGTTTTCCCTGTGATTCCCCACACCATGTGTACTAAACATAATACCCCACAATCCCCTTCTCCCACCCTTCCCATCCACCCTCCCACACCTCTCCCTTTTGGTAACCACTAATTCCTTCTTGGAGTCTCTGAGTCTGCTACTATTTTGTTCCTTCTTTTTTACTTCATTGTGATACTCCACAAATGAGGGAAATCATTTGGCACTTGTCTTTCTCCGCCTGGCTGATTTCACCGAGCATAATATCCTCTAGCTCCATCCATGTAGTTGCAAATGGCAGGATTTGTTTCTTTCTTATGGCTGAATAGTATTCCATTGTGTATATGTACCACTTCTTCTTTATCCATTCATCTACTGATGGACACTTAGGTTGCTTCCATATCTTGGCTATTGTAAATAGTGCAGTGATAACCATAGGGGTGCATATGTCTTTTTGAATCTGAGAAGATGTATTCTTTGGGTAAATTCCAAGGAGTGGGATTCCCGGGTCAAATGGTATTTCTGTTTTGAGTTTTTTGAGGAACCTCCAGATTGCTTTCCACAATGGTTGAACTAGCTTACATTCCCACCAGCAGTGTAGGAGGGTTCTCCTTTCTCCGCATCCTTGCCAGCATTTGTTGTTCTTAGTATTTTGGATGGTGGCCATCCTTACTGGTGTGGAGTGATATCTCATTGTGGTTTTAATTTGCATTTCCCTGATGATTAGTGATGGGATCATCTTTTCATGTGTCTGTTGGCCATCTGAATTTCTTCTTTGGAGAACTGTCTCTTCATATCCTCTGCCCATTTTTTAATCAGGTTATTTGCTTTTTGGGTGTGGAGGTGTGTAAGTTCTTTATATATTTTGCATGTTAAACCCTTGTCGGATATGTCATTTACAAATATATTCTCCCATACTGTAGGATGCCTTTTTGTTCTGTTGATGGTGTCCTTTGCTGTAGAGAAACTTTTAGTTTGATGTAGTCTCATGAGTTTATTTTTGCTTTTGTTTCCCTTGCTTGAGGAGATGCGTTCAGGAAGAAGTCGCCCATGCTTATATTCAGGAGATTTTTGCCTATGTTGTCTTGGTTCATGACTTACATTCAGGTCCTTGATCCATTTTGAGTTCATTTTTGTGTATGGGATTAAACAATAATCTAGTTTCATTCTCTTGCATGTAACTCTCCAGTTTTGCTAACACCAGCTGTTGAAGAGGCTGTCATTTCCCCATTGTATGTACATGGCTCCTTTATCATATATGAATTGACCATATATGGTGGGGTTTATATCAGGGCTTTCTAGTCTGTTCCATTGCTCTATGGGTCTGTTCTTGTGCCAGTACCAAATTGTCTTGAGTACTGTGGCTTTGTAGTAAAGCTTGAAGTTGGGGAGCATAATCCCCCCAGCTTTATTCTTCCTTCTCAGGATTGCTTTGGCTATTCGGGGTCTTTTGTGGTTCCATATGAATTTTAGAATGCTTTTCTCTAGTTCGTTGAAAAATGCTGTTGGTATTTTGATAGGAATTGCATTGAATCTGTAGATTGCTTTAGGTAGGATGGCTATTTTGACAATATTAATTCTTCCTATCCATGAGCATGGGATGTGTTTCCATTTATTGGTATCTTCTTTAATTTCTCTCATGAGTGTCTTCTAGTTTTCAGAGTATAGGTCTTTCACTTCCTTGGTTAGGTTTATTCCTAGGTGTTTTATTCTTTTTGATGCAACTTTGAATGGAATTGTTTTCCTGATTTCTCTCTCTGCTAGGTCATTGTTAGTGTATAGGAATGCCACAGATTTCTGCGTATTAATTTTGTATCCCACAACTTTGCTGAATTCAGATATTAGATCTAGGAGTTTTGGAGTAGATTCTTTAGGGTTTTTTATGTACAATATCATGTCATCTGCAAACAGGGACAGTTTAACTTCTTCCCTGCCAATCTGGATGCCTTTTATTTCTTTGTGTTGTCTGATTGCTGTGGCTAGAACCTCCAGTACTATGTTGAATAGAAGTGGGGAGAGTGGGCATCCTTGTCTTTTTCCCAATCTTAAAGGAAAATCTTTCAGCTTCTCACTGTTAATATAATGTTGGCTATGGGTTTGTCATATATGTTCTTTATTATGTTGAGGTACTTGCCCTCTATACCCATTTTGTTGAGAGTTTTTATCATGAATGGATGTTGAATTTTTTCAAATGCTTTTTCAGCATCTATGGAGATGATCATGTGGTTTTTATCCTTCTTTTTGTTGATGTGGTGGATGATGTTGATGGATTTTCGAATGTTGAACCATCCTTGCATCCCTGGAATAAATCCTACTTGATCATGATGGATGATGCTTTTGATGTATTTTTGAATTCGGTTTGCAAAGATTTTGTTGAGTATTTTTGCATCTATATTCATCAGGGATATTGGTCTGTAGTTTTCTTTTTTTGTGGTGTCTTTGCTGTGTTTTGGTATTAGAGTGATGCTGGCCTCATAGAATGAGTTTGGAAGTATTCCCTCTTCTTCTACTCCTTGGAAAACTTTAAGGAGGATGGATATTAGGTCTTCACTAAATGTTTGATAAAATTCAGCAGTGAAGCCATCTGGTCCAGGGGTTTTGTTCTTAGGTAGGTTTTTGATTACCAGTTCAATTTCATTGCTGGTAATTGGTCTGTTGAGATTTTCTGCCTCTTTCTGGGTCAACCTTGGAAGGTTGCATTTTTCTAGAAAGTTGTCCATTTCTTCTAGGTTATCCAGTTTGTTAGCATATATTTTTTCATAGTATTTTCTAATAATTCTTTGTATTTCTGTGGTGTCCATTGTGATTTTTCCTTTCTTATTTCTGATTCTGTTTTTGTGAGTAGACTCTCTTTTTTTCTTGATAAGTCTGGCTAGGGTTTGTCTATTTTCTCAGGTAACACCTCTTGCTTTCATTGATTCTTTCTATTCTTTTATTCTTCTCGATTTTATTTATTTATGCTCTAATCTTTATTATGTCCCTCCTTCTACTGACTTTGGGCCTCACTTGTTCTTCTTTTTCTAGTTTTGTTAATTGTGAGTTTAGACTGTTCATGTGGAATTGTTCTTCTTTCCTGAGGTAGGCCTGTATTGCAATATACTTTCCTCTTAGTACTGCCTTTACTGTGTCCCACAGATTTTGCACCGTTGAATTATTGTGGTCATTTGTGTTTGGATTGGTCACATAGTTCTCTTAATATTCTTTCATTCTTAGAGATCTTTTTTTCTCTCTGTGCCTCACCTTCTTTGTATTCCTCTTCTCTAATTTCTATTCCATTTACTGTCTCTTCTAATACATCTAATCTGCTTTTAAGTTCCTTCATTGTATGTTTCATTTCAGATATGGAATTTCTTAATGATCGAATCTCTGACTTAAATTTTTTTCCCGAGTTCTTGAATATTTTTCTGTACCTCCATAAGCATGTTTATAATTTTTATTTTGAACTCTCTTTCAGGAAGATTGGTGCGTTCAGTTTCATTTGGCCCTTTTTCTGGGGTTTGTGAGATTTTGGTTTGAATCATGTTCTTTTGATGTTTCATATTTTTGTGTGGTACCCACTAGTGTGCAGAAACTCCAGTCTCTGGAGCTGCTCAGCCCCTAGAGTGAGGTTGGGAGTCATAGGGGAGTGGAGCTGGTGCCTGGGGGGAGGAAAGATCTGTTTCCTGATTCCCGTCTCCGGTGCCTGTCTCCAGTGTCAGCGCCAATGGGCCAAGCACACACGTGTAAGCCTTTGTGCTTTGCGTCTCTAGCTATTGTAGGTGGGGCCCTCTCTGGCTGGCCTGACACCGGTACAATGAGTGCCACTTTGGGAACCAGTGCTGGCAGGCTAGGAGGAAGGTGCAGCAGGCTGCATGTCACAGTGGGGGGTCCTTGGAGCTGAGTAGGCAGCCAGTGGGATGGAGCACCTGTAGTTCCTCAAAGTTTCCAACCCGCTGGGCAGAGTGCGCACAGATGGCCTTGTCCAGCTCTCTCTTCTCCCTTGCAGCAAGCTCCACCCAAACCCTGCCCCTTCAGCAGCCCTCTTGCTGCTAGGAAGCCTTTCAGACTGCTTGCCCTTCCTCTGACACAGAGCGGCTGGATGCGGATCCCCCTTCCACAAACGGCCGGAATGTCAGTCTCCCAAGCACTCTGCCTGTCCGAGCTCCGCAACGTCCAGAGCACCACACAATATAGACTTCCATTCACAAAGCAGATCTCCAGGGCTAGGCGCTCAGCAGTCTCAAGCTTCCAGCCCCTCTCTGCTCCATTTCTCTTCCTCCCACCAGTGAGCTGGGGTGGGGAAAGGGACTGGGTCCAGCTTGATTTAGGCTTTCCTACAATACCCTGTTTCGTGAGGTCCGCTCTGTTCGTGAGGTCTGTATGCAGACTTGTTCAGCCTACTTTCTTGTTGCTGTCTTAGGGTTGGTTGTACTATTTGTGATTTTGGGAGGAGTTCTCCATGTCATCTCTCACGCTGCCATCTTGAATTCTCTTAGAGTGATCTCTTGTGTCTCGCTTAGACTTTTTCAGAGCTGCAGTTCAGTCTGACCGTCCTGTGACTGAGTCCTTTTTCTTGTCTCCTTTTCTTTCCAGGGGTCCGACCTGCATCGTGGTCTGAAGACTCTCTCTTCTTATGCTGGCTGAGTCCCCTCTTAACTCTTCATTGGCATTTCTCCCAGGAATTCTTCTGCAAGACTAGTTTCATTTTGACATGTTTATTGGAAGAGGTGAGCTGACACAAGTTCCCAGTCCAGTGGGATGAAATGTGCATAAATAACACAGAATGCTCTTCATTCCATTTCTCATAAAAATCTCAGTGGAGGATTAAAGTACAATAGGGATATACAATCTGAGATTTAAAAAAAGACATACATTTCCTATAGTATGTCATTTCCTTGAAGGTGAGGACCGTGACCAATATAATTCTTTGTTCAGTTTTCAGAACACTTGTCATGGGTGATAAATAAAAGCACCTAAGAGGAGAAAAATAATAGTAGAAGTAATAATTATTTGAGATCCTTCCTTATGCCAGGCATTAAGTACTTCATATATTGTTTTCTAATCCTCGTAGCAACCTCACAAAGAAGATATTGTTGCCATGCTCCTTTTGCAGATGAGGAAAATGAAAACAGAGGTTAAATAGATAACTCAGGGTCACCCTTGAGTTAGTCAGGGCCTGTGCCAAGTTTGGATTCATGGGCCTCTGATGGCCTTGATTTTCCTATGATATGCTCAGTCTTAGGGAAGATCTTTAAACTTAGGCTAGATCTTAATCCACCTGGGAGGTTTGAGTAGTGACTCTCTGTGGGCTGGAGATAGGCTAGATTGGCATCTTGGTTCATGAGTTATGCATTCTAAGTATATTATATGGTATGTTTAGGAATATTTTGGAAAGAAAGGTGATGTCATAGAGGTAGGTTTCTCCTTATTAGATTCTGTGGTCTAGGGTTGCAGAAAGTGGCACAGAAGGAAGGTAGACACAAAAGGCCATATATCCTATGATTCCATTTATATGAAATGTCCAGAATAGAAAAACTTACAGGCAGAAAATAGAATATGATAGTGATATAAAAGTAGATATATGAAACAGGTGTTGCCAGGGGCTGAGGGGAGAGTACTAATAGATGTAGGGTTTATTTTTTGGGTGATGAAAATGCTGAAATTAGATAGTAGTGATAGTTGTACCACCCTCTGAATATGTTAAAAACCACTGCTTTGTACCTATACTCTAAAAGGGCAAATTTTTATGATGGCTCAATAAAAAATTGTATGTATATGAGGCACAGAAGGCTCCCAGACTCTCTCTTCAAACTCAAACTATTGAGTTCAATGAAACTTCTCACATTACACAAGTTTAATGTTAAACTAAACAATGATTCATGATTCTCACCTTGTCTTCTGAGAGGCTGAATGCATTTCTTAGTCTAAAATGTGTCCATACAATCCACCCTTTTAGACTATACTTTTTCAAGATTTCAAAGCAATCTATTTGGATGTGGGTGTCTGAACCAAAACGCTGGTCAAGTTCTGGACTCTGGACTTGGTCCTGGGCCTAGTTGTCAGACCTAGATGGTGCCCCAGTGGCTACAGCAGACAGGATGACTTAAAAAAAAAAAGACTCCTGTGTCCACAGGTGGAGCTTGAGTAATTTTTGTCCCTAGGAGCCTGGCAGGGACATGGATTAAGACATCCCTGCATGTCTGGTTGGGACTCAGGAGCTGTGGTTGTATTGACTGCCAGCACTGCACACTCGGCTGGCTCCCACAGCTGTGGGAACTTCCTGTTCTTGGCAGAGGACAGAAGAGCTTTGACTCTGTAATTCCCCTGTGCCATGAGGTGTGGGTGCCTCTGGGCTGGGCTCCAGAAAGGGAGTCTTCCCATCTGTGTTCTGTCCTTAACTATGGCAGCCAGTTGCTGTATGTTTTTGGAATTAGTTGATTGTAAATTTGTCTCAGTTTTTCTAGGTGTAGAATGAGGTGGATCCAGATGTTATGCGTGTGCGGGAAGAGAGTTTGAAGGGATCTTGTGAATCACTATGTCCACCAGACTTAGAGACAGGAAGTGACATAGGCAGTTCATGGCAGAGCTGGGACTAAATCCAGGTCTCTAAAGTCCTGCCCTAGGATTCTTTCCATCTTGCTTTGACATCTCATAAGTAACTATGTGGTCGTAAATATGAGCATGAATTGACTAATGAATTCAGAGCCTTCTGCTTTGCTCTCTTAGGTTTATATCAACACCCTGATATGGTCCATGTATTTCCTGTCTTCAGCTTTCTCTCTAGGCTCTTTTCTAGCCTTTTTTGGGAAAAGTTTTCAAACATTTCAGGTAGAACCTTCTAATTCAATTCATTTTATCTCTAGTCCAGTCCACAAACTCTTTGAGTATGTCCTAAGCATGTGGTGGTATTTGGGGGATAAGAGATGAGTAGGACCCAGAGGCTGACCTTGAGGCATTTACAGTCTAGAAGAGGAAACAAACATAAATATAACACACACAGAATGAGAGTTGCTGCAATAGAAATATACCTAAGGTACTGAGCAGAGAAAATAGAGGGAGGAACTTCAGAGCATGGAACATGGGAGGCAAGGAGATAGAGATAGGCTTCATGGCGGAGGTGACATCTAAATTGGGATTTGAAGAAAAACGGCACTTGGAACAAAAGAACTTAATGCCAAGCTTTTATTTCATACTTCCACTCAGGTACTACTTAAGAAATTTAGCATAACAAAAATTGTATTGCAAATGCTTCCAGAAGAAAACAGACAGATAGGTCCAAGTTGGGACTTAGGTTTCATACTGAACAGCTCTCCACAAAAGCTTAGGACTTGGCTTAGATACTATTTAAGTAACATACCCACTGAGGAGGCTAAGGGTAAGCACTGCTGGCCTATAGCTAGAAAAAATGTGTATGACAGTAAAAGTTTGTCCAAGGGCAGTAACAATATTATTAACATTTTTTGAGCATTTCTTAGTGCTATACTTCATGTTTGTTACAAGCATGGTTACTTAATTCTCATAATAACCAGATAAAATAGGTACCAGTATTTTTGTAGGTGAAGAAACAAGCTCAGAGAGATAAGTAATAGCAATTTTCCTGAAGTCAGCTGGAAAATGGTGAGCCAGAATTTGAACTCGGGAGTGTCTAACTCCGGGGACTGAACTCTTTACTCCTCTCCTGTGCCATGGTGGAAACAGAACTAGAATATAAACTAGAATTCATCTGAATCCTTTAAATCTCCCCCATGGAAGTCCTAGCCATGAGAACATGTGAGGCACGTGGAGTTGGACTGATCAATGAATATTTGCTGAATTCCTGCAAAGTGCCTAATGCTACGTGAGAACCTGTAAGGAATGCAGAGAAACATGAGCTTAACCCCTGGAGGACAAAACTCATGTAAAAACAGAGGCCCAAGGTCACATGGCTAGTGAGTGAGACTTTGGACTTTGAACGTAGGACTTTGAACATTGGAACTAGTACTCTTCTACAATCCTTCTAGACAGATTTTGGCATTATTAGCTAGGAGAGTTAGCTCCCACAGAACTGGAACCTAAACGAACATCTCACACAATCTTTAGGGTAAAGGTTTCATTGTATTTTTGTGTCTTGGGATTTATGGTGGTGCCAGAAAAAGATGTGTTGAGACTGTGAATCAGAAAGACTTCTAAGTCCCATTTAATGTGATTTCTTATACTCTTTTCTGACCCATGAACTACTTTCTATACATACAGTTTTTGTTTTTTTTTTAAAGAGAAAGATCTCAGATTGCTTTTCAAATCATGTTTTGTTCACATTCTTACCATATTTGGATAAAAAAATACACCTACAGAATGAGCTAAACTAGTTTTCATATAGGCAGAGTTTAAAAATTCATGGTTGAAAGATCTGAATTTGTGTATATTTCCTGATTTCAGTGAGAAAAATTCATAGCAGCTTTGGTCAACATAGAAAAGTAAAAATTAAGTTGAAAGCTAGAGGAAGAAGCTAAGAAAGGAGACAGGTATTGTGTGACATTCCGGAAAGCTGTTACGACCATTTGATATGTTCAGAGTTGTGAAGGTTTTGTACCTCATTTTGTGTGGTCACATGATAGTATCTTGGGGTGTAGCAAAGACTAGCTTTATGACCAACAAGTGATTAGAGGGACTTTAGAAAGGGTTTCTGAAGGAAACCATTCCTTACACCTGAAAGCTGACCATTGGAATTTCATTCTTTTGAGCCTAAGGGATTTTTCGAGAGTTTTCTCTTAAAATATACTTACCCTTAAAGTAGTAGTGTGTTGTACCCTTGTTTAATATCTCAGTGACTTGCTAACAATTCATTCACCATTTTACTGGGTTGTGAATTAATATATTCAATTCTTGGACTATAAAGCAGGAATGACCTTAGGTATTGCCGAGTCCCACCCTCTCACTTTATGGATGAGGAAATTGAGGCCCTGGGAGGTTAAGTGATTTCCCTAAGATTAATTAGGAGAACAGGAATGAGAAATCAGAATTTGTTATTCGCATCCACTCTTTTGAAAGAGGATTTTTTAGTTTTTACTTCTCGTACAAGAATACATGAGTATATATATGTGTGTGTATGTTTTCTTCATAAAGACTTATATAATATCAAACCATAAAGGGTAAAAAGATTAAACTCCTCTTTCTCCTTTTCCATTCCCCCGTGTGAATACTGTTGGAACCTTCTCTGTGCAAACATGTACATGGATATGTACAGAAACAAATAATGGAATATAGTTAAAAAATATTAATAAAGCTCACATTTCATGTGTTCTGCAACTCGTCTCATTTTATTTAAAAAATTTTTATTTTTTGAATAATATATTATATACCAAAAAATTCAAAGGATTAAAAAAAAAAGTAGAAAGCCTTTCACCTACTTTTGTGTCTCAATCATGCAGTTTTCCCTGGAGGTAACTAGCGTTACCAGTTTCCTGTGTAGCTACCAAAAGGGTTCTCTGCTCATACAAGTCTTTATCCTCCTGTTTTTAAAAACAAATTTTGGCATATTATACATATTTATTTTTACCTTACTTTAAAGAAAAATATTTTTTCTTGGATATTATTCCAGATTAGCAGATAAAAAGCCCTGTTTGTCTTTTATTATTTATTTATTTATTGGAGTATAGTTGATATACCATATTGGTTTCAAGTATACAAGATAGTGATTCACTCTTTTTCTTTTAATGGTTACAACAGAATAGTACAGTTCTATATCACTATGTATACACTTCTGTATAGTACAGTTCTATAGCAATGTGGTTATGGACAGTATTGCAATATATGAATTTCACATAATTTATTTAACCTGTCACCTACTGATTGAGTTTTGCCCTATTTCCCTATATAAAAATCATGGCAATACATAACTTGTATATGCAGTGTTTCACACATAAAAGAGAACATTTATAGAGTAAATGACTGGAAGTGGCATTTCAGGGTCAAGTGTATGCATTCATCATCTTGACAGGTAATACCTAATTTCCCTGTATGGAAATTGTATCAGTTTACCTTCTTCGAGAAATACATGAAAGTGACTTAATTTCCCATGACAGTACACAGGAATTTGCTACATTCTTGGTCACTCCTTCTTGTCTTCTGCAGAATGGCTGCCCCATAGTTTACGTTATCCTTTATTGATGGACATCTGCTTTATTTCTAATTTTCAGCAGTGCAAATGATGCTGTGTTGCACACTCCCATGCCGGTCTGTGAGTATCTCTTTAGGAAATACCTAAAAGTGGAAATCCTGTTTTGAAGGATATACACATGTTGTATCTTGAAAAATAATGCTAAGATTTCTCCATAAACAGGCTGAAGTTAATCATGCCCCCACCACAGTATAAACAGGGTATCAGTTCCCACACATTCTCACCAAAATTAGGTATTATCAATTCATTAAATTTTTGCCACTCTGATAGTTGAAAATGAAAGCATACTTATATCCTAATTATTATATTTACTCTCTTACATTCTCATTATTATGTTTTTTTCTTTTGATATCTGTATCTTTTATTTCCTTATATCGGATATTTAGTTCAATGGTGAATAGAAATGGTGGGAATTGTCATTCTTTTTCTCTCTCTCTCTCTCCGTCTTGCTCTGCCACCTCCTTTTCTTTCTTCTTCTTTCTTTCTGTGTCCCTCTGATTCTTCAGAGGTGGTGAGACAGGAATAAACTTTTTTCTTATTTCTTCTGAGAGAGGAGAGTTTTTGGTGGAAGCTCATACTTTGTGACCCAAGGCATTCCCTTCACAGCTTCTAGGCTAGTCCACTGAGTTGCCTCCATTCCTTAGAAGACCCCTGTCCTGAAAAGCCTTATAGAAGACACTCACAGGGTTTTATGGTAGCTCCAGATCACAGAGCAATATGGTTGCTATGTGCCCTTAGGGCAGTGGTCCTCAAACCTGACTTCCTACCAGAATCACTCATGAAGGATTATAAAGATACAGACTCCTGGCTACCATCTGGCTTCCGTGAATCAGAATCTCTGATGATGGGTAGGACTTGGGAATTTTGTAAATTGTCTCAGTGAAGGTTCAGAGCTATTATTTGTACTCCTAGTGGATATACTTAACATATATTTAGCCTATACTCAACCCAGAATTCATCAGTATCTATAACCTGTAGAAGAAGACATACCATCAGGGTTCCTTATCTCCTCCCACATCACCCCGCCATGTTGTAGTTAGACGAATGTCATGGATTCATAGACAGGAGGTCACATTTGTGAAAAGGCAAAAGATAAACACGTGTTAATATTTTCCAAACTAGGATCCCCATTATATTCATATGCTGAAAGGTATTAAATCTATATTGGGGTAAACAGAGGCTAAGAAGAGAAGCAGGCTGTGTCCCAGGAGATCTGAATAGCCTAAATACACGTCCTTAAAATATTTATTGCCCTGCCTCACTTCAGATGACAAGACAGATACGTTTTTGAGACTTCTGAGAACCAACTTTCCATCTTCATAACAGTAGTTTCAGAGTTTCAAAGTTAAAGAACAGAATCAAAAGCATGATGAGGGCTTTGTTATCTTGCAGAGTTGTGTTGTTTCAATAGGCATGTTGGGGATTCTTACACAGCCCAGTTTAGAATTGTAGACATTCCACCTCACCTGGAAGCTGTGCTCCTGCAGTCAGAGTGATCACAAGGCTTTCTTAGGACTTTAAGAACAAGCATAGGTGCTTCATCTATTGCACTGGGTCATGCTGATAGTGTATGTCCGTATCATTCTTTATGAGTAAAATCTACAAAGGATACCTGGGACATCTCTTGTGGATATATGTTCCAATCTGATGAAAGACCATTTTGAACAACCTATTGAGAGTGATCAAATTTCATGATTTACTACATAAAACAGGGGTTTTCCTGCTTTCCTGGCTTGGGGAGTTCTTATTTACCCTAATTCATCCATGCTTGAACAACTAGCTTTTAGTCTTTGTATATTCACATCATGGTTTCAGAGTGGCTGCTATAGCTCCAAACATCATCTCAGGCAGAAAGGATAAAGATGCATCACCAAACTCTCCTTGAATGTGTCTCTTTTATCAGAAAACAATACCTTTCAAAAGCCCCAGGAAGAATTCCTTTTAGGCCCTACTGGCCAGAATAGAGTCATATGACCACTTGTAGTGAGGGAGACTGGGAAAGTATCCACATAGAAGGAATCGGATCATCACAGTTGGCTGAGTGTATTACTGCTCCAAACAAGAAGAAATCTGTGGGAAAGGACTTAGCATGTTCATTTGCATTTATATAACTACATAATGCCATATATATACATACAGATATATGTATGTATATGGCATTCATGGACTCGTTATACATGAGAATTGCCTTGTAGCACCTATGTAAAATACAGATATTAGGTTCTATATCAAGATTACTGAATCTCTTGGGTGAGTTCATTTGTCTGAGTTCTGAATCCCCTCCTTTTACTAAACACTGTATTTTAAGCTTTTCCAGGGCTATTACACATTTTGCATATACATTTATTACACTGTATGATTTTTAAATGGTTGTTGCAAATTTTTATTCTTTTGGGCATTTAACTGGTTTCCAGCCTTTATACTATTATAAATCTGATATAAACCTCTGAATAAATTCAAGCTTTTCATATAATTAGTAGTATTTAATTTCCAGGAAATCTTTAAACTGGGATTATTGGATCAGTGGGCCTGAATATTTTGAAGACTGTATATTGTTAGAATGATTTCTGCAAGTTAGAACTTGTAAGAGCTAGAAGTTTCATGTATTAATAAAAAGGGACATTTTCTCAAAAAGCAAAGACAAGTATAACAAAAATGGAATATAGATATAAGAAGTTTAAAGCTTAACCTACACTGGTTTTCTCATAATTACCCACATGGGTCTGCTTCAGAGTAATGCTGTGATTAATGGTCCGGCAAGCAAAAAGTAGTTTAGAAACTACTCAAGTTCTGAGTCCTGGAAGAGGACACCACACCAGAGCAACGTGTCTTCCTCTTCTCTGTCTTTTCTCATTCTCTTCTTTGGCAGTGCTTCCCTTCTCCAACTACGGAGAAACCTCCTTTCCATCATTGGTGTTGCCTCTCCCGTGCCATTTCTTTCTGGCTGTGCATCACAGATGAGAGGGATGAGTCAGGCTACGGCAGAGCAGTGCTCAGGGGGCAGGGTAAGGAAAAGTCAGAGCCGCATATTAATGGAACAGGGCAGGGAAATGTGCAGTGTTCTTGTTAACTCAGACACACTGTGGGCTCAGGGCACATCTGATTGCCAGAAGAGTTGAACACACTAGAGTTAAGCAGAGAGTAATTTTTAACAAAATAACAAAACATTCCTGCTGTTTAGCACTGACTTGAGTGGATAGTTTATACAATGTTGTAATTCTCAGGTTACTTTAATTACTGGATATCATAGCACTAGAGCCCAGTATCAGTATAGTTAGGAGGTCTGGATTCAAAATCTAATTCTGATTTCAATGAGTTTTATGACTAATACATTTCACCACTCTGGGCAAATCCTTGCTAAGTAAGGAAATTAAATGATGCCATCTTAAGGTCTCTTTCAATTCTAAAATTTTATTAGTATTTTCAAAAGAGCTCTATGAGCTGAGACTAAATTATCACAAGGTCTTCAGAAGGAAGTCTTATGAGCTTAGGGTTCAGTGACAAGAGATGAAAAATTCACCTCCCTCACAATGCTCGCCAACAAGATGTGTGTTTTTTCGGGGGAAAATTAGTCTTTATTTTCTTCCACTAACTCCTGACCATACCTCAGAGACCTCATTCAAAACTCTTCTTTGGAATGTACCTCCATATTAGCCTCCTTTGATGTGGCGAATGTCACGTGTGGGTGGTTCCCTTTATCCCAGTGCCCTGTACAAATCCTTATACCACGGAATGTTGAAATTCATCACTATGTGAAGATACAGAATCTGATAGAATTTAAGTCCCAAGGTAAACCTGGAAGGGGCTTGAAATAAAATGCCTCCATGTGAAACTTGGGCCTGTGACCTTTTTTTCTGGGCTGATCCAGTGGCTACAAGTGCTAAGTCAACCCAAATTGAATTGAATAAATGATAAAAGAGGCACACTGAAACATCCTCTTTTTTCAAAAAGTGGCACCCTGAAACACCCTCATTTTACATTTATAATTTTATGTTGGGGTCTGTAAATAGTTAACTGAGCAAGGGTTTGTGGTGGAGAGGCGTGCTAGTGGAGGAACTTTAGAAAATAGTAATGTGGCAAGCACATGACCCAAAGTGTATCACTCATTTAGTGAAACCTTGGGTCTCTGGGTAAGGGAGAAGCAGAAGTCAGTTGCTATGGAAGCTGGGGTGTGTTTCATTTGGCATTTGCCCTGGGACGTTATTTCCTCTCCTTGGAGCAGTCTTAAAGCCAGGAAGTAGAACAGATGGTGAGGACCCAGTTAGATGTCGGAGGGACAGAGAACGAAGAGCAGAGGTAACAGGGCAAATAGGACAGGCAAGATGAGGCCAGAATGATAAGCCCCGCCTGCCATGGTGACTTGCAGAAGAATGGGGAACGAAAATACAGCATGTTGGGTGGGACTCACATATTTCTCAATCAACTAAATAAATGCTTTTCTTGGGTTGTAGGTTAAATGTGATCTATTAGTCACCTTTTAACTTGAACATGTGTTTTCTCCCTCCTCCTCCTATTTATTTACTAAAAACACCTTTCCCGCTCATTTATTTACTAAAACCTCTACATTTATACATCACCAGCAATGTGCTATTT
The DNA here is from genome assembly GCA_032199065.1 of Smutsia gigantea. Taxonomy (NCBI): domain Eukaryota; kingdom Metazoa; phylum Chordata; class Mammalia; order Pholidota; family Manidae; genus Smutsia; species Smutsia gigantea. The sequence goes on from JAVSCE010012499.1 coordinate 128,334, forward strand.
ACTGTTATAGTCTCTGACTTAAAGCATTTATAATCATATTCAATCAACTAGAACAGGGTGATTTATATACAAATCAAGTACCATGGTATTGCAGGGGAGAGAATTAGTAATAATGCTAAAGTTAGAGCTATTAAGGAAGGTATGAAAACAGAAAGTTAGAAGAGCTAGTATCTAAAATTCCTTGTATCTCTAGTATATAATTTTGCTTGTTCCTTTCTTTCAAGGTCCCTAACCTTATTGATTTATTAAGAAAACACTTATATATGGCTTTCCATGTTGCAGGCACTGTTTTTCAGGCATTACAGATGCCTATCCATTTAATGTTCATAATCCTTTGGGGTACTAGGTGTTATTATTCATATTATTTATGAGGAAACTGTGGAGCAGAGAAGTTAAGTAACTCAAGTAAGTGTCAGAGCTGAGATCTGGACCAGGGACACTGACTCCAGACCTATGGCATTAACCATTTCACCATGTTGCATGGTTTTGAATTTGAGTTGTTGTTTGTTCACAAAAAAGAAAAATATTTGAATGATGAATACAAGATCTAATTTTGAGCTAATTTCCTGTTAGATAGGAAAAGAGTTCATTTTCCTTTTAAAAAATTTTAAATAGAGCCAATTTCTTCTAAATTGTTTTTGAACCTGTATCATTTAAATTTTTCACTGTGCAGAAAATGATTTAAGAAATGGTGGGTAATGGGGGAATGATTTAGGCATTTGTTAGGGTTTCTTCTAAAGCTAAGCTCTATTGCTGTGAAGCCAAAAGGAAAGAGGTTGTTCTTGTGTTCATGTGGGCTAAAGTGACCCCAGATCTGCTATTCTCCAGGCTGTTCTAGAGAATATACACTCATTATACAACTACTGATGGAATATCATTTCATTTATACACTCACATGCCAGCTGAGATGGGGATACATGGAGATACAGGCTGGTACATACCATTAATGAGCTTAAAATGTAATCAGGGAGACCAAACACACACACACACACACACACCACACCACACCACACCACACTACACCACATCACACCACACCACACCACACCCCCCCCATAAATAACCTTCACAACCTAGTAGTATGTAAGCAAGTGCCCAAACGAGGAATCCAGGGACCTGAACTACCAGTGGGTAGACTTTATGGACGGCTTGCTTTGGCTAGATACGGAGACAACCAGTGAACTTATAGACCTCTGTTGGGCTCATCTGTTTGTGGGACTTTGCTTCTTCCACCCATCTGTCCTGCTTCCACTCCTGCTGCTGCACCTGACAGAATCTGTGGTCCATGAAGTTCTACCAGCTGAGACTGGCCAGTTCCATGCCTGCAGTTGTTGGCTCCTCAACCACTTTGAGACCTGTAGGAAATACCACACTGTTAAGCAGGGGCTCTGGCTTCCTGAGCAGTTCCCAAAGGGGCCAGAAGAAGCAACCTAGAAGTGTGGAAGAGTTCACTTTGGCCAAAGAAAAGTGGAGCTAGAAAGAATTTGGGCAGATAAGTACTCTTTCTCTTTCCTCCTCTAACGGACTCATCTAAGGCATGGTTTCCCTAAGCAGCTTGTCTGGGGACATCCTGGGTAGATGAGCAGGTGACCTGCCAGGTGACTGGCTGAGATTCTTCTGGCTCATTGTTGAGTAGAGGCCATTGTTGTTATGCTCATTGCACACCGCTTGTCATCTTCCCCTGTCTCACTTTCCTTTTCCTTCACTCTTGTCCTGGGATTGCACCTCCATAAATAAAACATCCTGTAATCTTTGCCTCTGTTTCTGTTTTCTAGACGTCTTGGAGTAAGAAGAGATGACGATCTTTGTAGAGTATAGAGTTTACAAAGGAATGATCTAGGTTGAGAACATTTATGTTGTGAATAGCCAGGGTCAAATTTTAGAAGGCTATGCTGATGCATATGTGGATTCTTTGAAAGTCTTGAGCAGAGGAGTCCATGATGGAAACTGGGATTTAGGAAAGTAGATCAGGTTGAAATAGGAAACTGGAGTGGTGAATTTGGTGAACTAGGGGCAGGCAGACTATTTATGATTTAAATTTGAGGGTGAGTATAGGACCTAGCCAAAGAAACTAAATGGTAGATGAGGAATCTTAGGATGGCTTTAGCCATCTGGTAAAGTAGGAAGCAAGGTCATTCACTAGAAGAAAGTAAGAGACAAGTACAGTTGGGGGGCTGAGGGGAAGAAGAATGTCAGTGTCACCCTCCTGAGCATCCGTGGTTCAGATTGGGTCACACTGCTGCTTGCTGGGCCTGGCTGTGGGGCTCTAGGTCTTTCTGCTCTCCGTCAACATGCTTCTAGGACGCCCACAGAATTTATTATGTGATTAGTTTGTGGACTATAAACAAGTTACCAAAAGACTGATGAGATATTTACATGGTCTATTCAATCTGGATTTTGTTAATTTTGTAAATTAATTTAACAAACTGAACTTAATTTGTTAAATTTTGTTAATTAAAACTACTGTAGAAACTGTTATTTACAGCACTTTTTGGTGAACAAACAGATGGACCCTGTGGTTGTATAGCAATCGGCTCTTCTTATTACAAAGCCAGAGTAACCACAGAATACTCATGAAGTCATGACTCCTGTCTAGATTTTGCTGTTCACGAGAAGGCAGAAGTGGGGTGGGCAAGCCACATCCTCGTTCTGAATCCAAAACGCAAAAGTGTATGCTTAGTTAGTCCCGTTATTTTGAATCCCCACCTACATTTAAAAATATTTTTTGAGTGTTTTTTGAATACTTGAGACATTGGCCAGTTATTGAACCCTTGGCTTGTGTTGAAGTTCCCTGTGTCTGAGACTGTTTGCTTGCCTAAAGGAGAGAAAAATGTCCCCGAACATTACTTGAGTATAGTTTATAGTTGAGGTAGGTAGGTAGAGGCAAACTATAAACCAGAAGAGATCATGTATCTTCACAGGCTCAGAGTTGAGAAAATTCAAAGAATCTTTAAGTTAACAAACAAACAAGCAAACAAACCAACAAACCAGAAACATGAAATGGGTCCCTAAGGGGAAATGTGATTTGTTGTGCCTGATGTGGTTTCCAGAGACTTCGAGTGTTCTCTGGCTAGTGACTCAGGCAGGAGTCTGCCTTTGACTCAGCTAGGCAGTCTTTCTGTGGGGCACAGATGCCAAAGGGGATCCTTTTTCAGGGCTGGTATTCTCATGGTGGTGCTCCATTTGTCTTTAGTATTGAAGTGGTGGCAATCCTGATGCTTATGATGGGATATCATTCTTGCAAGATAAAGCCTGACCCAGAAATGGGTGTCTCAGCTGCTTTTTGGTTGCGTTTATTGGTAGAGTCAGCTGCTTGTCATCGGTAACTGACTGGTTTCAGTTTCATCACAGGAAGATGAGAGCCAGGAACAACATTTAGAGATCAACCAAAGGCTTCTTGGAATCTGACCAGTGTTATGGGTGGAACGCTGAACAGGAGTGGGGGAGTTTCAAGGCTGGGGGAGCAACACACTTTGAAGTGATGGGGAATGGGCAAAAAAAACAGAAGTCATCTCAGGAAGGAAGTGTGATAACAAGGAACATATGAGGACAACTGAACAAGTCATAGACTTTCTCTCTCCCTCTCTCCCTCCCTTCTTTCCTTCCTCCCTCCCTCCCTTCCTGCCTGCCTTCCTTCCTTCCTACCTTCCTCCCTCTCTTTCTCTCTTTCTCTTTCTTCTTTCTCTCTCTTTCCCTCCCTCCCTTTCTTCCTTTCCTTTCCTTTTTCTAACTTTTTCACAAGGAGAAAGAATATGCTATCTGTTGGCCCCTTTAACCATACCAGGATGCCTATGCCAAAAGCCTTGAGCACTGCTTAAAAAATTACTACAAGGTCATGGAGCTTCTCTAGGCTTAGCTTCCTTCAAATTACTTGTAATCTTTCCACACATGGACTTACCTTAGTCCCCAGACGTGTGTGGCTGTCTCACCTTGCCCGGGCCCAGTGGATTCAGCTCTGAGATATTTATCATAGTTCACTGCTGTCTCTCAGCATTGTGAATCTCATTCATGGGCTGGAAGGCTCCTGTATTTGAGCTGCCCATGTCCCAGGACATGGATGTCCAGTATTTATTGTTCCATCTGGACTGTTGACCTCACAGATGCAGGTTTCTCAAATTTCATATTGAGCTGGGTCACTGTTTCATCAGAATTCGTCACAAGAACTGAACTAGAGACGTAGGTTAATAAGCCTGGTGCAAACTGCAGATAAATAGTTGTGTTGATGCCAAATGAAGTGGGAGAGTGGAAAATAGAAATGGGATTATGTTATAGCAAACTGATGTGAGACAAAGGAGAGCAAGTTGAGAAGATGTGATCTGTGGGACCAAGTAGAGGTTATTTTTCCCATTCCTTAAACCAGCACTGAGCCTTTTCTTGAATGATGTATTCCTTCCCTGCTTTATATTTCCACATAGCATTTCTTCTTTTCGGACACATTCTATATTTTACTTGATTATCATATGTCTCCCCCAACTAGAATATAAGCCTCATGAGGGCAGGGATTTCTGCTAGTTTTGTTCACTGCTGTCTCCCCAGTTCATAGAACTGTAACTAGCACAAGGTTCATGCTCAGTATTTACATACAGATTTATATATGTTCACAAATATTTGTTGAATGGATAGACTCTCTAGAATAAAACCTTATTTGTTTATTGATTGGTCTGATCATTTCTACCCCCAAACACATTAAATTTGTTTCTCTTCTAAACAATTTCTTATGCCATTGAGTTGCCTACAACTTTCTACCTTCTCTTCAACTGTCTAAATTCCACTCCATTTTGGGTCCTGGTCAGGCTGCATTCCTGTGGGGAAGCTTTCCCCAGCATCCCAGGTCATGAAATCCCCGATCTGTAGTTCTCCTGAAGCTCTTACTGTTTGTACATTCATTCATCTTTGGAATTATCACAAACTCAGCTGCTGGTGCACTTTGCTGCTCAATGTCTCCCTCAGACATCTCACCCTTTCTGAACTTCCATCTTCTCGTATGATCAGTGTTATACTCCTTAGTCCTTAACAAGTGTTGGTTCAGGTGTATGCATTTTGCTCTTTCATGCATCACTGAGTCACTCAACGTATACTCATTTAATGCTCATTGGTTGTTATACTATGGGATGTAGAAATACAGTAGGCCTGATATAAGTCCTTAAAGAAATAATAGTCCAGGAGAGTATAAACTAGTTAGATTTTACCCGCCTTGAAAATACACCATTTAAAAATATTTTTGTGTGTTCTCACCATACTGCAAATAATGTTAGATATCAGTAACCTCAATCAATGTCCAAATTACAGAAGTGTAGAACTTTTAACATAGACAGGAATTTAGATTAGTCTAACCCAATTATTTCATTTTATGGGTGGGGTTACAAGAAGAGTGGTTCAACAACTTGCTTGTCACATAGTTACCTAGTGGATGATCTGGGCTCAGAGAATCCAGAATCTTTGCCTCCCTGGCCAAATACTTCCCTGCTGTATCTCTGTATCACTGTGAGAATATCAGGCTGATTTATATAAAATAAGTGTGTTAAAAAGTACTGATTAAATTATGGAGGATTGATGCCAATAAAATGAAATATGTAATATGAAGTGTTCACTATTCCTTGGGTACTCTCTTTGGTTAGAATTAGAGGACATAAAGGGTTCTTTCGGAATAAATACATCACACTATATGGAAGATTCTTTGTGGTCACCATGTGTGACACTGTAGCCTTTGGTAATAACCCAGTAATTACGGCTAGGACCATTGCTTGAGGTATTTAGAAACTCTAGTGTCCCTACTTGGCTGTCCTGGATGCTACTGTGTGACCCCCATCTCTTGTCTCATCTTCTCTGCTTCTCTGTAGTTAGTCGATAATCATGGGAAATGAGAAACTGGAGTCTCAGGGGACTCAGCTCTCTGCCTCCTGTTAGGCTACCTTGAGATTGCTATGGGAGCAACCACAGGAATCTTGGTAATTTTTATTTGCATACTGAGTCTCCCTTCTGGATATAGGGACTTCATTCTCAGCAAGGTTAAGCCCTCACTCATTCCATATTTCTTTTAAATTCCAGGTGGTGTGCCAGTTGGTACATGAAAAAGGGAAGGATTTGATGATAGGTCTTCTTCCAAAGTAGAGTTTAAGAGAAGGGTTTAGAAGTAAATCCCCATTGTCAAAAACTGACTAACCTTGAACTCTGTGTGGGTTATGGTACATCTTTGAATGCATTTAATTCTGGTAGAACTTTTCTGTTGGGAATCTTGTGTGGAGAAAACCATGGCAGACTGAAGATATTTGCAAATGTAAATTCATACATAAAATATTGCTGGGAGCTATATGTCTTCCAGTAAAGAGTGCTCTTAAAAAATTATTAGCTGACCACAAAGACCTGGGAGTAGCACATGAAAGGGAATTCTGGGGGAGCCATTTGCAAACCAGAGGAATATGCTATTGTTTTTACTTCTTTCCCATGATCATCTATAATGGGTCACAAGTAAGGACTGACTTCCACACAGAGATGAAGCATTTCCCAAAACTATTAGGGAGATCAATCTCACATTGATCTAGGGTAGGTTGGTGTTCTTCCCCACTTCATTCAGTTATTAGCAAGTAGCTTGTGATTTTTGTCTTTAGAGATATGTGATTGCTTTCCATGAACAATAACCCATTAGGCTAGATTTGGCCTAATGTTCTGAGAGGCTCCTGCTGTGCCAGAGACAGAAAAATCCACTCCGCAAGGGCACATGAGGCTGCATCAGATGTGAAGGATATAGAAGTCAGAACAATCAAAGGGTATGTAGATACTGGGGCAAGCTGGTGATTTGGAAACATAGTTTATATGTGGTTGTTCCTAGCCTGCATACGCTTCCTGGAGCAAACTTCATCCATTTATCTTTGAAATATCCTTTGTGCCGACTCTGTGTGTAGCTTCCTTTCCAGATGAAGAAAAACCAGCAGAACTTGGGCTGGTGACATAAAGTACCATTCTGGGTGCTTTATGATGGTGGGTGAGATGAGGTGGAGAAGCAGGTGTTTTGTATGTTGAGCAGCTCACCTCCCAGCATGGCCCCAGCAGCAGCAGCTTTTGAGTCCTGGTTCCCTTCACATCAAATCCTGGCAATGTCACTTTGATCACAGGGCCAATTACTTACCACTATAATCTTCTAAGTGTTCAGCCAGATTATATAAAACTACAATGGACAGTCTGTGAATTGTGTCTCTCCAGACCCAGTCAGTCTTTGCCGGTGCTCAAAGGCTGTAGAAGCATTCTAGAATTTAGTTCTTGGCTGAGCTAGAACTGATGGTGACTCTTTCGCTAAACTGAAACAAACTGCCTCCATCCCAATTGGCATTTTATAAAAAAATCTGTTTATCTTCCTCACATTACTAGCATAAGTTGTTGAGTTGGAAGGCAAGATGGGGCTTATAGCTACAATTATACTTACTGATTGGGGAAGAAGCAAGCAGGTGTCATACTCTCCTGTCATGTTCTTATCCTTATGGGACATGGTGAAGCAGTAAATTCTTTGGAATAGTGTTATAAAACCATTGCTCCATAGCATATTCCAAGTGTCTGGCATAGATTTGTGTCTCACGCAGACACAGTTTGAATCAAAGAGGTAAGTTATCTAATGTTACATTGCACTCACCCCCACCTTTCCTTCTTATTCTCATACACAGAAGGATTTTGGAAACCAAAGTAGGACTTGTTTGAATCTGGGATTCTGTGTCAAACTGTACCTGCTATATTTTCCAAAGAGCAGGTTCAAGTTCCTGGACAGCTGTGCCAAATGGATTCCTTTGTTTTACCAAGAAAGGGAAAGATCCGGAATTGACTGAAGCTTGGGCTTGCCTATCTAGAGCAGGGCTGATCCCTGAGTTTAGACGTAGGATCTTAAGTCTGTGAATCTCAGCTTTGCTCTGCTGCTTCTCTGAGGTTGAGAGAACTTATAAAGCTGAAAAAGAACTAGGTTACCCCAGAAAAAATTGAGGTTATATTTATCTTGTCCTCTGGTCTACCATTCATCTTAGGGTCATATATTTCCTGAAGACAGGGTGGGAAAAGCTTTCTGAAGGCAGGGGTAGGAGAGGTGCTGGTTGGTGAAGAGCCAAGAGAGGTGGAAGAAAAGTGACTTGAGAGCTGTCTTCAGGAGGTAGGAATAGAAAGTATTAATTTTCCCTGTTTATGTTTTTCTGTGCAGATACCTTGACTATGAACTGTAGTTTCAAAAAAGAAGACAATGAGTTCTGACAGGAAATTTGGGAGCTTGACAGGCAGAATAAAAAATGAATCCAAACAGCATGGAGATGTGTCATTACCACTGGGTTTTACCCTGATCTACATTGTTATCTATTTTTCAGAATGCTAGGCCCTCACTCAGGAAACAGCACACATGTTCTGACTTGGAAGTAATAGGTGAACTTTCAGCTGCTGCATATGGAAATAAGTCTCATTACTCTCTTCCCACACCGTGAATTCACTAATACATCCATTCAAGAGTCATTTATTGAGAGGTTACTATGTGATAGACACAGTGGTAGGTACTATATCAGCACTTATTTTCTAGAAGTTTTATAGTAGGGAACATTTTTTTTTAAACAATTTGCTTTTATTTTAAAATTTGTTTTGGTTTTATGACTCATGCTAAAGGCTTCAAACTATGAATACCTGGATGAATAAAAAAGGTGAAGATGTTTGTGATGTTTTATAGCTTTTTAGATCCATATTTTAATAGACTTGTAAAGGCGTTGCCTTATTCACTATTTGAAATATTGTCTTGTTATTGCAAGCCAGTTATGAGTAAGAGAGGATCCTGACTGACTCTAGAGATTCCCTAGTTGTTGCTCGGTAGAAGGTAAAGCCTTCTGTGTGCTCATCCTTCTGTATAACTAGCAGCATTTACAGCAATTGAACCCTTGTATTTCTCAGGATGGGTTTTGTGCCTTTTATTATTTTTGTATTCTACAGTAATGCCTGCGTAATGTCACGGGTATGAATGTAGGAAATGTGAAAGAAGGAGACTGTGGCTCAAAGGAGAAGCCTTGAGATAAGACAGAAAGAAATGACTGACAAAAAGACAGAAAGAAGTACGTGTTATTGGGCAGGATGGTGGATGAGGAGAAACAAAATTGTGAGCATTAGTGAAAGGAGTGATGAATGTCACTCTTCTGATGGTTACAATGAAAGGAATGCAGCTGATGGAGGCCTCCAGTGGGGAAGAAGAATGGCAGCAAGTGCTGGTAGTGACCCATGCCCTTCTAGTTCCTGGGAAGGAAGAAGACCCAAACCCAAGCCATCGAAGCCAAGGTCAGTGTCAGGAGAAAGGAGGGACGGTAGAGAAGCTGGAGGGCTCAGGGAGGGGTTTCCTGCCCACCTCCTAGCCTTAGTGAGGCTGTGAAGTAGGGTGTCCTCTGGAAAGAGTAGGCCAGCCAACTGCTGACAATGTGGCTAACATGGACGTGGAGTGGAATGAAGATACAATTTGCAGTGATGTCTCAGGAGAGCTGGGAGGCTGAATACAGGAGCACCCAGGTCTTGTGTGCTTGCCAGAGAAAGAGAGAATGAGTCTTGAATTGTAGCTAAGGAGAATAGGTTCATACACTACAGTTAGCTGGAAATTTTAGCATCTACATACAAACCCTCGCTTAATGTTTGATTTCTGTGATACTTCGGAATTTTAATGAAACACCTTAATAAAACTTCCTTAACAAAACTTCCTAGTAGGAGGACTTGTCCCAAATTTCAAATGTTTTCCAAGTGCTGGGAAATGGGAATTTCCAACTGGCAGCATTTCATAGTGCTGATTACCCAGGGAAATTAGTATAACAAATGCAGTGATTTAGGTTTATTCTTGAATCACACATATCCTCCTTTCCCCCGGAAATGTTGGTTTAATTGTGTATGGTTACTGAAGGGTCCGTTTCATTGATGGTTGAGCTTTAGCATACCTGGATATGAACAATGTACTTTGGAAAAAATCTAATGTGAGTTCTTCATTGCTTCTACATTTAAACCTCAAGGAATCAGAAAAAATAACCTTAGTTTGTAATAACCAATCAACTCTCAAGTGAAGCCTAATAGCCATTTGAAAAATACTCTGCTATCCTTTCTTCAGAGGTTCATGCTAATAAAAGTCTTGGGCCTTCTTAACTGCTGCTGTCATGGTGTTGGAATGGTAATAACTCAGCCAACCAGTGCTTGTCAGAACACAATCTCATGAGAGCAGGTGCCTTGAAATACAGAAGCCAAGGGAGACACAGGAAGACCAGGTTTTGAGGAAGGTGAATTCACTCGCAGGGATGTTTATATTGAGAGAAATACTATCCGATAACTATGGAAGACAGAAAAGAAAGACCATTAGCGCATTCTGAATGGCGGGAGCAAAGCAAAGCAAAGTAGGAAAGGGAGATTAAAAATAACCATCACTCAGCTGAAAAGAAAACCCTTTTAACAAAAATTAGATGATGAATGACCTTTAGTTGTGGAAAGATACCATTCTGCTGAAACATGAACTGAAAGGATTTCTTCTCAGGGCTGATTTACATTTCTTCTTTTTCAGTCTTCAGCGTATTTTAGTAGATGCATGGTTCTGCATGGTTAGTATCTGTCTCTCTGAGAAAGAAAAATGGGTCAGCCTGACACACCTGGATGTAAGGAGTTAGTCAGGTGACCACCGTGAGAGATGGGACTAAGGCCGGATCAAGCCTTGTTAGGAGAGGGGGCCCTTGGGGGTTTGCCCTGAGGTGGTATTTTGTAATTTGGGTCGTGGAGGGATTCCCCTCCCAGGGGGAGTATCACCGACACCGATTTGTCTCCGGGGAACAGGCCCCTTCTAAGAGGTGATGGGGACACTTGCCTGACACAGCCCAGTGACACTTGACTGGAGGACATTTGTGGTGGGCAAAATAACAGCCCCCCAGAGATGTCCAAAGTGCGAATCTGGGAACTGTGAACTATATTACTGTACATATGAGAGAGGGTTTTGCATATGTGATTAAGGTAAGGATCTTGACATGAGGAAATTATCCAGGTGGGTCCAATATAATCACATGTTTTTAAAAGCTGAGGAACTTTCATAAATGGGTGAGAGAGAGGTGATGATAGAACAAGGGTCACATGGATGCAACACGAGACGGACTCATCCTGTTGTTGCTGGCCTTGAAGATGGAGTGAGGAGGCTGTGAGCCAGGGAATGTGGGCAGCCTCTAGAAGCTGGAAAAGGATTTTCCCCTAGAGTCTTCAGAATGGAACACAGCCCTGTTGACATCTTGATTTTAACCCAGTGAGACCCAGTTTAAACTGCTGAGCTCCAGAACTGCAACAAATTTGTGTTGTTTCATCATTAAATTTATGGCAATTTATTATAGTAGTAAAATAAAATAAAATAACACATTATTACACTATGCCATGCCCTTTGCTGTCTACTGCTAGTTTGTCTTATGGATTCTGTCTAAATAATAAAGCTCTAATGTTAGGCTAGTTCCTCAAGGACAATTTTGAAGGCTGAATTAAGTAAATAGGCTTACTGTAGATATATTAACAAATTAATGAATGTATTTACTCCTTTTACTGTTAAATATTTTTTGAGTCCTTATTACCAGAAAAGCATTTTGTTAGGTTCTAGGATTAAAACTTGAAGGAAGACATAGATTCCATTTTGCCCTCAAGGAGGAGGTTATACACTTTTTGGCCAAGACTGACTATCAAACTGGCAGTTCCAATGTGTGGAGTGGACAAACTTGTCTCTTCTTGCTGTGCTCACTCAGTGTCTTTAGAGAGCATCTTCCTCTACTAAGTTAAGCCAGCACCACTCCTTCATCCCTTTTCCATCTTCCACAGATTTGTTTAAATCTGTAGCCTATTGCCCCTTCTCTTGTTCTTTTTATTTGTTCCGAAGGGGTTAGGTGGCTTATCTCCTGTGTACTGTTGACCTTTCTTTTCTCCTAGGAACCTGATACAGCATGACCCTGCATTAGCCCTCTGGAACAATAAACCATCAACCATCCTTCCCTGCGCTCAGAGCTAAAGTAGGAAGGAAGAAATCAACATGCCAGTTTCCTGAGCTGTAGCCTTGATTTCAGGAGGAGAACTAGGTACATATAGAACTTGCAATAATTTAGCACTTCTTTCTGCTGATGTAGTTCAGAATAGGCTAGAACAAATGATGAAAAGGAATGATGTGGTAAATAAAATAATTTAGGTCATAATTTTTCTTTATTGCCACCCATTGTTTTCTAGAGTTGTAAATCCTAAGGGCGTTGGCAGGTTGTCTTGGTGAAGACATAGTTTCCCTCACCAGTGATCAGTGTCCTAATTGTGAGAGATACATCTGCCCAGGCAAGTATGTGGGCCTACAATAACTAGGCTAGTACCCCCTATCCCCTTTATTTGTTGACTACTATAAAGGGATGGTATCAGGCAAAGGGGAAAATACATCTATTACCAAGCAAAAATGTTTGGGAGGCTTAAAACAGTAGACATCTACCTGTAAACATCTAGTTAAATATTTCTGTCTGGAGAGATGGTCTTTAATCCCCTTCCTGTGTTTTAAGGTGATGGCCCTGATTTATACAGATTAAATCGTATTTGAATTGGTCAGGAAGGGAAATGGATGTACGGTCATTTATTTGTTCCTGTTGGTCTTTCCTTTTGGTATCTGACATGGGACGGCTCTGTGGCAAGTGCAGTATCTTAGGCTGACCTCTGCAGGAAGGGTACAGTGGCTATGGGAGGGGAGAACGATGAAGTGACAGATGAGTGACAGAGAAAGGGTGTTGAGTTGAATCCATTGAGAATGGTGGTTTGTGGCCTTGTGATAAAATGTACAGAAGTTAATTGCTCTTCCTCTTCTCATGCATGATCACCTTGCTGTCCTACCTGCCTGTATGTGCCTGCAGAGAGCACATTAGGAGGTACAGAGCGGGTGTAGTGTGATCACTGGGAGTGGGTGAGTGATGTATCAGAGGAAGAGCAGGTAGCAAGCCTGGGCAGAGAACAGAAGCAATATTCAGGCTTTAAGGGCAGGTAACTAGAACCTAAGACTATCACAAAGCCCCAAAGGCAAGGCCACGAATTGATGCAAGATACCCCTTTCCTCCACTTAGCACATGAAGAAATTATGTGTCTAACCAGGAGTTACATTGGGATGGAAAAAGTCAGAATTCTTCCCCACCCTCAAATTGATTTGCTCCTGGCAATTTCCATACTGAAGCAACATGTCAGATTTGGCACAGACTGTGTTGGTCACAGAGGGAGAGAATTCCTGGAGGGTTTCATGAAGGGAATTGTGCACTAACAGGGAAAATGTCTTCTTTAATTTATTTTAGCAATGTCTTGAAATTAGTATTGAGGCTTCCCAAAGCTTTTGTTAAATTTACTTGAAAGTATTTCATAGTTTTGGATACCATTGTAAATGACATTTAAAGATTATTTTCTAGTTTTTCATTGCTAGTATATATAAAATCAATTGAGGTTTTGGGATGACTTTGCCCCTTGTGTCATTGCTGAATTTGCTTATTACTTTTAGTAGTTTTTGGTTTTTATATTCCTAAGGATTTTTTTCATATGCTATCATGTCATCATGAATAAGGACTGATTTTCTTCTTTTCCAATCATTATGCCTCTTTTTTTCTCTCTTATTGAAACAAGTGGGTCTTAAACACCGTGTTGAATAGAAGCAGTGAGAGCAGACATCTTTGCCTTGTTCCCAATCTTAGGAAGAAAACACAGTATTTCACCATTAAAAAATCATTAGCTATGATTTTTCATAGATGCCCTTTTTGGGTTGAGGAATGTTTGATATATTCCTAGTTTGCTGAGAATCTTTTTCTTCTTTCCCTTCTTTTTAAAATCATGAGTAGATGTTGAGTTTTGTCAACATTTTGTTTCTACCAAATCATATATTTTTTCTCCTTTAATCCATAATGTAGTGAATTACATTGTTCTGATAAATCAACCTTATTCTCCTGGGATAATCTTACTTGATTGTGATACATTTTAAAATATAAGGCTGTAATTGATTTGCTAATATTTTATTAAGTTTCTTTTCATCTGGATTCTTGATGGAAGTTGGTCTGTAACTTTATCTATTTATATAGTCCTTGTTTTTGTTATTAGTATTGTGCTGTCTTCATGTGATGACTTGGAAACTGTTCCTTCCCTCTCGATTTTTTTAGAGTTGGCACTAGTTCCTTATTAAATGTTTGATAGAATTCGCCACTGAAGCTATTTGGGTCCTAGATATTTTTAAATTAGGAATTTGATATTTTAAAAAACAGAATAAGACTATTCAGATTTTCTATTATTTGTTTGTCAGTTTTGGTGGGTTATGTAATTATGTGATCCTAGCCTGTTGATAGTGATGTTTCAGCTAGGAACACCTGAGGCACTCACCCAGCCAGCATCTACTCGTAGAGAGCCCTACGATGTCCCCTTTCACCTTGACCAGGGTAATGTCATTGCTGGGCCAGTCCTTGTGGTTCTTATTATAATCACAGGATATACTTTAGTAAGAAACCATCAGGAAACTCTGAAGAACCATATTTATTACTCAGAAGTCATGGAGGATACATGGCATGCCTGAGTATTACACAGCAAGGTTGTGGGGAGGAGAATGTACTGCCTAGGGCTCTGCCTTAATTAGGGTCAAAGAGTGGGTGCCTGGGGTTTCAGGGGTTCACTATGGGTGAATTGAGAGCATACAAGCAGGACTTAGGGTGTGGGAAGAGAGAAGTGGGGTCACTCGAGTGGTCAGTTGAGTCTGTCATATTGAACTGTCATGTGAGTTTTTATGTGTTTATTGGCAATCTATATGTCTTCTTTGAAGAAATGTCTATTCAGGTCCTCTACCCATTTTAAAACTGGATTGTTAGTTTTTTGCTTTTGGGTAGTATGAGTTCCTTATGTATTTTGGATATTAACACCTAGTTGGTTATCTTTTGCAAATGTCATCTCACATTTAGTATGTTGTCTTCACTTTGTCAATGTTTTCCTTCGTTATGAAAAAACTTTTTAGTTTGATGTAGTTTTTGTTGCCATTGCCTGAGGAGACTGTCACAAAAAAATACTGCTCAGTTCAGTGTCTAAGAGCTTACTGCCTGTGATTTCTTCTAAGAGTTTTATGGTTTTAGGTCTTACATTTAGGTCTTTAATCCACTTTGAGTTTATTTTTGTATGTGGTGGAAGAAAGTGGTCCAGTTCCATTATTTTGCATGTATTTGTCTGGTTTTCCCACCAGTGTTTATTGAAGGGACTGTCTTTTTCCCATTGTATGTTCTTGCCTCCTTTGTTGACTATTAATTGACTGTATGAGCATGGGTTTATTTCTGGGCTCTCTTTTCTTGATCCATATGTTTGTTTTTGTGCCAGTATCATACTGTTTTGATTACTATAGCTTTGTAATATAGTCTGAAATGTGGGCTAGTGATACCCCCTGCTTTGTTCTTCTTTCTCAAGATTGCTTTGGCCATTTAGGAGTCTTTTGTGGTTCCATACCAATTTTAGAATGATTTGTTTTAGCTCTGTGAAAAATGCCATTGGTATTTTCTTAGGGATTACATCAAATCTGTAGATTGCTATGGGTAGCATGGCTATATTAACAATATTTTCAATCCATGAGCATGGGATAGATTTCCATTTATTTGTGTCTTCTTCAGTTTCTTTCATCACTGTCTTAGAGTTTTCAGAGTACTGGTCTTGCACCAACTTGGTTAAATTTATTCCTAGGTATTTTATTCTTTTTGATGCAAAAGTAAATGGAATTGTTTTATTGATTTCTCTTTCTGTTAGTGTGTTGATAATACATAGTAATGCACCAAATTCATGAATATTAATTTGTATACTGCAACTTTACTGAATTAATTAGTTCTAACCATTTTTTTGTTGTGTTTTTAGAATTTTCAAACATATGATCATGCCATCTGTAAATAGAGATAATTTTACTTCTTCCTTTCTGGTTTGGATGCCTTTTATTTCTTTTTTTGTATGACTGCTACGGTTAGAACTTCTAATACTATGTTGAATAAAAATAGCGAGTAGGCATCCTTGTTTTGTTCCTGATGTCAGAGGAAAAGCTTTTAGCATTTCACCACTGAGTATGGAATTAGTGGTGGTTCTGTCATATATGGACTTTATTATGTTGAGGTATATTCCCTCTATACCCACTCTTTTGAGCATTTTTATCATAAATGGATATTGAATTTTATCAAATTCTTTTTTGCTTCTATTGAGATGATCATATGATTTTTATCCTTTTTGTTAATGTGGTGTATCATGTTGGTGGATTTGCACTTATTGAACCATCCTTGCATTCTTAAATAAATCCCACATGATTATGGCATATGATGCTTTTGATATATTGTTGAACTTGGTTTGCTAACATTTTGCTGAGATTTTTTATCAATGTTCATTGGTGATACTGTCCTGTGATTTTCTTTTTTTTGTAGCATCTTTGGTTGTTGTATCAGTGTAATGATGGCTTCACAGAATGAGTTTGGGAGTCTTCCTTTTTTTTATAATTTATTTTGGTATTATAAATCTACGATTACATGTGAAATATTATGGTTATTAAACAACCCCCTTCATCAGGTCCCCCCCACCAACCCCATTAGAGTCACTGTCCATCAGTGTAGTGAGATGCTATAGAATCACTACTTGTCTTCTCTGAGTTGTACAGACCTCCCCATGCCCCGCAACATTACATCTGCTAATCGTAATGCCCCTTTCCTCCCCTTATCCCTCCCTTCCCACCCATCCTCCCAGTCCCTTTCCCTTTGGTAACTATTAGTCCGTTCTTGGGTTCTGTGAGTCTGCTGCAGTTTTGTTCCTTCAGTTTTTTTCTTTGTTCTTATACTCCACATATGAGTGAAATCATTTGATATTTGTCTTTTTTGGCTTGGCTTATTTCACTGAGCATAATACCCTCTAGCTCCATCCATGTTGTTGCAAATGGTAGGATTTGTTTTCTTCTTATGGCTGAATAATATTCCATTGTGTATATGTACCACCTCTTCTTTATCCATTCATCTACTGATGGACACTTAGGTTGCTTCCATTTCTTGGCTATTGTAAATAGTGCTGCAATAAACATAGGGGTGCATCTGTCCTTTTCAAACTGGGCTGCTGCATTCTTAGGGTAAATTCCTAGGAGTGGAATTCCTGGGTCAAATGGTATTTCTATTTTGAGTTTTTTGAGGAACCTCCATACTGCTTTCCACAATGGTTGAACTAATTTGCAGTCCCACCAGCAGTGTAGGAGGGTTCCCTTTTCTCCACATCCTCGCCAACATTTGTTGTTGTTTGTGTTTTGGATGTTGGCCATCCTCACTGGTGTGAGGTGATATCTCATTGTGGTTTTAATCTGCATTTCTCTGATGATTAGCGATGTGGAGCATCTTTTCATGTGCCTGTTGGCCATCTGAATTTCTTCTTTGGAGAAGTGTCTATTCATGTCCTCTGCCCATTTCTTAATTGGATTATTTGCTTTCTGTTTGTTAAGGTGCATGAGTTCTTTATATATTTTGGATGTCAACCCTTTATCAGATACGTCATTTATGAATATATTCTCCCATACTGTAGGATGTCTTTTTGTTCTACTGATGGTGTCCTTTGCTGTACAGAAGGTTTTCAGCCTGATAATGGTCCCACTTGTTCATTTTTGCTTTTGTTTCCCTTGCCCAGGGAGATATGTTCATGAAGAAGTTGCTCATGTTTATGTCCAAGAGATTTTTGCCTATGTTTTTTTCTAAGAGTTTTATGGTTTCACGACTTACATTCAGGTCTTTGATCCACCTTGAGTTTACCTTTGTGTATGGGACTAGACAGTAGTCCAGTTTCATTCTCTTACATGTAGCTGTCCAGTTTTTCCAACACCAGCTGCTGAAGAGGCTGTCATCTCCCCATTGTATATCCAAGGCTCCTTTATCAAATATTAATTGACTGTGTATGTTTGGGTTAATGTTTGGATTTTCTATTCTGTTCCACTGGTCTGTGGGTCTGTTTTTGTGCCAGTACCAAATTGTCTTGATTAGTGTGGCTTTGTAGTAGAGCTAGAAGTCAGGGAGCATAATTCCCCCTGTTTTATTCCTCCTTCTCAGGGTTGCTTTGGCTATTTGGGGTCTTTTGTGGTTCCATATGAATTTTAGAATTATTTGTTTGAGTTCATTATAGAAAGCTGTTGGTAGTTTGATAGGGATTGCATTGAATCTGTAGATTGCTTTAGGTAGTATAGCCATTTTGACAATATTTATTCTTCCTAGCCAAGAGCATGGGATGCATTTCCATTTGTTAGTGTCCTCTTTAATTTCTCTTAGGAGTGTCTTGTAGTTTTCAGAGTACAGGTCTTTCACTTCCTCCGTTAGGGTTATTCCTAGGTATTTTATTCTTTTTGATGCAATTGTGAATGGAATTGTTTTTCTGATTTCTCTTTCTGTTAGTACATTGTTAGTGTATAGGAAAGCAACAGATTTGTGTGTGTTAATTTTGTATCCTGCAACTTTGCTGAATTCAGATATTAGTTCTAGTAGATGTGGAGTGGAGTCTTTAGGGTTTTTTATGTACAGTATCATGTCATCTGCAAATAGTGACAATTTGACTTCTTCTTTACCAATCTGGATGCCTTGTATGTCTTTGTTTTGTCTGATTGCTGTGGCTAGGACCTCCAGTACTATGTTGAATAACAGTGGAGAGAGTGGGCATCCCTGTCTTGTTCCCGATCTTAGATGAAAAGCTTTCAGCGTCTCGCTGTTAAGTATGATGTTAGCTGTGGGTTTGTCATATATGGCCTTTATGATGTTGAGGTACTTGTCCTCTATACCCATTTTGTTGAGAGTTTTAATCAGGAATGGATGCTGTATTTTGTCAAATGCTTTTTCAGCATCTATGGAGATGATCATGTGGTTTTTGTTGTTTTGTTGATGTGGTGGATGATGTTGATGGATTTTCGAATGTTGAACCATCCTTGCATCCCTGGGATGAATCCCACTTGATCATGGTGTATGATTCTCTTGATGTATTTTTGAATTTGGTTTGCTAATATTTTGTTGAGTATTTTTGCATCTATATTCATCAGGGATATTGTTGTGTAATTTTCTTTTTTTGTGGTGTCTTTGCCCGGTTTTGGTATTAGAGTGACGCTGACTTCATAGAAAGAGTTTATAAGTACTTCCTCCTCTTCTATTTTTTGGAAAACTTTAAGGAGAATGGGTGTTATTTCTTCTCTATATATCTGGTAGAATTCAGAGGTGAATCCATCTGGTCCCGGGATTTTGTTCTTGGGTAGTGTTTTGATTACCGATTCAATTTCGTTGCTGGTGATTGGTCTGTTTCGTTTTTCTGTTTCTTGCTTGATCAGGCTTGGAAGGTTGTATTTTTCTAAGAAGTTGTCCATTTCTTCTAGGTTTTCCAGCTTGTTAGCATATAGATTCTCATAATATTCTCTTATAATTCTTTGTATTTCTATGGGGTCCGTCATGATTTTTCCTTTCTCATTTCTGATTCTGCTGATGTGTGTAGATTCTGTTTTTCTCTTAATAAGTCTGGATAGGGGTTTATCTATTTTGTTTATTTTTTCAAAGAACTAGCTCTTGGTTTTGTTGATTTTTTCTATTGTTTTATTCTTCTCAATTTTATTTATCTTCTCTGATCTTTATTATGTCCCTCCTTCTGGTGACTTTGGGCCTCATTTGTTCATCTTTTTCCAATTTCAGTAATTGTCTCTTTAGACCATTCATTTGGGGTTGTTCTTCCTTCTTTAAATGGGCCTGGATTGTAATATACTTTCCTCTTAGAACTGCCTTTGCTGTATCCCACAGAAGTTGTGGCTTTGTGTTGTTGTTGTCATTAGTCTCCATATATTCTTTGATTTCTGTTTTGATTTGGTCATTAACCCATTGATCAATTGGGGAATGTTAAGTCTCCATGTATTTGTGAGCCTTTTTGATTTATTTTAAAATTTTACTTCTAGTTTTATACCTTTGGCGTCTGAGAATTTGGTTGGTAGGATTTAAGTCTTTTTGATTTTACTGAGGTTCTTTTTGTGGCCTAGTATGTGGTCTATTCTGGAAAATGTTCCATGTGCACTTGAGAAGACTGTGTATCCTGTTGCTTTTGGGTGTAGAGTTCTGTAGATGTCTGTTAGGTCCATCTGTTCTTGTGTGTTGTTCAGTGCCTCTGTGTCTTTACTTATTTTCTGTCTGGTTGATCTGTCCTTTGGAGTGAGTGGTGTGTTGAAGTCTCCTATAATGAATGCATTGCTTTCTATTTCCTCTTTAATTCTGTTAGTATTTTTTTCACATTTGCTGGTACTCCTGTGTTGGGTGCATATATATTTATAACGGTTATATCCTCTTGTTGGACGATCCCTTTATCATTATGTAATGTCCTTCTTTATCTCTTGTTACTTTCTTTGTTTTGAAGTCTATTTTGTCTGATACAAGTACTGCAACACCTGCTTTTTTCTCCTTGTTGTTTGCGTGAAATATCTTTTTCCATCACTTCACTTTTAGTCTGCGTATGCTTTTGTGTTTGAGGTTAGTCTCTTGTAAGCAGCATATAGATGGGTCTTGCTTTTTTATCCATTCTATTACTCTGTGTCTTTTGATTGATGCATTCAGTCCATTTACATTTAGGGTGATTATTGATAGATATGTACATATTGCCATTGCTGGCTTTAGATTCGTGGTTACCAAAGGTTCAAGGGTTGCTTTTTTACTATCTGACAATCTAACTTTACTTTCTTGTTAAGGAATTGTAAAGACTGTGTGATTTTTCTTTATTTCTCTCCCTTCTAATTCTTCCTCCGCCATTCTTTATATACTAGGTGTTTTATTCTTTTCCTTTAGTTAGTATTTGGATGGTCTGCTTTCTTTGCTATGATTTTATTTTCTCTGGTGACATCTTTTTAGCCTTAGGAGTGCTTCCCTCTAGAGCAGTCCATTTAAGATATCATGTAGAGGTGGTTTATGGGAGGCAAACTCTCTCAACTTTCGTTTGTCTGGAAATTGTTTAATCCCTTCATGATATTTAAATGATAATTATGCTGGATACAATATTCTTGGTTCAAGACCCTTCAGTTTCATTATTTTAAATATATCATGCCATTCTCTTCTGGCCTGTAAGATTTCTCTTGAGAAGTCTGATGATAATCTGGTGGGTTTTCCTTTGTAGGTGATCTTTTTTCTCTCTTGCTGCCTTTAATACTCTGTCCTTATCTTTGATCTTTGCTGTTTTAATTATTATGTGTCTTGGTGTTGTCTTCCTTGGGTCCCTTGTGTTGGGAGATCTGTGGGCTTCTATAGACTGTGAGACTATTTCCTTCCCCAGCATGGGGAAGTTTTCAGCAATTATTTCTTCAAAGACACTTTCTATTCCTTTTTCTCTCTCTTCTTCCTCTGGTACTCCTATAATGCAAATATTGTTCCGTTTGGATTGGTTACACAGTTCTCTTAATATTCTTTGATTCCTAGAGATCCTTTTATCTCTCTCTGCCTCAGCTTCTCTGTATTCCTGTTCTCTGATTTCTATTCCATTAACAGTCTCTTGCATCTCGTACAGTCTGCTGCTAAGCCTGTTGATGGCTTGTCTCATTTCTGCATTGTCTTTCCTGACTTCCTTCACTTCCTCCCTCAGCTCTTGTATATTTCTCTGTTGATCCATCAGTATGGTTATGACTTTTATTCTGAATTCTTTTTCAGGAAGGTTGTGTATTTCCGTCCCTTCCAGTTCCCTCTCTGGTGTTGTCTGGATGTGGATGAGTTTTGTTTGTTTCACATTCCTGTGTTTTTTCATGGCGGTAGAAGTGGTAGCTGGTAGGTGCCACGTATGTCAGCTGGGCTCTTTAAGACTTTTAAAAAGAAAAATAAGAAAGAAAGAAAAGAACAAAAGAGAAAAGGAGAAAAAAAGAAAGAAGGAAAAGAAAAGAAAAAAGAAAGAAAAAAACAACAAAACAAAACACCCACTGGGAGTAGATTCTGTGGGGATGCTGTAGGTGGCGCTGTTGCCCCAGTATTCTGCAGCTGCGGCCGTGCCACTCCACAGGGCCCTTTGAAGCTCTGGCCGGAGCGGGAACGAATGGGAGGCTTTTGATCTCTGTGTGAAGTCTGAGTGCGGCTTCTCTTTCCCAGTCGACAGCCAAGGGGTCTGAAATTCCCCTGGATTCCCAGCCTGCTGGGCTGAGTGTGCTCGGACGATCCTGGGCCCTTGTGTCTTTAAGACCGCTAAAAAAAAAAAACGCGCACTTTTCTTTTGTCCCAGGAGCCGGCTGCAAGGGCCTAGTTGCCGTCCCAAGCTCAGATCCTGCACCCTCTGTGTCTCCAATCTCCGATACACCGTGCGATATGTGTCAGCACTCCTGGAGCAGATCACGAGGGTTGGTTATTTTGTGGGCCTGTACTTCCAGTCTCTCCCGTCTCTGAATCCTCTCCTCCTGCCGGTGTGCTGGGGTGGGGGAGTGCTCGGGTCCTGCCACGTCACGGCTCCATATCTTACCCACCTCATGGGGTGCCGAGTCCTCTCAGGTGTAGATGCAGGCTGTGTGCTGTCCTGTATCTTCTGGTCTCTTTTTTAGGAATAGTTGTATTTGTTGTATTTTCATAAATACATATGGTTTTGGGAGGAGATTTACTCAGCCCTGCTCACGCCGCCATCTTCCCAGAAGTCTCCGAGTTTGGTAGTCTTTCTTCCTCTTCAATTTTTGGAAGTTTGAGAAGGTTAGGCATTTACTTTTATATAAGTGTTCTTTAAATGTTTGGTAGAATTCACCAGTGAAGTTATCTGGTTCAAGATCTTTGTTTATTGAGCATTTCTTGATTACTGATTCAGTTTCATTACTAGTAATTGGTCTGTTCAGGCTTTCTATTTTTGATTCAGTCTTGGGAGATTACATGTTTCTAGGAATTTATCCATTTTCTTCAGTGTTGTCCCATTTGGTGGGATATAACTGTTCATGATAATGTCTTCTGATCCTTTGTGTTTCCATGATCATTGTAACTTCTCTTTCATTTATGACATTTATTTTAGCCCCTTCTCTTTTTTTCTTGATGAGTCTGGCTAAAGGATTTATCAATTTTTTGTCTCTCTTCAAAGAACTAGCTCTTAGTTTCATCAATCTTTTCTATTTTTTATATCTCAATTTCATTTATTTCTACTCTGATCTATATTATTTCCTTCCCTCTGTTAACTTTGGGCTTTGTTCTTTTTCCTCTAGTTCCTTTAGATATAATGTTAGTTTATTTTAAATTGTTCTTGTATCTTGTGGTAGGCCTGTATCACTATGAACTTCTAAGAACTGCTTTTTTTGAGGTATTTTTTTAATTAAGGTATTATTGATGTACACTTTTACGAAGGTTTCCATGAAAAAATAATGTGGTTACTACATTCACCCATGTTATCGTGTCCCCCCCACACCCCATTGCAGTCACTGTTTGAGACACATAGATTTTATACTGTTGTGTTTCCATTTTCATTTGTCTCAAGGTATTTTTTGACTGCCTCTTTGATTTCTTCATTGAGCCACTGGTTGTTTATTAGCATGTTATTGAGCCTGCATGTGTTTCTGTTTCCAGTTTTCTTCTTGTAATTGATGTTTAGTTTCACACTGTTGGATCAGAAAAGGTGCTTGATATGATTTCAATCTTCTTAAATTTATTGAAACTTATTTTTTGCACTAAAATGATCTATCCTGGAGAATATTGCATGTGTCCTTGAAAAGAATGTATATTTTGCTGTTTTTGGATGAAATGTTCTATATATATCTGTTAAGTCTATTTTGTCTGTCACTGAAAGTCAATGTTTACTTATTGATTTTCTGTCTGGATGATCTACCCTTTGATGTAAGTGGCTCATTAAATTTACCTAATTTTATTGTATAACTGTCAATTTCCTATTTTATGTTTGTTAATAATATCTTTATGTATATAGGTGCCCCTATGTTGAATGCATAGATATTTACAAGTATTATATCCTCTTGTTGGATTGATGCCTTTATCATTATGTAATGCCTTTTTTGTTTCTTGTTACAGTCTTTGTTTTAAAGTCTATTTTGTCAGTTGTAAATAATGTTGTCCCAGCTTTCTTTTCATTTCCTTTTGTACGGAATATCTTTTTCCATCCCTTCTCTTTCAGTCTGTGTGTGTCTTTAGATCTGAAGTGACTTGTAGGCAGCATAGAGATAAATCTTAAATTTTTAATTCATTCTATCACCCTTTGTATTTTGATTGGAGCATTTAGTCCATTTACATTTATGAGACTGAAGTGCTACCTACTGCGCTAATGAGGCACCTCCATTTACATTTAAAATAATTATTGATAGATACCAAATTTACTGATTGTTTTCTGTGTTTTAGTTCTTCTGTGTTCCTTTCTTCTTCTCTTGTTCTCTTCCCTGGTGATTTGTTGACTTTCCTTAGTGTTGTTTGTATTATTTTCTCTATTTTTTAGTGTGTCTACTATTCTTTTTGCTTTATCTGGTTTGTGGTTATCATAAGGTTCATATATAACATCCAATGTATACAGAAGTTCGTTTTACGTTGATGGTTGCTTAAGTTCAAGTGTGATCCAAAAGCACTACATTTTAACCCCTGCATTTAATGTTTTTGACATCATATGTTGCACCTTATTATTTTGTGTATCCTTGACTAATTATTGGAGGTCAGGTACTTTTACCACTTTGGTTGTTTAACCTTCCTACTAGCTATGTAGGTGATTGATACAGTAACTATACTATATGTTTACCTTTACCAGTGTGATTTTCTTTCATAATTTTCTTATTCCTAGTTATGACCTTTCTTTTGCATTTAAAGAAATATCTTTAACATTTCTTGTAAGGCAGGTTTGGAATTGAATTCATTTAGCTTTTCAGAGAAACTCTCCTTCAATTCTGACTGATATCATTAGTGAGTAGAATATCCTTTTTTTTATTAAGGTATCACTGATATACAATCTTATGGATGTCTCACATGAGCAACATTGTGCTTACAACAGTCACCCATATTATCACGTCCCCCCTAAACCCCACTGCAGTCACTGTCTATCAGCTTAGTAAGATGCTATAGTCATTACTTCTCTTCTCTGGGCTATACTGCCTTCCCTGTGACCCACCTACATTATGCATGCTAATCATAATGCCCCTTAATCCCTTTCTCCCTCCCTCCCACCCACCCTTCACAATCCCTTTCCTTTGGTAACTGCTAGTCTGTTCTTGGAGTCTGTGAGTCTGCTGTTGTTTTGTTCCTTCAGTTTTGCTTTGTTCTTACACTCCACAAATGAGTGGAATCATTTAGTACTTGTCTTTCTCCACCTGGCTTACTTCACTGAGCATAATACCCTCTAGGTCCATCCACGTTTTTGTAAATGGTAGAGTAGAATATTCTTGGTTGTAAGTTTTTTCTTTTGGCACTTGAATATATTGTGCTACTTCTTTCAGGCCTGTGAAATCTGTGCTGAAAAATTAGCTGATAGTCTTATTTTGATGGGGAGGGTTTTCCCTTGTATGCATCTAGGTGTTTTTCTTTTCATGCTTTTAAGATTCTATCTTTAACTGTTGACACTTTGATTATAATGTATCTTATTGTGGGTCTTTTTGGGTTCATCTCATTTGAGACTTTTCTGCTTCATGGACTTGGATGTCTGTGTCCTTTGTGTGGTTAGGGAATTTTTCACCGGTATTTCTTTACCATTATTTCTAAGTTGTCTGTCACTGTCTCTCTCTTCTCCTTCTAGGACCCTTACAAAGTGAATGTTAGTACAGTTAATGTTGCCCCATGGTCCCTTAAACAATCATTTTTTAAATTCTTTTTTCTTTTTTGCTGTTCTGATTGGGCAGTTTGCACTAGCCTGTCTCCAGATTGCTTATCTATTCTTTTACATTATCTCACCTTTTGTTAATTCCCTCTAGTGTGTTTTTCATTTTATTTGTTGTATTCTTCAGCTCTGATTGGTTCTTTTTAATATTTTCTACCTCTTTGATGAAGTTCTTGCTGTGTTCATTCATCTCTCCTGAGTTTGGTGAGCATTTTTATGAGCATTAATTTGAATTCTGTCTGGTGGATTGTTTATCTCTACTTCATTTAGTTCTTTTTCTGAGGTTTTGTCTCATTCTTTCATTTGGAATATATTCTTCTGTCTCCTCATTTTGCCTAACTCTCTCTTTCTATGTATTAGATAGATTAGTATGTCTCCCAGTTTTGAAGGAGTGGTTTTATGTGGAAGATGTCATTTGGGGCCCAGTAGCACAGGTGCCCCAGTGTTCCCTGCGTGGGCTGTCTGCACCATCCTGTTGTGGCTAGGTTGTGATTGGTGTAGACTTGCTGGTATACGGGGCTCTCCCTTGGTGTAGCTGTCTGGAGGTCTGTCTGTGATTGCTAAGGGTGCACTGGTGAGTGGGGCTGTCCCCTGGCCTGTCTGAGTGGCCTAGCTGAAACTTTGTCAGGTGTGCTCTTGTACGGTTTGGTCTCTGGTATGGCTAGCTGCAAGGCCTGGCTGTGACAGTTGCAGATGCACTAGTGGCAAGGGCAGGTCTCCTGCATGATTTGCTACAAGGTCTGGTTGTGACTATTATAGGCATTCTAGTGTGTAGGGCCAGTCCCTCAGGGTGGGGAGGGACTCTAGTATCAGCTGAGGTTACCCACTAGGTATGCTGGGGCAAGAGCAACTTGGAAGGTCTCTAGTGCTGGCTGAGCATGCGCATTAGAAATGAGGGGGGTAGTGAGCCACTTGGGAGGGGCTTTGTTGATAGATAGATGGGTCGGGTGGGATAAGTCTGCAGAAGAATGCTGGGTGAGGGGAGTGGTGCTAGCCCAGTAGACAGAGCAGGTCAGAAATGGCACTCAACAGTGCAGGGCCAGTTAGGTAAGGAGGGAAATGAGAAAAATGGCACCCCCTCCCCCCCGAGTGCTTCTGTCCCTGGAGAATGTTCCAAGAGATCGCTGCCCCTCTGCTATATTTCCGAAAATTAGTCAGTGGATCTCCTTCATGTATAATCCAGGTGCTGTTCAGACTGTTGCCTTTGTGCTGGGACTCAGAGTGAGAGTGTATGTGTCCTCTTTGAGAGTGGAGTCCCCATTCCTACAGCCCTCTGGCTCTGGGGCACATAAGCCCCATTTCAGAGCCAGACATTATAGAGCTTGTCTTCCTGTTGCAGGGTCCTCTGGCTGTGGAACCCATTGTAGGTCTTGGACCCCTCATTCCTCAGGGAGTGCCTCTACAGTTGTGACATCCCTCCTGCTTGTGGGTTGACATGCAAGGGGTGTCAATCCTGACTGAATTACATCTCTGCCCCTCTTACCCATCTTCACGTGGCTTTTTCTTTATATCTTTAGTTGCGTATGAACTGTTTTCCTATTCTTCAGTTCCTTCTCAGAGATAGTTCTGTATGTAGTTATAGATTTTGGTGTGTCTGTGGGAGGAGGCAAGCTCAGTATTTTCCTTCTCCATAATCTTTATCTGGCTTCCCTGTGATTCAGTTTTGATAATTATTTTTAGCTCGGTGGTTTGTTTTCTTCAGGTGTGTCCAGTCTGCTGATAAACGCATTGAAAAGTATTTTTATTTTTCTAATTTTTTTCTATTCCCAGCATTTCCATTAGCCTTTTAGTTTTCATGTGTCTGCTGAAATTCCCCACCTGTATATGCATATTGTTCACCCTTTTCATTAGATTCTTTAATATATTCATTATAGTTATTTCAAAATCCCTAATAGTTCTAACTTGTGATCTTATCTGGGTTGGATTTTATGGGCTATTTCCTCTCTGTATTAATCGGCTCAGCTGCTATAGCAGCCACATACTTGATGGCTTAAATAACAGTATTTATTTTCTCTCAGTTCTGGAGGCTAGAAGTCCAAGGTCAAGGTGCCAGCAGGGTTGGTTTCTGAGGAGCCCTTTCTCCCTAGCTTGCAGATGGCAGCTTCCCTGCTGCATCCTCGTGCCTTTCCTCTGTGCATGTCCTGAGGAAGAGTAAGATCTCTGGTGTTTTTCTTCTTTTTATAAGGATACAAATCAGATTAGGGCTCCACCATTATGACCTCATTTAACTTTAATTACCTCCTTAAAGTCTCTGCCTCCAAAAACAGTCACATTGGAGTCAGGATATGAATTTTGGGAGCACACAATTCCATCCACAAGACTCTACAAGGAACGAGACACATGACCATCCTTCTTTGTGTATCTTATAATTATTTTACTGAATTTTAGACTCTGAGCATAAAGAACAATGGATCTTGAAGTAAATAATATTTTTGCCCATAGAAGTCACATCTCTTCTTTTGTTAGCCACTAGGAGACTGAATCTAGTCTGTAGTTGAGCTGGGTTTGGATTTAGTGGTGACTTTAGTTAGATTTAGTTTACCAATGGCTTCCAATCATTTGTGGATGGGATATGAATTTTCCCAAAGCAGGCTTGGGACCTAAATGCCTGGATCTTTCCTTTGCCTTGGCATTCAAGCAGGCACCACATGCCTGCATGTCAGGGAGCGTCCCAATTATATCACTCTCTTCAACCACAGGTGGCTGCTGCCTGTGTTCAGTGTGAAGTCCAGAGTAACCGGAGTGTTTTCTCACCTGGCATCACACCTGATCAGACCCTTTATATCTGCACCTCGGGCGGAGGGTCCCTCTCAGCTGTTCTGCCCGTTCTTCCGCTGGAGACTGCTGCTGCAGTACCCAGTGTAAGGACTACAGTTACGGGAAGGCTTCTTTCAGTTTTCCTTTTCTGTCCTCAGACTTCAGCAGCCCCACCTGCTTGTACCTCTGGGCATGTCTCTCAATACTTTGCTCCATCCCAGCTACAGGTGACCATTTCTTCATACTTAATGAAGGCCTAGAGTCCCTTAAGGATTTCTCTTCATTTTCCTGCTCTACTCTCAGATACCATTGGGTTCCTTACACCTAGGCCTCAGGGTATTCTTTCTTGTGAGCACATGGTGAAGGCCTGTGGAGAAGAGTTGACAAATGGGTGCAGACTCTTTGTGTCTTGGGATTTCAGGGATTTGACATTGTCAGCATTAAAAGTTGTTAAAAGTTCAACCATTTATTTCCTCCCATGTCAATGGAAGCCTCTTTTTTCGACTTTTGCTCTATCAAGGATGGCAGCAGGCATGGTACACTTCTTTCTTAGGAGTGCGAGCTTAAACAAAAGATCAGATCATCAGGTAGGCGCACAAGAATGAGAGGGATTATCCAACATCAAGTTTTACTAATAATTTCAAGTATACAGTTAATGAAGAGACTCAGAAAAAACAGCAAGAGATATGAGATGTTGAGGATGGCTCTCAAGTTTTTCCTTTCTACATCAGACTGGTGTTCTCTGTTTCAGAGTAGACATGGTCTTCCAGTGAGATATTAGTTCGAGTGTTTAATCTGTGACACATCTCCATTTTATAACTTGGTTTATGAGACATTTTCTAGAGAGCCATGGCTCAAAAATATATAGATTCTAGATTTGCTTTTTTATTTTTATTTTACTGAGGTATAATTGACATGTTATATTAGTTCAGGTGTGCAGCATAATTTGGTATATGTATATGTTGCAAAATGATCACCACAATATGTAGAGTTGACATCTATCACCATACTTAATTACAAAAATATTTTTCTTGTGATGACAACTTTAAATATCTACTCTTTAGGCAACTTGCAAATCAATAATATGGTATTATTAACTATTATCACCATGATGATATATTATATCCCCATGACTTACTTATTCTATAACTTTAAGTTTGTACCTTTACCCATTTTTCTCATCCTCTGCCTGCTGCCTCTGGCAACCACCAATCTGTTCCTATATCTGTGAGATTGTTTTTCAGATTCCACATAAAAGTGAGATCATATAGCACTTGTCTTTCTCTGTATGACTTATTTCACTTAGTTAATGCCCTCAGGTTCCATCCATGTTGTCACAAATGGAAGGATTTTCCTTATTTTTTTATGGTTGAATAATATTCCATTGTCTGTATGTACCACATCTTCTTTGTCCATTCATTCATTGGTGGGCATTTAGGTTGCTTCTGTGTCTTGGCTATTGTAAATAATGCTGCACTAGACATGGGGGTGTAGGAATCTTTATGAGTTAGTATTTTTGTTTTCTTCTGATAAATACTCAGAAGTGGAATTACTGGGTTGTATGGTAGTTCTATTTTTAATTTTTTAGGAACCTCCATACTGTTTGCCATAGTGGCTGCACCAATTTTCATCCCACCAACAGTGCACAAGAGTTCCCTTTTCTTCACATCCTCACAAACGTTTGTTATTTCTGTCTTTTTGATACTAGCTATCTTAACAGGTATGGAGTATTATCTCATTATGCATTTGATATGTATTTCTCTGATGATTAGTACATGCCTTTCATAATTGCCTTGTGCCATCCGAGCAATCCAGTAGGATCCAGATGGGCATTCCCTGGACCTCTATACAATTCCTCTGTTAAATATTTCCTTCTCAGCAGTAATTAAAACTAATGAGGTTGTGTTCAGAAAATACTCACTTGTTCTTTTAGGGGGAAGAAGATAGTGAATATGAAATTTGCCACTGCTATATTGCTGCTACATTTGATTTTCCATTTGAGAGCTATGTCAGCTCTTCAGGCAGATTCATCTGCCACCTTTAAAAAATATAACTATTACATGAGAGAAAGTATTGACACTAACAGGAAACAACTTCTAAAGAGGAAATGATGAAGGGAAAGAGGAAGATGATGGGCACCAAAAGAATGGTGTCAGCAGTTTCATGCAAGAGTAGTCTAATTAATGGCTTAGCCACTGAGGTCACAAAGAATCCAAGAGAGAAAATCCCTTATCCACCCTTCTTCCTCTTCCACAGCAGGACAGAAAATACTTTGGGAGCATTACTTCATAGTTTGTGGGTTAGGTTAGAGATAGTTGTGGGGGGAGTATCAGTGACCATTTACTGTAACTGTGTTCAGGAAAAAATCTAAACAGCATTACTGACTCCAAAACTGGTAGAATTTCTAGGTTGAATGAAATCTGACTATTTCAGGGTATTATTCTAGCCCTGAATTGAGGAATACACCTATGGGTAAAACAATTCTGGTATTTTCCTTTATGGAGAAGATGGTAAGTAAATATCTGAATCACAGAGATCTGTTATTCTTTCTGTGTGTATGGGGGAATCTTTTTTGATGTACTTCTGTAAAGTGAAAAAAAAAATGACTGGCTCCTTTTTCTTTATAAATAATACATATTAACTGACAAGCTCAATAAGCAAACAAAGCAAAACCCACGAATCATGAACATATTTAGAATGCACCCAGAACAGGACTTCTTGTCATGTGCATAAAAGTTGGAGTCAGGAAAAGGATAAAAGCTGGCATTTTACTGAAATGTGAAGCTCCTGGGGTTAAAGCAGGGCTATTCCTCTTGGAACCCTAAGGTTATTGCAATGTTTAGAATATAGTTAGGTTTTTAAATAAATGTTTGAATAAATAGATGGACGAAGAAAGTGAAAATAAAGAAAATCTAGAACTGGCTATTGTAAGATAGCATGCTGCCATAGGAACTGTAGAGAAGTGGGAAAACCCCCACAGTCACCATGGCTAAGTGAGTGCCTGAGTATTTTGATGGCAAGGCCCACCTTTCACTGTTCCCTGGCAGCAGCTGTCATCTCCACCCA
Source organism: Smutsia gigantea (assembly GCA_032199065.1). NCBI lineage: Eukaryota > Metazoa > Chordata > Mammalia > Pholidota > Manidae > Smutsia > Smutsia gigantea. The sequence continues at coordinate 159,927 of JAVSCE010012499.1, forward strand.
CCCATGGGGCAGAGATTACATAACCTAACTTTAGCCTGTCCTCCCAGGTTTACCTCTCAGTATCCCCCACATGAACTCTCTCCTTTGGTCAAACTGTTCTACTTTTTATTCTCTGAATGCCTCATACTCTCCTGCCTTTCCCTGTCTTTGTTCACACTGAACATGGGATGTATTCCTCTGCATCTTTGCCTAGAAAACCCTACATACTCTTCAAGTCTATCTCAAATACCAAACACCTCAAGAACATGGCCCCCACCAGTCACCTTCACTCTGAGACTGCCTTAGAGCCCTGATGGGTTCTCCTCAACAACAGAGCAGTGGTTTCAGACTCCCCTGCATTGTAGTTGTTTAAGAGATCCAAGGAATCCATTTGACATATCATTTTTTTTCCCTTCATAAGCATTAGAATTTGGTGAATTAACTGACTGATTAATTTAGCATTATGAACTCACTGATTACTTTCATCACATACCGTGAAGGCATCATGAAGAATGCAAAGCTAATTTAAATGTTGAGAAGTTTGAGAAGTTTACTAAGGGAAACAGGATGTATAAAAACAGCAGCAAAAAAAAAAAAAAGGAATGACACATAAAGCATTATGGGATTAAGAGTATTGATAACAAACTTCCAGGATTGGAGATAACAGCAAAGCTTAATTAAAAAGGTGACTTACAGTTTGTTTTGAAGAAAGGACAGGATTAAGGCATGAAGAAAGGTATTCCTGGAAAAAGAAACAAATAAACCATCTGGGGGCCTGGAGTGGGGAAGTGCTGATATTTTTGGGAACAGGGGAAGTTTCAATTGTGTTTACTCCTTGGATGTTTATTTGTTTCAGGAAATAAAGGCAAAAAAAAATAGTCCATGATGTTTCATACACTAAGAAGCTGACTTTTTGGTAGCTGAACGCATGTGAGTGAGGAGTTATTTGATCAGAACTGTAATTCCAGATTAGCATAAATGGGGCAATGCTTTGGGTAAGGGGGAGACTGAGGGACGAGTGGATTGCCCTAGTTTATGTAGAAGTAGTGAGAACAGGGTAATGGCAGTGGGAATGAAGAGGAGAGGACAGTTTTAAATATAAGACTCAGGTCCAACCAGCTGAACTAGGCCAGTGGCTGTGAGGTGGGAAGGTTGACAGCAGAGTCAAAGAGACTAAGGAGGCTTTGATCCAGGGTAATTGGGTAGTTGAGTATGTTTAAACTGCAGAAAACAGAAGGGAATAATTTTGGAAGAAAGGTCTTAAGTTGATTAATTGACATAGCATGAAGTGTTTTATAGGGAAATTTAAGTATAGATGTCTCCCATAACAATTGAAAACACTGGACCCAAGTCTAGCAGAGAGAGTGGAGAGCCATAGTTTGATTATAGTCCATTGATACTGGATGAGAATGTAAAGGGAGAGAATACAAGCAAGGAGAGGCAAGAACTCCAAAGGTTTATCCTTGGTGAAAACCTGCATTTAGGGGTCAGGGCAGAAAAAGGAGCCTGATATGTAGGCAGAGAAGATTGGGTTGAAGATATGGAGGAATACTGAGAGTTGTGTCATAAATGCTAACTGAGGAGGAGACTTTCAAGAAAGGGTGATCTGTTATGTCAAATATTGCAAAGTTATAAAGGTGAACAAGGATTTGGTTTGTTACTACATTATCCAATAATGACCTCTGGCAGTCTCGCTTCAGATTAGACTCTAGTGAAGTAAATTAATAAGAGACCAAATTACAAGGTGTTACGAGTGGGTAGGGAATGAGGAGTAGAGGCTGCAAATATTTGAAGAAGTTTGATGGGAAGGGAAAAGAGACATGGGACAATATCTCAGGAAAGGAGGAAGATTCCGCCCCCCCCCCCCCGCAGCCCCACATGTTTTGTTATTGGGTGGTGGTTTGTTTGAGAACAAAGAGACTACTTACAGGCTTAATGGGAGGTAAAAACCGAAGAGAGAATCAGTTGAACAGCATGCTCTTCAAGAAGTAGCCTCATAGAAATTTTTATGATTATCCATCACTAAGACAAAACAAACCATAAGAGCAAAAGTCTTTCAGTCTTTTACATTATTAAATAGAACACTTAATGGCAACACCTGAACATCTTATTTGTAAAAAGACAAATTAGAAGGTGAAGTCACCCACCTTGTAAAATTACGAAAGGACGGATGCTCCTTTTAAGTGCGGGTTTCTCAAGCGTTTCTTTATGGGCCATTAAATGCTCAGCCAGTGTAAAAAACTAACAGCTATAGTATTCCAAGCCAATGCTGGTTAAATACCACCAGAAATTAAGATAAAGCACATTGAAATAATGCTAAGAAGGAGTATTCACATTTCAGTCTAAATTTTACTTAGCAAAAAGGAAGCTAAATCACCATTCTGACCTGTTCAAGATTCTTGGGACCCTGGATGTGACTAGCTACTCATCTTGTGCCTCCTGGGAAAACCCCTTCTGAACCACCTGTGTGGACTGGGCTGTGGCAAGGAGATTACCTGCCACTCTAGGAATTTCTGAATGCACATCATCTTTGAGAAAATTAATGACACACCTGTAGTCTACATTTTACTGTGAAAAGTGCAGTATGAAACAAAACCAAAAATCCTCAAGTTCTTTCCATAACAGCTTTTAGAATGTCCAAGGAGATACAACACCTTCTTGGAGAGAGTACTCTTTGATTTTAACTACTGTACACACTGCTAGAAGAGCCTTAAGGGATTAGCAACAGTAGAGGGCTGAGGTATTTGATACGGGCAAGAAAATTCTTAGGTTCTGTTGGGGGAGTGTTGTGTATTTTCCTCAGTCCTTTTCCTCCCTGTGACAAAGAATTGAAGGGCAGAGACGCAGTAGTGAAGTAGAGTAAAGTTTTATTTAAAGTCATTCAAAGAGAAAAGAAGTACAGGCTATTTCAGCAAGGAGAGGTGCTCTGAAAGGTTGGAGAAAGTTTAAGATGAAAAGGTTACACACTTAGAAAGTGTGGGCGACCTCAGGGAGAGGAGCGCCCCCTGAAAAGTTGAAAAGAAAGTTTAAAAGGTTACGTTAGGCAGGAAAATAGATATGAGCGGGGTGGAAAGAGAAAAGGCCAGAAAGTCCACTAAAAAAGACCCAAAATTAATCAATTAAAGCTCAAAAAGCCAAGAGCAACTTGCCCTGGAATGTTTGAATATTTCCCAGTTAAAGGAAGGTACCTCAGCACAGCCCATGTCTTTATTGTGTTAATCATTTAGGCCCAGTTTACTTTCTTTACCTTTACCTATATGCTGTTTTTTTTCCTCCTTCCGGCCCTAATTAAGTATTTTTAACCTAGGCAACTAATTTAGCATGCAGACCCAACCATAAACAACATAGTGAAAGGCAGGCAGGATTCCATTTTAAAGATTGTATTTTAATACCCAGGAAGTTAAAAATGTAAGATTCCTAACTTACTCTTTAGCAAACAGACAATAACTCAGCCCACCTTGTGGGCTGGGCAGGCAGCCTGTTCTATCTGCTCCCAGACCAAGACGCGGGTATCCCAGGGAGAAATCAGAGCAGGAAGTTCCTTGTGTTAAGTTAATTCTAAGTATTCAAGGACCACTTAACAAGTCTGCACCCCCAGCCCTTAGTCACATTCCTAAAGAATCCTTAAAAGGGGGACCCCCAACCTTTCGGGGCGCTCCTCTCTCTGAGGTCGCCCGCACTTTTGAAGTGTTCAACCTTTTAACTTTAAACTCTCTTTTCGACCTTTCAGGGGGTGCTCCTCTCCCTGAGGTGGCCCACACTTTCTAAGTATGTAACCTTTTAATTTTAAAACTTTCTCTCTCCAACCTTTTGGGGTGCCTCTCCTTGCTGAGGTTGCCTGCTGCACTTCTTCTCTTTAAGTAACTTTAAATAAAGCTTTTACTCTGCTTTACTACCGTGTCTCTCTGCCCTTCAATTCTTTGTCGTGGCGGGGACAAGGACCAAGGAAATACACAACACTCCCCTAACAGTTATGCACTTAAAAAGTGCAGGTGACCTCAGAGAGAGGAGCGCCCACAAAGGCTGGGGGTTCCCTTTTAAGGATTCTTTAGGAATGTAACTAAGGGCTGGGGGTGCAGACTTGTTAAGTGGTTTTTGAATACTTAGAATTAACACAGGAACTTCCCGCTCTGATTTCTCTCTGGGATACTGGCGTCTTGGTCTGGGAGCATATCAGACCGCCTGCCCAGCCCCCAAGGTGGGCTGAGTTATGGTCTGTTTGCTAAAGAGTGAGTTAAGAATCTTACATTTTTCTTGTTAAGTTATTGTAAACACAGTCTGATGTTTCTTTCTTTCTCTCCCTTCTAAGAATCTTACATTTTTAACTTCCTGGGTATTAAAATACAGTCTTTAAGATGGAATCTTTCCTGCCTTTTACTATGTTGTTTACGGCTGGGCCTGCATGATTAACACAATAAAGACATGGGCTTTGCAGAGGTACCCTCCTTTATCTGGGGAATATTCAAACCTTCCAGGCCAAGTTGCTCCTGGCTTTTTGAGCTTTAATTGATTAATTTTGGGTCTATTTAGTGGACTTTCTGGCCTATTTCTCTTTCCATCCACTCATATCTATTTTCCTGCCTAACAGTTCCTTAGAATGAAAGTAGAAGATATTTTCAGATATTTGAACTCTGAAGAACTGCCAAGGGCCTCGCTCAAGTACTGATCTTTTGTTCTAACCAGCACTTGCATTTGAGGAAATTATTCTGTGTTGGACAAAACCCACTTAAAAGGAATAGATGGCACAGTACCCAGTAGTTACACAGGGCAGAGGATAATGTGTTTCCACTAGCCAGATTGGAAAAATGTCATAATTCAGAGTACCCAAAGATTCTTGTTTCTATAGTGAGAAATAATTAGCTCAAGAATAAACACCACCCTGACCCTGCCTAACAAATTTTAAAAGAAAGGCCTCAAATGATCAATCTGTTCTCAAGTAAGTGCATCCTAGAACAAATCTCAGGAGTATTTTTTGAATACCAAGATATTCAGCATTCAGCAAGGTAAAATTCACAATTTGGCATCCCTTCAAAAATTGCCAGGCATGCAAAGAAGCAGGGAAATATGACCCATACTGAGGAGAAAAATCAATCAGAATCAATCCATAACTGGCACAGGTGTTAGATTTAGCAGATAGGCATTTAAACAATTTATCATAACGATGTGTTCAGTAAGATAAATAAGGACACAGAAGACATAAAAAAAGGTCCCAGATCAATTCTAGAGATAAAAATTACAAGGTTTGAGATAACAAATACAATGTATGGGATTAATGGCAGATTAGGCAGATTTTGCAGATGGAGGAAAAAATAATTATTTGAAAACATAGCTATAGAAACAATCCAAAGAAACAGAGGGAAAAGGGCATAAAAAATGAAAAGAACATCGGTGAGCAGTGAGACAACTTCAGGCAGCTTAATATAGATGTAATAGGACTTCCTGGAAAATGAAAATATAAAAAAGTACTTGAAGAAATAATAGTTGAGATTTTTCTTAATGTAGCCCATAAATCCAAGAAGTACAATGAAACTCAAACACAAGCTACTTGAAGAAAATGAACCAAGTCACACCATTATTAAGTTCCTAAAGAAAACTGATAAAAACTCTTGTAAGTAGTAAAGAAAGATGTCATGTTATATATAGAGGAACAAAGATAATGATGACAGCAAAATTTTCATCAGAAACAATGCAATTGAGAAGACAGTGACTTAACATTTTGAAGAATGAGAAAGTCACCCAGAATTATATGCCCAGTAAAAATATATTTGAGAAAACAAAGGTGAAATAAGGATTTTTGGACATGCAAGAGCCTAAAGAATATATTACGAGCAGATTTGCACAGCAAGAAATGTCAAAGGAACTTGTTTAATCAAAAGGAAAAAGAATAGCAGATGGAAATATGGATCTACACAAAGAAATGAAGTGCACTGGACATAGTGTCTACATGGGCAAATATATGATATTTTTCTTATTTAACTATTTAAAAAATAAGGATTAAAAAAGATAATGATAATATAATGTGAGGTTTATAATTTATTGTGGTAGGCAGAATTCTAAAAATGGTCCTCAAAGTTTCCATGCCCTGGTCTTTGGCATCATTAAATACTCTGATATCACTATTATGTTATTTTTACATGTTTTGCCATGCTATTTCTATAGCACAGTTGACCTTGAGATAGGAAGATTATCCAGGTGGACCTAACTCATCATAAAAGCAGAGCATTTTCTCCATCTGGTAGTGAGGCAGGGAACTGTGGGCTTAGACAGAATAGGGTGAGGGCCTCTGCAAAAAGCAAGGCAGGATATTTACAGTCAGAGCAGTGTAACTACATACGAGGAAACCCCCTACCAAAACTCTGTGTTAAGAATTAAGCTCTAAAGTCATTCTTCAGTGAGATCAGTTAATATTCCCCAGATAAAGAAGAGTAGCACATGTTTTTATTGTGCTAATCATTTGTAATCATGTGTAAGATTCACCTTAGCATGCTAAAGGCCCAGGCCTATGTGTTGTCTTTCCTCCTTCAGACCTGATGAGGTGATTTGCAAACTGGGCAACCAATTTAGCATACAGGCCCAGCCATAAACAACATAGTAAAAGGCAGGAAGGATTCCACCTTAAAGATAAGATTGCATTTTAACACCCAGGAAGTTAAGAAGTAGGATTCTTAACTTACTCTTTAACAAACAGACAATAACTCAGCCCACCTTGGGGCTGGGCAGGCAGCCTTGTTTGATATGCTACCAGACCAAGATGCCAGTGTCCCAGGGAGAAATCAGAGCAGTAAATTTCTTGTGTTAAGTTAATTTTTAATATTCAGACACTGCTTAACAAGTCCACACCCCTAAGCATTTATTTGGTTCCCAAAAATCCTCAACTGCCTATAAAACCCCTAGACAAAGCACAACTATGGGCTCCCTTGTCCCCTCCTGGCGTGAGCCAGGAACTCCATCCTCTCACTTCATCTCTAAATAAAAGCCTCTCCCTGGCTCTCCTACCTTGACTGCTAAGTTCATACTTCAACTCTGCAAACAAGAACTCCAGCATCAGTAGCAGAAGGAGAAGGCAGAGAGACTGAGAGCACAGGGAGGATTTATGTTTCTGATAGAGGGGTTCATGTGTGAAGATGGGAGAGTGGCCACAGGAAGTGAGAGTGACCCCTTGTCGACAGTCAATACGGCAACGGGGGCCTCAGTCCTAAAACCACAAGGAATTTAATTTTGTCAGTAATAGGAATGAAGTCAGATGAAGACTCCATGCTCCAGAGAGAATATAGTGAGCTGATATCTTGATTTCTGCTTATGAGTCCCTGAGCAGAAAACCCAATCAGGTCATCCCAGACTTCTTACTTATAGAACTGTGAGATAATAAATGGATGTTGTGTTAAGCCTCTAAGTTTATGGTAATATTATATTTTATGCATAAAGCTAATTAGAAAACTAATATGCATATGTGGAAGTAAAATGTATGACAAAAATAATGGAAGGGATGAATGAAAGTATACTGTTGAAACAAAGTTATAGTTAAATATTATCAACAAGCAATCATAAAGATATTCAGTTAATTCAGAAAAAGGCATAAAATAAAAAAGGGAACAAAGATTATATGGGACAAATAGAAAAAGCAAGATGATAGCCTTGAATCTAACCATATCAATAGTCACATTAGTCATAAATGGACTAATCCCAACTAAAAGGTAAAAATTGTCACAGTGGATAAAAAGGAAGATCTAACTGTGTGTTGACTACAAGAAATGCACTTTGAATATAAAGACATAAGAAGTTAAATAAAAGTTTGGAAAGATAAAGCATGTTAACGTGAGTCAAAAAGAAGCTGGAATGGCTGTTAAAAGATAAAACAGATTTCAGAGCTAAGACTATTACATGGGATAAAAAGGCCATTGCATAATAATAAAGGTGTCAACTTATCAGGAGGAAATAACATTGCTAAATGTCCATGTTCTCCATAACAGAGCTTCAAAAAAAAAATGAAGCAAAAACTAATAGAACTCTAAGAAGAAATAGAAAAATCCACAATTATAATAAGATATTTTAATATAATTCTCTCAATAGTTGATATAACAATAGACAGAAAACCAGTTAAGATATGTGACTTGAGCAAAACAATCAACCAGCCTGACCTAAATGACATTTACAGAATATTTCACTCAAGAGTTTATTTTCAAGTGCATAGAGAACATTTACAAAGATGGTATTCTAGGCCATAGAACAAGTCTCAATAATTTAAAAAGGATAGAAGTCATATAAAGCATGTTCTCTGGCCACAGTGGGATTAAATTAGAAATCAATAATAGAAGGATCTCTGCAAAATCATTGATGCCAGGGTTCTTGTTCACGAAGCTGAATAATGAGCTTAGCAAACAGGCAAGGTAGGAGAGCCAGGGAGAGGCTTTTATTTAGAAATAAAGTGGAAGGACAGAGCTCCTGGCTCAGGCCAGGAGGGGACAAGGGAGTCCCTGGGTGGTGCGTTGTCTAGGGGTTTTTATAGGTAAATGAGGATTTTTCTCGAACATGAAAAAAAGGCTTAGGGGTGTGGACTTGTACCACCTGCCCTGCCCTCAAGGTGGGCTGGGTTGTTCTCTGCTTGCTAGGGTTGTTTACAGTGAAGTCATGGGTTATGTGGTGATACCCTTCCCTATTTGTAAAACCACTCAATCATTCTAGGTCAGGTTGCTCCTGGCCTTTTGACTCTTAACTGACCTTACTGAAGATGTCTATATTCTTAGTCTGGTATCTTGATCCTAGAGGATTAGTGTGACCTTGACTTTGCATAATGCTTAACACAGTTTCAAAAGGGACTTCTTTGCCCATTGTTATATTGCTGACTGTAAATATCCTGCCCTGCTTTTTCTGGAGGCCCTCACCCTACTCTGACTACACCCATGGTCCCTGTCCCATCATCATATATTTGGAATCTAAATAGCACATTTCTAAATTACTCCTGAGTCAAAGAAAGAATCAAAAGGGAAATTAGAAAATACTGTGAACTGAAGGAAAATGAGATTACAAATATGTCAATCTGTGGGATGCTGCTCAATCAGTAGTTACAAGGATACTTATAGTACTAACCAAAGTAGAAAAAAAAAGCATTCAGCTTGGAAATGAAGAACTATAACTGTCTTAATTCACAGACAACATGATCTGGCATATAGAGAATCCAGTGGAAACTAAAAAAAGCTACTAGGTTTAATAAGTGAGTTTTCAAAGTTGCAAGATCCAACATCAGTATACACAAATCAATTGTATTTGTATATACTAACAATGAATAATCAGAAACTGAAAAAAACCCATATAAAATGGCATAAAAATATAAATACACTTGAGTTATATTTGACAAAAGAGCAAGACCTGTATACTGAAACCCACAGAACATCATGAGCAGAACTCAATAATGGAAAGATACATGGGGTTTGTAGGTTAGGAGAGTGAATGTTGCTATGATGTCAGTTCTCTCCCAAAAGATCTAAAGACTCAATACAATCCCAGTCAAATTCCCAAAGGCTTTTATATATAAATTGTAAGATGATTATAAAACTCTAATGAAAAAGGCAAAAGATCTAAAATAACCAAAACAACTTAGAAAAGAACAATGCTGGAGGACTAACATGATCTAAGTCTTAAAGTAATTATAGTAATCAGGGCAGTGTGATGATAGTATACAATGGACAAATAGATGAATGTAATAGACCAGAGAGTCCAAAAATAGATCCACACACATATGGACAAATGAAGGGGCGAAGGCAAGTTGAGAAAAAGATGGGTTTTTCAACCAATGGTCTGGAACAATTGGATATTTACATGCAAAACAAAGACTTCAGTTTTATCTTGCACCATATACTAGGCTAGATTCAAAATGGACTGAAACCTAAGAGTAAGAACTAAAACTATAAAATGTCTAGAAGAAAACATAAGAGAAAATCTTTTTGACCTCAAGTTAGGCAAAGATTTTTTTTTAGATATGGCACCAAAAGCCCAATCTACAAAAGAAAAAATTCACAAATTAGACTTCATCAAAATTAAAAACTGCTTTTTGAAAGACATAGTTAAGAGAACAAATAGACAAGCCACAGGCTGGTATAAAATATTTGCAAATCATGTCTGATAACAGACCAACAATAAAAAGACACAAAACCCCAGTAAAAATGGGAAATGATTTGAACAGACACTTGACCTAAGCAGATTTACACATGGCAAATAAGTACATGAAAAGATGTTCAACATTATGTGTTCATGATGTGCAAATTAAAATAACAATGAGATTCCAATATAAAAAACCTATTAGAATGGCTAATGTGAGAATGACTGACCCAGCAAGTGTTGATAAGGATGTGTAGAAATCAGAACTCTCTTCTACTGCTAATGGGAATGTAAAATGATACAACTTCTTTGGAAGACAGATTTGTAGGTTGAATGTTCTTATCTTAATCCCTGGAACCTATGAATATGTTTCTTTTCATGGTAAAGGGATTTTGTAGATGTGATTAAATGAAAGATCTTGGAGATCCAGGAGATTATCCTGGATTATCCAGATGGATATGCTATTAATCACAAAGGTCCTTATAAGAGGGAGGCAGGAGGATAAGAATCAGCAGTAAGAGATGTGATCACAGAATCAGGAAGTGAGTGTCCTGAGAAAGACCCTGAACCAAGGAATGCAGGCAGACCAGTTGCTAAAAAAGGAAAGCAAATGGCTTCTCCCCTGAAGCCTCCAGAAGGAACAGCCTGGACAGCACCTTAACTTCAGCTTTTGACCTCTAGAACTGTAAGAGATAAATGTGTGTTTTAAGCCACGGTTTTTGGTAATTTTCTACAGTAGCAATAGTACTGGCAGATTCTGAAATTGTTAAACATATATATATATACACATACACACATACACACAGTGTAACCCAGTCCTTCCACTCCTAGATATTTATGCAAGAGAATGAAGGCATATGCTCATCTAAAAACTTGTATAAGAAGTTTTATGTATAATAACCAAAACCTAGAAAAAGTCAAATGTCATAGGTGAATGGGTAAACAAATCATGATATCCCCAGACAATGGAATATGGAACTAATTAATAAAAAGAGTGAACTATTGATTAATAAAACATGGTTGAATCTCAGAATAATGCTGAGTAAAGAAATTAGACAAAGTGAGGACACCCTGTAGGATTCCATTTTAAAAAATGCAGAAAATGTAAACTAATCTCCATTGTACTGTTAGTATTTGTTTGGGATGGGAAGGAGGGAAAGAATAGGGAAGGATTATAAAAGGTCATAAGGAAACCTTTGATCTTTTATAAAGGGGTGATGGTATGTTCATTATCTTGACTGTGGTGATGGTTTCAGAGGAATTTTCATCATCAAAACTTATCAAATTTGTATACTTTAAAAGTGTGCTCTTTATCTTATGAGAACTATACCTAAAACAATGATAGCAACAGCAAAGAGGGTTATTGTGAAGCTAAAATGATATGCCATGCATATAACACTTGCTGTAACTCCTGGCTTATAGTAAGAACTCATTTCATTCTAGCTATTTTATTTTTTTTAGTTTTGAGGAGAGAGTACTAGAACAGTAATTGATTGTGAAATGCAAAGGATCTTTTGAAAGAAACATCAAGTTTAATTTTCTCACAGTAGATACTGGATGATAAAATGAGGAACATATTTATAAAACAGAATTTTATTAAATATGCTACACAAAAATGTGATGCAATCAGGACATGACTTGATAGTGTTCTTTCTATTTTAGGGTAAGAAATGTAAAATCCTGTCTCGTTCTTGGTGTCTAAAGCTTGCTTACTAAGTGGCAAGGGTCCTATCATATTCCTTTTGGACATAGTAATTGCTTAACAAATATGTGTCAGATTGAACTGAGTTAATCATTATCTTGTCTCTCTAATCAGGAGCCTGATATTCAAGGCCATGCAGACTTTGTAAATTAATTAGCCCCAACTCAAGTTTGGATATTTCTTGCCTCAAGACCCTTAGTCTTCCCTGATGCAAAATACTTAGGTAATTAATGATGGACAAGAAGCAGTGCCTTATGAGAACATGTCTGGGGAACTCCAGAAAGTGTAGGGGGAAGTGTGGAAGAGATGTGAGGTTGGGTTCATCCAGGACTGGCAGGGTGCTTCATTTCCCATGGTTTCCAAATGTCTTTTCTGGAGTGGCATATACTCTTTACCAAACAATGGATACTTGTATTTTCTTTTCTAGTTCTTGTTCTTGCTGGGTTAGGAGCTGGGTACTGTTGTGCAGGATGAGAACCCTTCTGCATTGTGCCTACCTCTGAAGTTAGTCTGTCTCCAAACAAGGCACTGAATGACTCCATGCTGATTGCATGGAAAAATTTGACAGCCACAGTGGGTTCCATACAGAGCTAATTTTTATAGAACATCATTGTCTTGAGAATGTAATACTTCACCAATCAAATTCCAAAGTATAATTGTCTGAAACTGGTCAAGTTCATCATCTAAGTGAGGATAGGGCTGTAAATCTTTAGTGTTCTTTAGGGTTGACTGAAAAACTTTCCTATACTGACAGCAGCTGGCTGTGGTATAGATGTTAATTAAAAAAATATTTTCTGATTATAAACGTACTAAAAGAATAGGATACTTTTCATATATAATGGACATATGGAAAGATGGTTATTCTCATTAATAATCAGAGAAATGTAAATTCAAAATCATACTGCTATACCATGATATTGACAAATTTTGATCTGACAATATCAAGAGTGAGTGAGAATATGGGGCAGCAAAGACTTTCCTATGCTGTGGGTGTGAGCATACATAAACTGGTGCAACCACTTGGAAAACAGTTTGGTGTTTCCAAGCAAAATTGAATTTGTGTGTGCTCTGTGACATAGCAATTTCACTCTGTTTCATGACCCAGGGAATTTCTTCCTGCATGTGTGCACCTGGACATAACAATAAATAACAAAACTTCCAAAACAACTCAACTATTCATCTTAAGTATAATGGAGAAATAAATTGAAGTATGTCCATATAAAGGAACACTAGAAAAGTGAAAGTACATTAACTCTATCTACATGCATCAACATGAGCAAATCTCCAAAATATAAAGTTGAGGGAAAGAAGAAGGTCATGGAAGAATACACGTAGAGGCTGAATTCCCTTTTTTGGACTTGTTCAGTGTGAAGTGCTAACTGAACACCTCGTTGAAATATCCAGATTATAGGTGGAAACACAGAATTGAAGCTCAGGGTTCAGGTAACATATTTGGGTGGCATTTGATGAAGGGAAAGCCAAAATTCCTGGTGAGAATACCAAAGAGAGGTAAGGTGGGTGGTGGTAAGCATTATAATGAACTGAACTTAGTGAGTGGAATGAAGAAATAGAAAACAGAGGTTAGAGATGTGGGAAAAGGAGGATATAGCATCAGAAGCTAAGGGGAGAGTCAGTACTAGCTACACAATTTGCAGGGCCCATCACAAAATGAAAATAGGAAGCTCCTGTTAAAAAATTATTAATAATTTCAAAATGAACACAAAAGAGCCATAAACTGGTCACAGAGTCTTTCTGAATATGGGACCATAGGTGACTACACAGATTGTATACCTACAAGGCTGGTCCTGAGAAGAGTTTGGAGACTAGCAATCAATCGGGTCAAATATGTTAGGAAGATTGAGAAAGACGAATGAGGAAAAAAATACTTAAATCCTTTTTGATCCTCTGATTATGAAAGTGATATTCCTTAAAGAATATTTAGAAAAGCCCAAATATGTAAAAAATATTCATAATTTTGTTTCCTTACCAGCAATCTTTAAGCTGATAATGCTTAACATTTCAGTGTTTTTTGTCTCCACTCCCTTCCTGAACAGACACAGTTCTGTGGAGAATAGTAGAGAGCACTATTAAGAAAATAGAAGATGAGAAGGAGGGCAGACCTTGAAGTTAATGATAACAATTTGATATGGCAAAAGTGATAGGGGCTAATTTAGAGATAAATTCCAAAATGGTGAATAGCAGTGAGAGACCAGCTGAGGCCAGATGGCATGAATTTGGAATGAGAACAAGATTTTCTTCAGTAATATACAACAACCTGATCCATGAGCAGAGAAAGTGAATGACCGAGCTTGTACAGAGCTGGGGCTTGCCAAGGCAAGTGGCATGGAAGGAGGAAGTAATGGCAACTCATGAAAATTTGAGGGGCAGACACTGCTGGGGAGTTTTGACCTGCTGTCAGGTCAGTGTCAGGGGAGGAACAACCCTAGAGAAGCTGAGGATACAGGGGAGCTAGTTCACAATTGGATTGCATGGGGTACAATGATGAGTGTTGGCTTATATAACTGAGTGTCTACTGGAGCCCACATCCCCATATCTATCTCCAGTCTTTGTCTTTACAGCACTTCCCCTATATCGCTATTTTTACCCTCTTCATTTAACATTCTTCAGTTCTTCAAAGTTTCCCAAATTTTCACTGCATTCCTGTCAGCTTGATGTGTGACCAGAACGATTCTAGCAGAATCTGCAGTCCAGGTTAAATGAGTTGGCCAGAGTAACGGAGAAAGTCGGTGTTGAACTTGGGAAAGAAAAGGACAATAACAAGGGACAATGGCAGTGACAGTAAGGGATTCAAATCTCAAACTGATGACCAGCAGAGATGAGTCTAGAACTCTCACACTTTTTCCTCTCTTTAAAGTAGTGTCAGCAAGAGCCAGACTGAGAACAAGTTTTTCTCAAGTACTATGTAGCATCTGCCTGCTCTCTTGATGTTCTGGGGAAATCAGTACCTTTAATTATAGCAACTGAAAACCTGAAATAACAAAGTAAGGAAAATGAATTTTTGAACAGTTGTTAATTCTTACCTTGGCTTTACCTTTAAAGCACGTACATCATCATCAGCATTTGAATTGCAGGAAATGTTCCGATTTTTATTTGTCCTCTTTCCTTTTACTGCAGGATGTTTTTGAGCAAGAGTTTATAAAAACCTTTTAGCTTAGGAATCAGTATGGAGAAATCAGATGCAGCAGTTTAACAATGGTTGGGAATTAGCAACCTTTCATATTTAAAAGAAGTTCAGATTACTGGCTTGAATGAATTATAAAATATGCTATTGGGTTATAAGTCTACTTTGTGGGACTGGATTAAAGATGGAGGTGTGAGAGGTGAGACAGAGGCTTCCTCCTAAAACCGCATATAATACAAAAGTATAATTAATTCAACTACTCCTGAAAGAGCAACAGGAAAGAGGACTGCACCAGAATGAATACACCTGGAGAAAAGAGCAGGAAGAGGGTAACGTACTAAAGTGTGGCACCGCAGGACCCAAGCCCTTCCCTCGCCCCAGCTGACTGGCGGGAGGAAGAGAAATGGAGCGGGGAGGGAGTAGAAGCCTGGGACTGTTGAATACCTAACTCTGGAGATCTGATCTGGGAGCACAAACCTACATTTCATGGTGCTTGCATGGTACTTTCGTGAGTAGGGGTTTGGAAAGCTAAGACAGGCAGAATTCCTGGAGAGACTGAGATTCCAGCCGCTTGTGGAAAGAAGGGATCCATATCCAACTGCTTTGGGACAAAAGAAAGGCGGGCAGTCTGAGAGACTTCCTAACAAGGAAGCCCTTAGCAAGAGGGCTGCTAAAGGGGCAAGGATTGCACAGAGCTTACTGCTCAGGAGAGAAGACAGGTAGACAAAATTGTCCAGGTGCACTCTGCCCATCAGGTTGGGCACTTTCACGGTTTTAAGGAGATCCAGTTCTCTGGCTGGCTACACAGCTCAAAGGACCCCCTCTGTGATACGCAGCCTACTATGCCTTTCTCCCAGCCAGCCCCACCTGGCTCACAAACTGGCAATTCCCCCCTTGGCATTAGGCCAGCTAGAGGGAAGCTCTGTCTACAGTAACTACAAACACAAAGCATAGAGGCTTATGCCTGTGTGCTCGGCCCACTGGTTCAGGCAGTGGAGTCAGGCATAGCAGCTGGAAGCAGGAAACAGCTCTTTCTTCACCCCAGGCACTAATACCACTCCCCTGTGACCCACAACATTGCTTCAGGGGCTGAGCAGCTCCAAAGAGTAGAGCTTCTGGGCACTAGAGGGTGCCATATACAAATATGAAATGTCAAAGGAACCTGGTTCAAAGTAAAATTATTAATACAACTCCTGAGAAACATTTAAATGACATAAACCTCATGAATCTTCCTGAAAGAGAGTTCAAAATAAAAATCATGAACATGCTCATGGAGGTATGGAAAGACATTCAGGAACTTAGGAATGAATTCCAGTTGGAGATCCAATCATTGAAGAGCACAATGGAGGGTATTAAAAGCAGATTAGATATGGTGGAGGAGACGATAAATGATATAGAAACTAGGGAAGAGGAATACAAAGAAGCTGAGGCACAGAGAGAAAAAAGGATCTCTAAGAATGAAAGAATATTGAGGAAACTGTGTGACCAATCAAAACAGAACAATATTCGCATTATAGGGGTACCAGAAGAAGAAGAGAGAGAAAAAGGGATAGAAAGTGTCTTTGAGGAGGTAATTGCTGAAAACTTCCCCAATCTGAGGGAGAAGATAGTCTCTCAAGCCATGGAGATACAGAGATCTCCCAACACAAGGGACCCAAGGAAGACAACACGAAGATATATAGTAATTAAAATGGCAAAGATCAAGGATAAGGACAGACTATTAAAAGCAGCCAGAGAGAGAAATAAGATCACATACAAAGGAAAGTCCATTAGGCTATTATCAAACTTCTCAGCAGAAAACTTACAGGCCAGAAGGGAGTGGCATGACGTATTTAATGCAATGAAGCAGGAGGGCCTCGAACTAAGAAAACTTTATGTGGCAAGATTATCATTTAAATTTGAAGGAGGGATTAAACAATTTCCAGATAAGCCAAAGCTGAGAGAATTTACCTCCTGCAAAACATCTCTACAGTGTATTTTGGAGGGATTGCTATAGATGGAAGTGTTCCTAAGGTTTAACAGCTGTCACCAGAGGTAATAAAAACACAGTAAAGAAAGTAGAACAGCTAATTACTAAGCAAATGCAAAATTAAACCAATTATCCCTAAAGTCAATCAAAGGATAGACAAAGACTACAGAATATGATATATAATATATAAATATTGGAGGAGGAAGAAAGAGGAGAAGAAAAAAAAAAGAGAACCTTTAGATTGTGTTTGTAATAGCATATTAAGTGAGTAAAGTTAGACTTTTAGATAGTAAGTAAGTTAACCTTGAACCTTTGGTAACCACGAATCTAAAGCCTGCAATGCCAATAAGTACATACCTATCGATAATCACCCTAAATGTAAATGGACTGAATGCATCAATCAAAAGACATAGAGTCACTGAATGGATAAAAAAGCAAGACCCATTTATATGCTGCCTACAAGAGACTCACTTTAAACCAAAAGACATACACAGACTGAAAGTAAAGGGATGGAAAAAGATATTTCATGTAACTAATAGTGAGAAAAAAGCAGGAGTTGCAGTACTTGTATCAGACAAAATAGACTTCAAAACAAAGGAAGTCACAAGAGACAAAGAAGGACATTACATAATGATAAAAGGGTTAATCCAACAAGAAGATATAACCATTATAAATATCTATGCACCAACACAGGAGCACCTACATATGTGAAACAAATACTAACCGAATTAAAGAGGAAATAGAATGCAGTGCATTCATTTTAGGAGACTTCAACACTCCACTCACTCCAAGGACAGATCAACCAGACAGAAAATAAGAAAGGAGACAGAGGCACTGAACAACACATTAGAACAGATGGACCTAACAGATATCTAGAGAACTCTCCACCCAAAAGCAGCAGAATACGCATTCTTCTCTAGTGCACATGGAAAATTTTCAAGAATAGATCATATACTAGGCCACAAAAAGAGCCTCAGAAAATTAAAAAAGATTGAAATTGTACCAACCAGTTTCTCAGACCACAAAGATATGAAACTAGAAATAAATTATGTAAAGAAAATGAAAAATCCCACAAACACATGGAGGCTTCCCAACATAATCCTAAATAACCAATGGATCAATGACCAAATAAAAACAGACATCAAGCAATACATGGAGACAAATGACAACAATAATCGAGCACTGCAAAATCTATGGGACACAGTGAAGGCCGTGCTAAGAGAAAATTATATAGCAATACAGGCCTACCTCAGGAAAGAAGAACAATCCCATATGAGTAGTCTTAGCTCACAATTAATGAAACTAGAAAAAGAGGAGCAAATTAGACCCACAGTCAATAGAAGGAGGAACATAATAAATATTAGAGCAGAAATAAATAAAATTGAGAAGAATAAAACATTAGAACAATAGAAAGAATCAATGAAAGCAAGAGCTGGTTCTTTGAGAAAATAAACAAAATAGATAAACCCCTAGCCAGACTTATCAAGAAAAAAAGAGTCTGTTCACATCAACAGAATCAGAAATGAGAAAAGAAAAATTACTGTGGACACCACAGAAATACAAAGAATTATGAAACAATACTATGAAAAATTATATAGTAACAAACTGGATAACCTAGAAGAAATAGACAACTTTCTAGAAAAATACAACCTTCCAAGGCTGACACAGAAAGAAACAGAAAATCTGAACAGACCAATTACCAGCAATGAAATTGAACTGGTAATCAAAAACCTGCCTAAGAACAAATGCCTGGACCAGATAGCTTCATCGCTGAATTTTATCAAACATTTAGTGAAGACCTAATACCTAGCCTCCTTAAGGTTTTCCAAAGAGTAGAAGAAGAGGAAATACTTCCAAACTCATTCTATGATGACAGCATCACTCTAATACCAAAACTGGGCAAAGACAGCACAAAAAAAGAAAATTATAGACCAATATCCCTGATGAACATAGATGCAAAAATACTCAACAAAATATTAGCAAACCAAATTAAAAAATACATTAAAAAATCATTGATCATGATCAAGTAGGATTTATTCCAGGGATGCAAGGATGGTACAACATTCGAAAATCCATCAACATCATCCACCACATCAACAAAAAGAAGGACAAAAACCACATGATTATCTCCATCGATGCTGAAAAAGCATTTGACAAAATTCAATAGCGATTCATGATAAAAACTCTCAGCAAAATGGGTATAGAGGGCAAGTACCTCAACATAATAAAGGCCATACGTGACAAACCCGCAGCCAACATTATACTTAACAGCAAGAAGCTGAAAGCTTTTCCTTTAAGATCGGGAAGAAGACAAGAATGCCCACTCTCACCACTTTTATTCAACATAGTTCTGGAGGTCCTAGCCATGGCAATCACACAACACAAAGAAATAAAATGCATCCAGATAGGCAAAGAAGAAGTCAAACTGTTCCTGTTTGCAGATGACATGATATTGTACGTAACAAACCCTAAGGAATCCACTCCAAAACTCCTAGATCTAATATATGAATTCAGCAAAGTTGTGGGATACAAAATTAATACTCAGAAATCTATGGCATTCCTATACACTAACAATGACCTAGCAGAGAGAGAAATCAGGAAGACAATTCCATTCACAGTTGCATCAAAAAAAATAAAGTACCTAGGAGTAAACCTAACCAAGGAAGTGAAAGACCTATACTCTGAAACTACAAGACACTCATGAGAGAAATTAAAGAAGATATCAATGAATGGAAACACATCCTGTGCTCATGGATAGGAAGAATTAATAGTCAAAATGGCCATCCTGCCTTAAGCAGTCTACAGATTCAATGCAATTCCTATCAAAATACCAACAGCATTCTTCAACAAACTAGAGAAAATCGTTCTAAAATTCATATGGAACCAAAAAAGACCCCAACTAGCCAAAGCAATTCTGAGAAGGAAGAATAAAGCTGGGGGGATTATGCTCCCTGACTTCAAGCTCTACTACAAAGCCACAATACTCAAGACAATTTGGTACTGGCACAAGAACAGACCCATGGACAAATGGAACAGACTAGAAAGCCCAGATATAAACCCAACCATATATGGTCAATTAATATACGATAAAGGAGCCATGGACATTGGGGAAATGACAGCCTTTTCAACAACTGGTGTTGGCAAAACTGGACAGCTACATGCAATACAATGAAACTGGATTATTGTTTAACCCCATACACAAAAGTAAACTTGAAATAGATCAAAGACCTGAATGTAAGTTATGAAGAAACCATAACACTCTTAGAAGACAACATAGGCAAAAATCTCCTGAATATAAGCATGTGCAACTTCTTCCTGAATGCATCTCCTTGAGCAAGGGAAACAAAAGCAAAAATGAACTCATGGGATTACATCAAACTAAAAGTTTCTGTACGGCAAAGAACACAATCAACAGAATAAAAAGGCATCCTAGAGTATGGGAGAATATATTTGTAAAGGACGTATCTGACAAGGGATTAACATCCAAAATATATAAAGAACTTACACGCCTCAACACCAAAAAGCAAATAACCCGATTAAAAAATAGGCAGAGGATATGAAGAGACAGTTCTCCAAAGAAGAAATTAAGATAGCCTTCAGATACATGAAAAGATGTTCCACATCACTAATCATCAGGGAAATGCCAATTAAAACTGCAATGAGATATCACCTCACACCAGTAAGGATGGCCAGCATTGAAAAGACTAAGAACAACAAATGCTGGCAAGGATGCAGAGAAAGGGGAACCCTCCTACACTGCTGGTGGGAATGTAAGCTAGTTCAACCATTGTGGAAAGCAGTATGGATGTTCCTCAAATAACTCAAAATAGAAATACCATTTGACCCGGGAATCTCACTGTTCGGAATTTACTCAAAGAATACAACTTCTCAGATTCAAAAAGACATATGCACCCCTATGTTTATCACTGCACTATTTACAATAGCCAAGATATGGAAACACCCTAAGTGTCTATCAGTAGATGAATGGATAAAGAAGAAGTGGTACATATACACAATGGAATACTATTGAGCCATAAGAAAGAAACAAATCCTACCATTTGCAACAACATGGAGGGAGGTGGAGGATATTATGCTCAGTGAAATAAGCCAGGTGGAGAATGACAAGTGCCAAATGATTTCCCTCATTTGTGGAGTATCACAATGAAGCAAAACTGTAGGAACATAAAAGCAGCAGACTCAGAGACTCCAAGAAAGAACTAGTGGTTACCAAAGGGGAGGGGTGTGGGAGGGCGGATGGGGAGGGTGGGAGAAGGGGATTGAGGGATACTATGTTTAGTACGCATGGTGTGGGTGGTCACAGGGAAGACATGGTAGCACAGAGAAGGCAAATAGTGAATCTGTGGCATCTTACTACACTGAAGGACTGTGACTGCATTGGGGTATGGGTGGGGACTTGATAATATGGGTAAAAGTAGTAACCACATTGTTTTTTCATGTGAAACCTTCATAAGAGTGAATATCAATAATACCTTAATAAAAAAAAAGTACTTTATGTTACCAAATACAATGCCTTTAAATGTGGAACCACTAAAATAATACATGGTATGTGAAGCACAAACTGTGGGTCCCACAGGTACATTGATTTGGCATAGGTGGTGGAACAAGGCAAAATCTACTGGATAGCTTTTCTAATAAAAGAGTAAACCATGGAGACTCTTCGTCCTTATGCCAAATAAATGTTAAACTGTTCAATTTATTTTATTTTATTTTTTACAGTGCTGTCAAAGAGGATCCACATAGCTATGTCAGGAAGAGGCAGATTTGGTTGATCGGTAAATCAGTTATCAGCCATCAAGTGTTTCTTGATGGAATATTACGTGATAGACATTGAACTAGAAAAAGCTCTATTCCCAATTCCTGGAGGAATTTACAGTCTAAGAAGGACAAAGCACACAGATATGCACAAATTGAAAACTGAGGAAAAAGGACTTATTAGAGACCTCTCACCTATTGGTTTGTTTCCTCGGTGGGTTCCAAGAAATTGTACCAATTGAGTCATTCAGAGATTTCTGGTACATTTCAATTGTCTATATAAGAGGCCTAGTTTTAGTGAGTTTACTCTCCTATATTGTTATTATTTTGTTGTTAGGTTTAAAGTTGACCATATTTTTACCTTTATTTATATACGATGTTTGGCATGTCAAGAAGTCATAGATTCTCAGAGCTTCAGTAGAGTGGAGTTCTGGAGGCGACGGCACTGAATCCCTGTGCCATGACTGGCCTGAGGCCCAAAGCTTTACTAGTCAGTTGCAGAGGCAAGACTTTGTAGGAATAATTAGTAGCTCCTGAAATGTTGGCCACTAGACTGTAACTAGTGAGGGCATGTGGGGATTGTGCTTCTGTGACTGTAGAACAGAATGGGGAGAGTGGGAAAAGGGAGATAAAAGCGTGTTTTTTCACTTAGAGGAGGAAACTAGAAAATTGGTGGGGAGAAACACCATCAAAAAGATAACTAAGAGGACAGGAAGCCCTAGATACTTGATTTACAATTTCAAGGAAGTGACTTAGTAAATTAATGGAGGCCGAGAGGGAGATCAAGATTTTGTATTGAAATGAAAATCAGTTAAGTATTAATGAAAAAGCTACCAAAGTTTAGCCCTTGGGTATTTATTTTAAGATTTTAAGGTTGTTAGGTTTGCTATGAGTGTTCTGTATATTAATTGCTTATATATTTAAAAATTAAGCTCTATTTTATTGTACCAAATAAGAAAAGCATACTTATTTCCGTCTCATGTAAACTATACCTGAAGCTTGTTTAATGGACTGAAAACCAAGAGACTTGACAGGGAGACTGGTCAAAAACCTTCTCTAGTTTGATAGAATGAAAAAAGAGACGAGATGATTTCTGCTACTCAGGCTTAAAGACATCAACATTGTCCTGTGGCTTCTTACCTTAATTGCAGGCACAGTACACTAGGACATAAATAACCTCTTGAGTAATAATATAAATATTAAAAAAGTAGGTAATTTTTCGAGCACTTACTACATACCAGGTTTTTGTGTCATTTGCTTTATATACATGATCTTTTATCTTCACACCACCCACCTTGTGATGTAGGTCTCTTTGCTTCTGGTTTACACATTAGT
The DNA here is from genome assembly GCA_032199065.1 of Smutsia gigantea. Classification (NCBI taxonomy): domain Eukaryota; kingdom Metazoa; phylum Chordata; class Mammalia; order Pholidota; family Manidae; genus Smutsia; species Smutsia gigantea. Next base: position 182,922 of record JAVSCE010012499.1, read on the forward strand.
AGCTTAGGCTCAGAGGTCTTCAATGACATTTCAAGGTCAAGTAGCTGGTGGCTGAGCTCAGTGGGCTATAAAGCTGACTTCTTGCTGTGTCACTGTTAAAACCTAAATGTGGGGTGACAGCAGCAAAAACAACTTCCAGCCTATTAGTAGTTTCAAATTCTTAATGTCTGGTTCTCTTGTTGGTAGTTAAAAGAATGTGCCTTCAAAAACATCAGAGTCACCCTCTATGAGTTTATACAAGGAAAGAAGAATATATCTTTTTCTCAAAGCATTCTTTTCTACCCAAAAAGTTTGGAGGCTAAGAAAACCCCCCAAAAGAGAGTTGATAATACCTATTTGTAAGGCATATAAATATGGGGTATTTAGGTATTTAAAAATGTATTAAAAAACAAAACAGCTCTTCTGAGGGTCGATTCTCTTTAAAAAATAAATGCAAACTCCAAGTTCTCGGGAGGGCTCTGGCAAAGGAGATGGGGAAACAAAGGGTTAATTTGTAGTGCAATTCGTAATTAACCCAATAAATATTTACTAACAGCTTACTAAGTGCCAGGAACTATTCTAGATGTTCAAGGTACAGCAGTGAGCAAGACAGACCAATACCCCCAATTTCATGGAGCTTATATTTAGATCAGTTGATTAATTAATTTGCAGAGAAAAAAAGGCAAAGCAGGGTGAATCAGGACTAGGGGAACAGGCGGCCAGAAGAACCCCAACACCGTGGCCAGGTAGAGACAGATAAGAAATGGAATGTGGAAACGAGGGGCTTGGGAGGCAGGAAATGCTAATGAAGAAGTGGGAGGGTTCTGGTTGGAGGACCTGAATCAGGAAAATGGGTGCTGGACCCCAGGAGAGAGGCTGAGGTCCCAAGGCAGGGTCTGAAACAGTAGTGGCAGGCAACCTTGAACATGAAGACTTAAGCTGGTGGACCTGGGATAAGGCAAGAAGAGTTGGCATTTTCAAATGTTTAAGGATGGGGAAGAAAGCCCCTTGGCTCTGTCTGAGGGAGGAAACAGGGAGCATGGCAATCTCCCAAGGGAGTGAACCATTGCCAAAATTCCTGAGCAACTCCTGGCAGTGTGATTCACCTGTGGCGGCCTCGTTCCTTTACTATTTGACAGGAATTGCCTTGGCGTGTCTGCAGCCAGGCCAGCACCTCCCTGCCCAGAGTCCACAGTGAGAGGCTAGTGATCTCCTCATGTGGTCATGATGAGGAACTTAATGACTTGTTTTCCCTCAACTGAAACCACACTGAGCTCCAGTGAAGGCTCATCTGTTTTTTTTTTTTTTTTTTTTTTAACTGGAGAGTTTAGGGAATTTTCTCAAAGTCCTAGTAGTTCGTGGATTGCAGGAGGAAATTGGGCTGTTAGCTCATGGTCTGTCTCCATGAGCTAATTCCTCCCTTGCTTCCCCACTCACTGCTGGGCCCTGAGGACAGGGAGGGCTATCCCACAGGGATAACCCTTTCTCAGTAACTCTCCCTTTGATTTTCAGCATTTTTCCTTTAACCCCTTCCTTGTTGCTGTTTTGGACCCATTCCCACACCTTCCTAGAACACTTACTTTAGCAACCACATTTTTTAGTCTCTTAGACCTTTCTTGTGAACTGTAGATTTTGCAGCCTCAGGCATTACTGGTTGTCAATGCTTAACATAATGCTCTGACTTTATAATTCTTTTGAAGGAATAACTCTGGTTAATATTGCTAACATAATATTCACTGATTCTGTGGCCCTGAGTTATATAATACAACGTGATCTCATGCTGGCTGATGAAAAATGATGTCTGGTTCAAATTGCTTCCTTCTAATCTTTAGATTCACCCTAAACCTTAGGAACAGGGAGGAGACAGAGGTGGGTTCAGACGATTCTACTGCAGTAGCTTTTTAATCTGAATGTACAGAGTGAGCATCCACTCTGGGGAGGTTCTGTTATGCATGTGAATGATTTTGTCTGCCAGACTTCAGGAGAAAGGGTGGATGGGAAGGATCAATGGAATAGATTATGTAGGAGGAAGGTCTTGGGCCACTGTTTGTTCTTTTAAATTTTGTGGGTAGTTTCCACGGAAGTTAACTTTGGGCAAAGGTTAGTGGGGAAGATGTCTGGGGAAACTGTGTGGCCCACCATCCCTTGTAAAAGTTCTGTTTTGATCCAGTCACACACTGAAGGACCTGGAATATGGCAGCTCTGCTCACACACCACTGGGCTCTCTCTGGAAAGAGGCAGGAAAAGGGTAGGAAGCCATCTTTTCTTGAATGCCTGCTGTGTACTCAGCATTGTCAAATGTGATTCATATGTTATTTCATCTAATTCTCACAAAAGTCCAGTGATATGGGCATTATCTTATTTTATAGGGAGGAAATACTTAGAAACCATACTCAGGTTGCACGGTCAGGATGTGACAGAGTGGGGATTTAACTCAGCTCCGGGGCAGTGATGACAGTGGTGACTCCGGGGTGTGTTCTGAAGATGGAGTGACACCCAGGGGGGACTAGCAGATCCTTCTGGCTCCTGGACCTCCCTCCAGTCATGAGTGATAAAAGCCACTCCAATAATTTTCCACTTGCTTAAAAAATAAGGTTTTTAAGCTCAAGAACGGCTAGGGGAAGTGTAGAAAAAGTAGTATAATATCCTTTGCTAACCTTAAGACAGAGGTTAGAATTTGGTAGCATTATAAGGTGAATTTCTGTCACTCTCTTTTGCCACCTACTTCAGACCAGCCCTTTTTCTTCTGTTTTGAAATTAAACCTTTAAAATATTTTTAGCAGGATAATTAGAAAAAGACCCTAGGAAAAACAAGAACATAATAGATGATAAACAAAGCATGACAAATTAAAGGAGAGGGGATAGATTAATCAGTAAATCACTGAGAGACTTAGTTATTTAAAACAAAAATTCATTTGAAGCCTAACCTCACGCCACACACAAAGATAAACTAGAAATATCTTGGAAAATTAAATGTAAACATTTTAAACTATAAAAAAGGAGTAAAAGTATCAGTGAATTTCTACTGAGTACATTTTAGCTGAGAAAAGACATTCTAAATACAAAAGCACTGAAATAATTGCAAAGGAAATTTATTTAGGTATCATTATATTTAAAAGTTTAAGATATAGACAACCACTAAGGCTATTAATGAGTAAATAACACACTGGGGAAACAGGAGACAAATACGAGAGATGGAGAGTTAAAAAGCTAAAGATGCCTCAGCCTTTACGAAAGAGATAATAAAGCAAGACTTTATTTACTTCTGGTATTAAAGAGGTTTTAAGATATGGCTCATTATTTCATCTTGCTGAGGTCTCTTTGGAGCTAATTTTTAACAACCCTTATAATTTTAAGTTGTAAAAGTTTGATATCCATGATATCTAAGTCCCCATGGAAGTTCTCAATAAATGGGTTAAGTAGCATAGAGCTGAGAATGAGCCCTGTGTCAAGCAGCTTGAAATTAACTCTGGTGGGCATGGATCCTGAACCTGGGAGGTTAGCCATTCAACTTTAAATTAGGTCACTCAGCTGTGCTGGCATCCAGACTACACAATTCTTCATCACTATTCAAGGAAGTTATGAAAGACAGCATGTCTTATGCAATCTACATACACAATATTTATGGTCTCCTGTTCAAAATTGAATTTTCAAAAATGGAAATGAACTCAATCAAGCCTTATATGACTTGTTCTTAATTCATGTGTGATGTCTACTAGTGAGCCATCATTTCCTCTTTATAAGTTTACAGACCATATGTTTATTAATGTCTGTGATATATTTTCATTATTCATCTAGAGTCTGTGGCCTCTACATTCCTCTTTTGGAAAAGGATTGTAATCTGCTTTTCTTCAGTTGTCTGGCATAGCTTCCTTTTTTGCAATCCCTTAAAGATTGTTGAGATTCCTTTCCTTCCCGTTCTCTCTCAAAACAAAAAATGGAAAGCATAGGTGAATTACCAGTAAGTCCAAAGAACATTTTATTTAAGTCTGCATGTTTCTGATGGGAATGAGCTAGTGTGTGTGTGTGTGTGTGTGTGTGTGTGTGTGTGTGTATTCTCATGTGTGTGTCTGGGGCCCAGGAAATATTAGGTGAACAAAGCTCTGTGAATGGAACACATGGAATTAGGATTTTCCTAAATTGAGCTTGCTCTTTATTATTCTACCTCCATTATTGGCTCGAGTACAGGCCTTTCATGGGGGAGTGTTATAGAAGGAAAAGAAATAAAAAAATCTTCTGCCCTCAAAGAACTCTTTTCTATATTGCAAATGCTTGAGCATGTTGATTTCAAAACCAATTGAAACTGAACCAAAATAAACTAAAAAAGCAAACGAAAAACCCCAAAACAACCAATGGCTCTTTCAGACCATAGGGAGGATAAATTTTAAGCTTGAATGCTTAAAACCTTTGTTTGTGACAAAAAACATTACAGTTGAGGATGCCTCTGTCAAAAATTCAAGAATGCCATATGCTCAGTAAATAACAATATTTTGCTTTTCCCCAAAGTTTACATTTTTAAGTGAGATATGAATAAAAAAGATCACACAGTGTGTATTTATTTATTATTTATTTATTTATTATAATTTATTTGGTATCATTAATCTACAATTACATGTGCAATATTATGGTTATTAAACTACCCCTTCATGTATTTTTTGAAAATGCCACTACATTCCTTTTTTCTTTAACAGCAGCTAATTGCTGTTTCATAAGATTGACATTGTAAGAGTCTGCTAAATTAAGCTCCGGGGTTTGCTATTTAAGGCTTCCCGCTCAGTAAGCACCATGCCTCGTGACATTACTTCTGCTCTTTTTACCAATAGTGTGAGTCAGGGCTTGTGGCTGTGGCAAAGTCAGCCCAGGGAAGTTTTATGTCCTATGATTTAAGGGAAGGTACCAAAGGCCTGGAAGCAGGATCTGGAAATGCCAATGGCCCTGACTATCTGGGTGCATGGTCACCTCTGTCCTAACGAAGTTTAGAAACTATGGGCTGGATTGTCCCTGGCCTCAGCCTGAAAGAAGGTTTCTGTTCTTTTGCCTATAATCTCCAACCCATTCAGCATACTGTCATCAGCCAATGATTAACTACTCTTTCCAAGCCATGATTCTGACTGTCCAGATGCAGCTGTATCCCAACCCGCACCCCAGATTGCATTTGCTTCCTGTATGAAAGAGTGAAGAAAAAAAAAATCATATGCCCACTGTTGATTGGAAAAAAGTTTATAGATAAATATTATTCCCTGGTAAATAAAGCAGTTGCTTTTATAAGTCTTGGGGTGAGGGATACCTGGACAAATACTCATTTCCCCACGTAATTATAAATATCATTGAATTGACACCTGTTGAAATTATTTCAGTATTGTCTAATTTATATCTTGAATTTTGATATAGAAAATAATGTTTAGTATAATTCACAATATGTGGACTTACAAGCCAAGCAAGAATATATATATCGCTAATACTAAGTAAACTCGTGTTTTCTTCAACATTCCATGAAGTCATTCTGGAAGACAGAGCTATTTCTAAAAAAATTATTGTAAAATTTATTCAGTTTTGACGTAGAGAGCTAGTGCTGTTTGCCTTTATTTCTTAGTCTCTTTTTCCATAAACTGGGAACTGTGATGAATTCTGGCCAGGGGATAGTGAGTAGAAGAGACACATGTTTTTTTTGGGCCAAAGCACACTGGCAGGCCACGCATTCCAGATGTTGCAGAAACAAGGCGGTGGCACCTTTGCCAGCCTGAGTTCTTGGCGCCCTGTGTGGGGGAGAGTGTCCCACAGACCAGTGCCTGACATGCAACTTCAACAAGAAATAAACTTTTTATGAGAGTTGATTGGTTACTCCACATGACCCAGCCTCTCCTAACTAGTACAGGGGTGAAACAATAGGTACCAAGCATCGGGTCCTCCTGCAACTGTAAAGAGCAATTCCTTTTTGCCCCTCCAGTGGTTTTCTGTGGTGGGGTGGATGCCTGGCTCCTGCTGACTGCCAGCTGGGACATCCTGCTATGTCATCTTGAAGTCCTGGTTCTGAGTGTATTCTGAACGGATGCTGAAGATGGCTAGATCCTTCAACACTGTGCCTTCCTTGTCTGTCAGAGTCTTTGCTGATGCTGGTCAAAAATGCAGGACCAGTGCTAGGCTCCTGCCTCTCCCCTTCCTGCCCTATCTCATCACCGAGAAGCTGCCTGGTCTTGGCACTTGGTCATGTGCACCAATAATCACAACTCTCTCTGTGCCCTTGGCTCTCTACAAAAAGCCTCAGATTTTAGCTTGACTTTTTGAAGTCTTATCCCAGCCTACCTTTGAAATCTTAGGTCTTATCACAAACCTTCCAAACTGATTTACTTGGACTTCCTAGACATGGCTATCTGCCTTTATATATTTTAGTCATATCATTGCTTCTGTCTAAATGTCTTTCCTCCCTTTCAAGTCCTGCCTAGACTTCAAGGCGCAACTCAGGTTTCACTTTGTTATGATACCTTCTCTGAACCATATTAAACTTCCTACAGAGTCACAATCCCTTATCTTCAACTCTAAAATCCAAGAAGTTCTGTAAACTGAAAGCTTTTAAATAATTCACTTGGCAATAAAGCCTTGACTGAGTTGGAAAAATTTGGAGACAAAACTTGAATTGAACTGACTTGTCTTTATTTATGTAGTTTTTTATCTCATGTACTGTGTATATACTCATATCCTACTTGATTGTGATGTATTATCCTAGACTCTTCTGCAGCTATTATATAATATGTAATATTACTTGCCTAAAATATGAAATTCTGAGTTCAGAAACTCATCTACCCTTAGGGTACTTGGTAGTGAGACTGTGGCTCTGTTATCTTTATGACAAAACCACTGTATATCTGTTTTCAAAATTCATGATCTGTCTGAAGACATAAAACTAATGTCTAGCATAGATTGGAATTTTTGATAACAAAAATATTTTTTTAGTGTTTTGGGTACAACTTTCAACAGTCATAAATTCAGTTGTGCAAAAATGTGCTTTATTTTCTTATAACTGACCTTAGTTTTCACCTCAAGCCCCCATCTTCACCTGCAGAAAACATCAGGTAAATTCAGTTAAATTAGTGATTACTCAGTCACTTAAGGTTTTGACTCCATCGATTCAGGGAAATAAACTTGAAATTCCTGCTCCAGATGTAGGCGCTCATTCCGCCACTTCCCACGCTCCCTGTGGAAGCACAGGAAGCCTTCAGATTCTCTGTGGTCCTTTGGGACTTGGAGGCTTGCAGGCCCTCTCTGCCTATATACTGTCTTAACTCTGCTGTCGCCAGACCATACTGACATGGGATGTGTCTTGAAATCTGGCCTAGTTTTGTTGTCTCCTTGATATGTGCTTCGGAAGTGCAGCCTGTTTTCAGAATTCCCCAGACGTAATGGAACTTGGCGCATTCTTCCCTCCCCACTCCCAAGGGATAGGATGGGGCCGCGCAGCCAGGCTGCCCATGTTTTTGATGACTCCAGAAAATTACTTAATGAATGAATGAACAAGCTTTTATGCTCCTTTTCAAGCGACTAGGCAAGAATTCTTCTATACTTATTTTTTATGTTTTTGAGATTTAAAAAGCCACCTCTCACAAAGCTGCTGTATATGACATGGATTTACAAAAGTATAGTTTAAGGCTTGAAGTATGTATGACTAGAACATATTGTGATGAGAATTCTTTGTTCTCTGGATGTGATTGTTTTGGCTTTGACCCTGAGGAATTGATATTGACTCCTGGGTAAAGGCTGGGAGACAAAGACTAGGTGGAGGTGGGGTGGGGGGTAGGTATCTAGTGGATGTGTTAGAAGTTCATCCTCCCACATGCGTGCTCCCCTTTGGCATCATTCCAACTCTAAACTGAAAGGGCTGCTCCTGTGCAAAGGTAGATGTTTTATTTATCCTTGCATGACAGTTTTCCAACTGGTTTCCAGAAGGAGCACAGAGGAAGGCATTGAGAATTTCTTTCCTTCTCACCCATCTCTGCCAGCCTCAAATACATCCCACTGCTGTTGACGCATAAAAGCCTTTTATGACTTTTATATACTGTGGTTCTGTGTATGATTTAATTTAAATAAGGAGTGCTGCTGGTAGAAACATTTTGAAAATCCTTTTTATGTCTAAATAGGGTTATACAAAAGATTTTCAAACACCCAGGTCCATTTAGGAATCTATTTCACACGTAATCAATCATTACTTAACCAGAACCAGCTTCTACTTTTAGCTGTGAGTAAACAATTCAATGAGAATCTTCTAACTCAGTGATGGAATATCCGTGGTACTCTCGTGCAGGCCTCTATGTTTCAGGCTGTGGGAAATTTAGTTTCAAAAGGCCTTGTAGTCAGCTTCCTTTTAGTCCTTGTTCCCCACATAGCAGTGTAGAACCTTGTTTATAGGGCCTAGGGCATGAAAGCTTATCATTTTTACTGCCATGTCTTTTCCTCTTAAAAAAGAGAGAATTAAAGGAAAAGACATCTTTCCCATGCTTGGATATTTCCATTCCTGCTGACTGAGAATGAACATGATCACTTTGGGTGTTGTGGCCAGTTACAGTGTAACTATTCATACCTTCGTTTGTCACCTGGAACCTTGTATTGGCCTCCAAATTGCTTTCCTTTATTGCTCCCTGATCTTGTCTATTTCTAAAATGTCACCCAGTGTTCCTTTTCTAAAATATGTATCTTATTATGTTGCTTTTACATTTTTTTAAAGGTTAAAAAGAACCCCTTTATTGGCTTTGCATTTTTCTAGAATGTAATTCAAATTCTTTGCCTTGGGTCACAAGCTCTTCCATGATTTCCAGCATAATCCTGGTAATTAACAATTGCTTTGTGTCTCATGTGCTAGTCAGTATGATTGGACATTTCACTTAATCTCATTTAACCTTCACAACTTTGTGAGGTCAGTAGTTTTAGCTCTTTTCACTAAAATGAGAAAGCTGAGCTTAGAGGGAGACAATAATTCTCTTAAAGATAGTGAATTGCTTATTCTCTTCTCACTGGTCTTTCCTGTGCACCCACAGCACAAGGTTGAAATACACAGTCACCTGTCCTGCCCCTTGACACTCCTCATGCTGGGTCCTCTGCTTGCAGTGAGAAGAAATCTTAGTCACTTGTCAGTGCTTAATTAACCTTCAAGATCCAGATCCCTGGTTCCTTTCTCTGTTCAACTACTTGGCCTGGCAGAGGCATGGTTCATTGCACCCTCTCTTGTGAACCAGTAGCCCTGTGTGGAGACATCATATCATTAGATGGTGAATTCTAGGTATGAAAAGTGTCCTCTACCTCACTCCTTTCTCAGGGACTATTGAGTCCATCAGAAGACAATAATTTCAGGAAACTGAGGAAAACTAGAATGTAGAGGAACTTCAGATGACTGTGGTATTCCCATTGTATACCTTCTAATACCAGCTGATCTTTTCCTTCTTTTAAAAAAACTTTTTGATATATTGAGACTAAGTTGCTTGCACAAGAAGGAGTTGATGTCATGGATTCAGATATCCAACAAAGGTCTCATTTCCTAAGTATGGTTTTTCAATGAAAATATTTTAATTGTAAAATATGAATAAGGTTTACCATCTTAACCATTTTAAGTTTATACTTCATTAGTGTTAAGTATGTTCATATTGTTGTGCAACCAGTCTCCAGAACATTTACATCTTGCAAAACTGAAACTCTATTCTCACTAAACAACAGCTCTGTTTTCTCTCCCCCAGCCCCTGACAACCACAATTCTACTTTCAGTTCCTATGACTTTGAATATTCTAGGTACTTCGTACAAGTGGAGTCATAAGCTATTTGTCTTTCTGTGGCTAGGTTATTTCACTTAGCTTAAAGTCCTCAAGTTTCATTCATGCCATAGTGCATGTCAGGATTTCATTCCTTTTTGAGACAGAATAATAGTCCACTGATGTGTATACTACATTTTGTTTATCCATTCATCTGTCAGTGGGTGTTTGGGTTGCTTCCAGCTTTTGGCTATTGTGAACCATGCTGCTATGAATGTGGGACTACAGAGATCTCTTGGACATAGTGCTTTCCTTGCTGGGTAACCAGAAATGGAAGTACCATTTTATATTCTTTGCAGCAGTGCACAAGTGTTATAGTTTCGCCACATCCCTTCCAGCAACTGGTTTGCGTGCGTGCGTGTGTGTTGTTGTTTTTAAAATAGTAGTCATCCGAATGGGTGTGATAGGTGTGGTCTTGAATCAAGAGAAACTAACAGATCACTTAGATACTTTGTTTTATGGGTTTCTCTGACTCAAGGGTTATATATTGTAAGAGGTTAACAATTATCTTCTACTTTAATAAAATGATCAGTGTTCATAGAAAAAGCACAACTGAGGGAAAAAAAGTTAGGGTCTTTGTCCAAGCTGACAATGCCTACACAAAACCACAGCCCATAGATTACACTCCTCCTGGAGGCATCTTCTCTTAGGTGCAGTCAAAGCATCTATGAGGAACTAAGTAGTTTCTAGGGTATCAGCTATAGAAATCTGACTTTATAAGGTATTAGTCAAACTAATATAATTGTCAAACTCCCTGAGTCAGTCAAGAGTTTCACAGGGATAGGAGTTCCTGTAAATTTTTTTATCCCCAGAGTACCCGACATTGTGCAAGACCTGTTGTAATTCACCAAAAAAATAAACTTTTGGTGCCCACCATGTGCCAGTTGTTCACCTTGGGAGCCACTGGGCATATGGCAGTAAATAAAATAGATAATAATCTCAGCTTTCATGGATCTTAGACTATAGTGGTGGGGACTGATCATAAACTCGTAGGTACATGTGTTAAAAGTGTATATGTGTCTGAATGCTATTGTAAAAAAATCAGGCAAGAAAGGAGACTAGGAAGTGGCAGGAGGGAGGTGGTGGTTGCAGTTTGGAGCTGGGTTTAAGGAAGGCTCACTGAGATGAAGTGTTTGAAAAGTAAAGGAAGGAAAGGAGTAAAATGTGCTGATTGCTTTCTAGGGGAAGTGTGTTCTAGGCAGAGAGAACAACAGGGGCAGAAAGACTGAGGTGGGAGTGTGTTGTGTGTGCTGGAGTATAGCAAGAAGACCAGTGTGTCTAGAGCAGAGTGGACAGGAAGTAGGAGAAGAGGTCAGATACAGGCAGCCAGACTGCACAGGGCCTTGTGTCCACTGAAAGCCCCTTGGTTTGAGAAGCCTTTGGATGAGTGCTGAGCAGAAGAGATACAAAGTCTGACTTATATTTACACGGATCACTCTGGCTACTGTGTTGAGAATGGGATAAGGGCCACTGGTGGAAGTAAGCCATTAAAAGATATTCATTGGTTGGTGTAAGTGGACTTCATGGTATTTGGACTTGGGTGTTATATGAAGGGCAGGCAGGGTTGGAAGCCTTCACAAATGGACCACACAAATTCCAGAGAAGCCAGGATCCTGAGCAAGCTTTCGATGGATGACTTGCAGGAGGAGGATGTGCTCCAGAATACAAGCTGATGTCTTGGAGGATGGGCCTTGGGCCTGCAGGAGTATGCCTGCTGTCTGCTTCGGGGTTAGGGCAGTCAATTTGTTGGAGGTCCTGTGATCTGAGCAACAAGTTGAGGTTAGCAGAAGGGGCAGCTGCCCACAGAGGAACCCTTTCTTTCTGAGTGAGTGGGTCAGACTCATCTTTGAGAAATTTCTGTAGGGCTTGGGTCTGAGGGAATTTGAGCAAAATGTCATTGGGTTTTCGGCAGTGGCCATGGGTAGCGGACCACAGCTGGGTGGTTCCCACTAGAGAAATTCTTTATTCCACCATTAGTTCTAATGAAACTCATTCTGGTGAAAGGAAATCACATGACGAGACCACAGCTATTCTGCCGAAAGTGCTACGTACATGAGCTGTAAAGCTGTTCATAACTTTTAAGCTTGGGCCTGTGCCTCAAGGAAGTAAACCCAGAAGAAACAACCAAAAAGAAAAGTAATTTGTACAGACATGTTTTGAATTTAAAAGGGCATATAACTGAAAATGTTACAAGTGCTCAAGAAGAAAGTATTAGCTAAACAAATAATCAAAAAAGTTATTCCAAGAAGATGGAATGTTGCAAAGACATTGGAAAGAAAGGCTTGGGTGGTTCTTTGGTGGATTGAAAAGTACAGAAGAGATTGTTGAGGTGAATAATGCACAACAAAGATAGAATATTTGTACAGTGTACCCATATCAAATGTATAGTCACCAACAAATGGGTTTAGAGAAATGGAAGTGGAATATATAAATGAACTTAGAGATATGAAAATTGAGTTTAAGCTCATTGGGTTCTTTTATGTAAAATGATTAGCTTACAGCATAAATATAAAAAATAAAGCCTCCAAGGCAGTGAGGGTAGGCACTGAAGGTGCGGAGGAAGGCTGTTGGCTTTCTGTCCTCATGCACTATTTAGACTTTTATTAGTATTCAGTACCTATGTCCCATTTTCTTCCTTTATGTGTCACCCTCGCCATGTGTGAAGACTGAGGAAGAAGCAAATGTAGGGGAGAGTCCTTGACTGTCAGGCTGGAAAGCCCACCAGTGAGGGGGAGAGTTCCTAGGTTGCCTGTATATTTGGTCACCAATTGACGAGTCACCAATGGTCCAAAGGTCTGTACAGCTTGGCCAGCCCTGAGAACAGCCCTACCACTTGATTTCAGAATGAAAGATTAGAAAGCTGCCTCTGTGTGGCTCCTTCTTAAACAAGCTAAGATATTCACATGTGGTGGTTAAAACTAGTACCAGATATTACCCGCAAAGTTCCTCTTTTGAGCAAAGATACTGATATGTATTATGAGAACGAACATTTTTTTCTCCAGAGACTCAGTAAACTTGTAAAGAAAGTGCTTTTCTGTAATAGTTAAAATATAGACCACACGATAGTGGGATTTGTAGTTAATTTTACTTTCTTCTCTAAATATTCCTGTGCCATCTGAATTTGTAAAAACAAAGTATATATTATGTCCATAATTAAAGGTAAATTTCTTCTAGTTGAAAGAAAAAAATATCTAGTCAATATTTTATTTTCCTAAATTTATAATCTTATAGAGATTAATAGATCATACTACATAACATTTAAAACTCTGTATGTAACAACTCTCCTCAACCCCCACCATAAACAATGTTTAAAGACAGGTGATAAACTAATAGGGGCTATCAGTTAATATCTGTAACACGCGGATATTTTGTAAGTCACTAAGAAATGATGAGAAAAGGTTCAGAGGTAGAAATAGCCAATTTACTGTAGAAATGATCATAACCATGAAAAAAGGGGCTAGTCTTACTTGTGGTTAAGTAAATGCAAATTAGAAGAATAATTAGCTATTGGTTTTCTTCTATTAGAGTGGGAAAGGCTAATTGCTAATATTCACTATTGGCTACAGTCAGAGGCTATAAGCATTCTCATACATGCTAGTGAAAATTTAAGGTGGTACAAATTGGTACATACCTATTAAAATTTAAAATGTGGATATCCTTTGACCCACACATTATACTTCTTAGCAATTTCCTATGGAGGTGACTATAAAGTTTTACACAGATCTTATGATTTTATTGCTTGCAGTTGAATTGCTATATTATATAACCATTAAAAATAGTGTGAAGAATTATAAAATTGAATGCCGCAGGATGCATATTTGAGGGAGAATACGAAGTGGTGTGCATGGGGAGGCCTTGAGCAAACACTCCAAGCACAAAGGGTGTTACTGCTCCAGCTTAGCGGGTCGCCTTCGGGGCTGAGCTCAGTGTTGCCAGATCTTCCAGCTTTCCAAGGCCAATATTTGAATTTTTACATAACATTTTTCATATTTAAACTTGTAGATCACTTCTTGTATTTTTACTTTTAAATTTGTGTAAAGTACCTACAGAAGGATGAGAATTGCATATGCATCATGTTAAAAAAAACCCAATCATGTCACTGTTACCCACCTTGTGAAACAGAACATTAACAAAAACTGTCCTGGTGCAATCACATTTGACTCATTTCCCTTCAGAGGTAATCCCTGCCTTGAATTTTAATTTTTAGAACATTTTTATTCTTTTAGCACCTATCTCTTTGAACATTATGTTGCTAAGTTTTTTTTCTTTTCTTGTCTGAAAGCTCTGAACTCAGTGCACTCCTGCCCCGCTCCTGTGGAAAGCAAGCCCTACTCGCTGGAGGCCCTGGGAAGGCATAGCAGGTATGCCCATCCTGGATTCTGGGCAATCAGACTGTCCTCCTCCATTTCCGGAACACTTTCCCCAAAGCTTGTGGCACGAAAACTGAGGTCAAAGCTACAACTCACTCTGGATGTTATTTTTCCCTCTGCTGTTTGACCTCTGGTTTTCCTTAGGTAAAATGCTTATTTTTGAAAAACCACCCACTTCTGCTCAGGGCTGTTATGATCCATTTTTGTCTTGATTCTTTGGCACTTTAGTATGTGAGAATTATTTCTTTACCTTGCCTACACCTCCAACCATGACGGTGTTGGACTGAGGCCCAGTTTGGAGTGTGTTGGCCTGGGCATTGACCAAAGGTGCCCCTCAATTCTGGGCAGCTCCTTGATAACCTGGGTGGAAATGGTAGCTCTCCTTGGCACATAGGTGGTGCTTCATACATGACTGCTGAGGGGTTGGAGGGATGAGGCCCATCCACAGAAGCCTCTCTGCTCAAATTGGTACAATAAACTATGTTCATAGAGGTATAAAAATAATATTCATAGTAATACTCGATGCAACTGAGCATATACTTTGTACCGATCTCCTTTAATATTCACAAAAAGAGTGAAATGGAGGTACTATTACTCCCATTTTACAAGTGAAGAAATAGAGGCACAGACAGGTCAGGCAATTTGCACAAGGTCACAGAGCTAGTTAGTTGCAAAGATGAGATCTAATCTCAATTTCATTTGACTCTCCAGCCTGAACTTGTGAGCACAATGAGATGCAGTCTTCTTTCAGATCATCTGAGTATCTTTCCCATTAAAGGCTCTCATTGTACCAACTGGTAGCATTCTATCCCTGCTCTCACTGGAGTAACTTCCTTGGCTTCCCCACTCAGGGGAGGGGCTGTCTCTATTCCAGACCTCCTGCCTGTAGCACACCCTTGTTCCAAGTCATTTCCTGACACTTTTCATGGACACAAGCTGTCTCTCCTTTGCATGTTCAGCATTCTAATGCACAGACCAAGGCTTCAACTCTGGGAGCGCTAATCTTGTCCAGCAAAATGCCCCACTAGTAATCCCGATATTGGTTATTTCCTCCTCCTCCCTCTTTTTTTCAGTCCCAGCCATCATGCTATACTTAGTGTATGACTAATTTTGTTGCCATGTAACAAACCACCCCCAAATGTAGTATCTTAAAATCATAGCACTTTTATTACCTTATGCTTCTATGGTTCCCAGTTGGGCTGGGATCCTCCTCTGGAGTTACTTCTGCAGCTGCAGGTATTTGGCATTTGAACTGGGGCTGGAGGATTTAAGGTGGCCTTGCTCACAGGTGGAGTAGGCTGTCAGCTGGTTGGGCTTGAGACACTCAGCAGGGCCAGTGGATTCTCATTTTCCAATAGGCTACACCAGACTTCCTCAATTTGCAGTCTCAGGGCTGTGTTCCAAGGGAGCAAAGCAGAAGTATTTACTTCTTCCACAGTCTGTTAGAATATAGCAAGTCAAAAGCCAGCCCTGATTCAAGGGGTGGGAAAACCAATCCTACATCTTTTACTTTTTAACGGTTTGACCCCACCTCACCATTTTTCCTACCCCTATACCCCACCTCTGGCAACCACCAATTTATTCTCTGTATCTATGAGCTTTTGTTTTTTAAATTCCACATATAAGAGAACTTATATGGTATTTGTCTTTTTCTGTCTGACTTAGTATAATGTCCTCAGGGTTGATCCATGTTGTAGCAAATGGACAGATTTCTGTTTTTTTTTTTTTTACTACTGAATAATATTCCATTGTGTGTGTTGTTAGTACACACCATATTTTCTTTATCTATTCATCCATGGATAGACAGGTTACTTCCATATCTTGGCTATTGTAAATAATGCTGCAATGAACATGGGGGTGCATGTATTTTTTTTAAGAAGTTTTTAAAATTTATTTTTTATTTTGCTATTTTTAATATACAATTATATGTGCAAGATTAAGGTTACTAGACTCCCCCTATTATCAAGTCCCCACCACATACCCCATTACAGTCACTGTCCATCAGCATAGTAAGACGCTATAGAATCACTACTTCTCTTCTCTGTGTTACACTGCCTTACTCGTATGCCCCACCCCACACTCACCCCCGCTACATTATGTGTGCTAATTGTAATAGCCCTTTTTCCCTCTTATCCCTCCCTTCCCACCCATCTTCCCCAGTGTCTTTTCCTTTGGTAACTGTTAGTTCATTTTTGGGTTCTGTGAGTCTGCTGCTATTTTGTTCCTTCAGTTTTTTCTTTGTTCTTATACTCCACAGATGAGTGAAATCATTTGATACTTGTCTTTCTCTACCTGGCTTATTTGACTGAGCATAATACCCTCTAGCTCCATCCATGTTGTTGCAAATGGTAGGATCTGTTTTCTTCTAATGGCTGAATAATATTCCATTGTGTATATATACCACATCTTCTTTATCCATTCATCTACTGATGGACACTTAGGTTGCTTCCATTTCTTGGCTATTGCAAACAGTGCTGTGATAAACATAGGGGTGCATATGTCTTTTTCAAACTGGGCTGCTGCATTCTTAGGGTAAATTCCTAGGAGTGGAATTCCTGGGTCAAATGGTATTTCTATTTTTAGTTTTTTGAGGAACCTCTATACTGCTCTCCACAATGGTTGTACTAATTTATATTCCCACCAGCAGTGTAGGAGGGTTCCCCTTTCTCCACATCCTCGCCAACATTTGTTGTTGTTTGTATTTTGGATGTTGGCCATCCTCACTGGTGTGAGGTGATATCTCACTGTGGTTTTAATTTGCATTTCTCTGATGACTAGCGATGTGGAGCATCTTTTCATGTGACTGTTGGCCATCTGAATTTCTTCTTTGGAGAAGTGTCTGTTCAGCTCCTCTGTCCATTTTTTAATTGGTGTATTTGCTTTTTTTTTTTGTTGAGGTGTGTGAGTTCTTTATATAATTTGGATGTCAACCCCTTATTGGATATGTCACTTATGAATATATTCTCCCATACAGTAGGATTTCTTTTTGTTCTATTGATGGTGTCCTTTGCTGTACTGAAGCTTTTCAGCTTGATACAGTCCCACTTGTTCATTTTTGCTTTTGTTTCCCTTGCCCAGGGAGATATGTTCATAAAGAAGTCACTCATGTTTATGTCCAAGAGATTTTTGCCTATATTTCTTACTAAGAGTTTTATGGTTTCATGACTTACATTCAGGTCTTTAATCCATTTTGAGATTACATTTGTGTATGGGCTTAGAGAGTAGTCCAGTTTCATTCTCTTACATGTAGCTGTCCAGTTTTGCCAACACCAGCTGTTGAAGAGGCTCTCATTTCCCCATTGTATATCCAAAGCTCCTTTATCATATATTAATTGATCATATATGCTTGGGGTTATATCTGGGCTCTCTAGTCTGTTCCATTGGTCTATGGGTCTGTTCTTGTGCCACTACCAAATTGTCTTGATTACTGTGGCTTTGTAGTAGAGCTTGAAGTCAGGGAGTGTAATTCCCCTGCCTTATTCTTCCTTCTCAAGATTGCTTTGGCTATTCGGGGTCTTTTGTGGTTCCATATGAATTTTAGAATTATTTGTTTGAGTTCATTGAAGAAAGCTGTTGGTAGTTTGATAGGGATTGTGTTGAATCTGTAGGTAGCTTTAGGTAGTATAGCCATTTTGACAATATTAATTCTTCCTAGCCAAGAACATTGGAAGAATTTCCATTTATTAGTGGCCTCTTTAATTTCTCTTACAAGCGTCTTATAGTTTTCAGGGTATAGGTCTTTCACTTCCTTGGTTAGGTTTATTCCTAGGTATTTTATTCTTTTTGATGCAACTGTGAATGGAATTGTTCTCCTGATTTCTCTTTCTGCTAGTTCATTGTTAGTGTATAGGAATGCAACAGATCTCTGTGTATTAATTTTGTATCCCGAAACTTTGCTGAATTCAGATATTAGTTCTAGTAGTTTTGGAGTGGATTCCTTAGGGTTTGTTACATACAATATCATGTTATCTGCAAACAGGAACAGTTTGACTTCTTCTTTGCCGATCTGGATGCCTTTTATTTCTTTGTGTTGGGTGATTGCTGTGGCTAGGACCTCCAGAACTATGTTGAATAAAAGTGGTGAGAATGGGCATCCTTGTCTTCTTCCCGATCTTAAAGGAAAAGCTTTCAGCTTCTCACTGTTAAGTATAATGTTGGCTGTGGGTCTGTCACATATGGCCTTTATTATGTTGAGGTACTTTCTCTCTATACCCATTTTGTTGAGAGTTTTTGTCATGAATGGATGTTGAATTTTGTCAAATGCTTTTTCAGCATCTATGGAGATGATCATGTGGTTTTTGTCCTTTTTGTTGATGTAGTGGATGATGTTGGTGGATTTTCGAATGTTGTACCATCCTTGCATCCCTATGATGAATCCCACTTGATCATGATGGATGATCTTTTTGATGTATTTTTGAATTCGTTTGGCTAATATTTTGTTGAGTATTTTTGCATGTATGTTCATCAGGGATATTGGTCTGTAATTTTCTTTTTTTGTGGTGTCTTTGCCTGGTTTTGGTATTAGAGTGTTGTTGGCCTCGTAGAATGAGTTTGGGAGTATTCCCTCCTCTTCTACTTTTTGGAAAACTTTAAGGAGAATGGTAGTAGGTCTTCACTTAATGTTTGATAAAATTTAGCAGTGAAACCATCTGGTACAGGTGTTTTGTTCTTAGGTAGTTTTTTGATTACCAATTCAATTTCTTTGCTGGTAATTGGTCTGTTGAGATTTTCTGTTTCTTTATGGGTCAGCCTTGGAAGGTTGTATTTTCCAGAAAGTTGTCCATTTCTCCTAGGTTATCCAGTTTGTTACCATATAAGTTTTCATAGTATTGTCCCATAATTCTTTGTATTTCTGTGGTGTCCATCGTGAGTTTTCCTTTCTCATTTCTGATTCTGTTTATGTGAGTAAACTCTCTTTTTTTCTTGATAAGTCTGGCTAGGGGTTTATCTATTTTGTTTATTTTCTCGAAGAATAGCTCCTGCTTTCATAGATTCTTTCTACTGTTTTATTTTTCTTGATTTTATTTATTTCTGCTCTAATCTTTATTATGTTCCTCCTTCTACTGACTTTGGGCCTCATTTGTTCTTCTTTTTCTACTTTCGTTAATTGTGAGTTTAGACTGTTCATTTGGGATTTTTCTTCTTTCCTGAGGTAGGCCTGTATTGCAATACATTTCCCTGTTAGAATGGCCTTCCCTGCGTCCCGCAGAGTTTGTGGTGTTGAATTATTGTTGTCATTTGTCTCCATATATTGCTTGATCCCTGTTTTTATTTGGTCATTGATCCATTGATTATTAGGAGCATGTTATTAAGCCTCCATGTGTTTGTGGGCTTTTTTTTTTTCTTTGCGTAATTTATTTCTTGTTTCATATCTTTGTGATCTGAGAAGCTGGTTGGTACAATTTCAATCTTTTTGAATTAACTGAGCTTCTTTTTTTTAAAATTTATTTTGATATTATTAATCTACAATTACATTTGCAATATTATGGTTATTAAACTACCCCCTTCATCAGGTCCCCCCCACCAAACCCATTACAGTCACTGTCCATCAGCATAGTGAGATGCTATAGAAAAACTGCTTGTCTTCTCTGAGTTGTACAGCCCTCCCCATTCCCCCCCAACATTGCATCTGCTAATCGTAATGCCCCTTTTTCCCTCTTATCCCTCCCTTCCCACCCATATTCCCCAGTCCCTTTCCCTTTGGTAACTATTAGTCCGTTCTTGGGTTCTGTGAGTCTGCTGCTGTTCTGTTCCTTCAGTTTTTTTCTTTGTTCTTATACTGCACATAAGAGTGAAATCATTTGATACTTGTCTTTTTCGGGTTGGCTTATTTCACTGAGCATAATTCCCTCTAGCTCCATCCATGTTGTTGCAAATGGTAGGATTTGTTTTCTTCTTATGGCTGAATAATATTCCATTGTGTATATGTACCACCTCTTCTTTATCCATTCATCTACGGATGGACACTTAGGTTGCTTCCATTTCTTGGCTATTGTAAATAGTGCTGTGATAAACATAGGGGTGCATATGTCTTCTTCAAACTGGGCTGCTGCAGTCTTAGGGTAAAATCCTAGGAGTGGAATTCCTGGGTCAAATGGTATTTCTATTTTGAGTTTTTTGAGGAACCTCCATACTGCTTTCCACAATGGTTGAACTAATTTGCAGTCCCACCAGCAGTGTAGGAGGGTTCCCTTTTCTCCACATCCTCGCCAACATTTGTTGTTGTTTGTGTTTTGGATGTTGGCCATCCTCACTGGTGTGAGGTGATATCTCATTGTGGTTTTAATCTGCATTTCTCTGATGATTAGTGATGTGGAGCATCTTTTCATGTGCCTGTTGGCCATCTGAATTTCCTGTTTGGAGAAGTGTCTATTCATGTCCTCTGCCCATTTCTTAATTGGATTATTTGCTTTTTGTTTGTTAAGGTGCACGAGTTCTTTATATATTTTGGATGTCAACCCTTTATCAGATACATTATTTATGAATATATTCTCCCATACTGTAGGATGTCTTTTTGTTCTACTGATGATGTCCTTTGCTGTACAGAAGCTTTTCAGCTTGATACAGTCCCACTTGTTCATTTTTGCTTTTGTTTCCCTTGCCGGGGTACATATGTTCATGAAGAAGTTGTTCATGTTTATGTCCAAGAGATTTTTGCCTATGTTTTTTTCTAAGAGTTTTATGGTTTCATGGCTTACATTCAGGTCTTTGATCCACCTTGAGTTTACCTTTGTGCATGGGGCTAGACAGTAGTCCAGTTTCATTCTCATACATGTAGCTGTCCAGTTTTTCCAACACCAGCTGGTGAAGAGGCTGTCATCTCCCCATTGTATATCCAAGGCTTCTTTATCAAATATTGACTGTATATGTTTGGGTTAATGTTTGGATTTTCTATTCTGTTCCACTGGTTTGTGGGTCCGTTTTTGTGCCAATACCAAATTGTCTTGATTACTGTGGCTTTGTAGTAGAGCTTGAAGTCAGGGAGCGCAATTCCCCCTCTTTTATTCCTCCTTCTCAGGATTGCTTTAGCTATTTGGGGTCTTTTGTGGTTCCATATAAATTTTAGAATTATTTGTTCCAGTTCACTGAAGAAAGCTGTTGGTAGTTTGATAGGGATTGCGTTGAATCTATAGATTGCTTTAGGTAGTATAGCCATTTTGACAATATTTATTCTTCCTAGCCAAGAGCATGGGATACATTTCCATTTGTTAGTGTCCTCTTTAATTTCTCTTAGGAGTGTCTTGTAGTCAGAGTACAGGTCTTTCACTTCCTTCGTTAGTTTTATTCCTAGGTATTTTATTCTTTTTGATGCAATTGTGAATGGAATTGTTTTTCTGATTTCTCTTTCTGTTAGTTCATCATTAGTGTATAGGAAAGCAACAGATTTCTGTGTGTTAATTTTGTATCCTGCAACTTTGCTGAATTCATATATTAGTTCTAGTAGTTTTGGAGTGGAGTCTTTAGGGTTTTTTATGTACAGTATCATGTCATCTGCAAATAGTGACAATTTGACTTCTTCTTTACCAATCTGGATGCCTTGTATGTCTTTGTTTTGTCTGATTGCTGTGGCTAGGACCTCCAGTACTATGTTGAATAACAGTGGAGAGAGTGGGCTTCCCTGTCTTGTTCCCGATCTTAGATGAAAAGCTTTCAGCTTCTCGCTGTTAAGTATGATGTTAGCTATTGGTTTGTCATATATGGCCTTTATGATGTTGAGGTGCTTGCCGTCTATACTCATTTTGTTGAGAGTTTTAATCATGAATGGATGCTGAATTTTGTGAAATGCTTTTTCAGCATCTATGGAGATGATCATGTGGTTTTTGTTCTTCTTTTTGTTGATGTCGTGGGTGATGATGGATTTTCGAATGTTTTACCATCCTTGCATCCCTGGGATGAATCCCACTTGATCATGGTGTATGATCCTCTTGATGTATTTTTGAATTCGGTTTGCTAATATTTTGTTGAGTATTTTTGCATCTAGGTTCATCGGGGATATTGGTGTGTAATTTTCTTTTTTGGTGAAGTCTTTGCCCGGTTTTGGTATTAGAGTGATGCTGGCTTCATAGAATGAGTTTGTAAGTATTCCCTCCTCTTCTATTTTTTGGAAAACTTTAAGGAGAATGGTTGTTATTTCTTCTTTATATGTCTGGTAGAATTCAGAGGTGAATGCATATGGTCTGGGGGTTTTGTTCTTGGGTAGTCTTTTGATTACTGATTCAATTTCGTTGCTGGTGATTGGTCTGTTTCGTTTTTCTGTTTCTTGCTTGGTCAGGCTTGGAAGGTTGTATTTTTCTAAGAAGTTGTCCATTTCTTCTATGTGTTCCAGCTTGTTAGCATATAGGTTCTCATATTATTCTCTTATAAATCTTTGTATTTCTGTGGGGTCCGTCATCGTTTTTCCTTTCTCATTTCTGATTCTGTTTATGTGTGTAGATTCTCTTTTTCTCTTAATGAGTCTGGCTAGGGGTTTATCTATTTTGTTTATTTTTTCAAAGAACCAGCTCTTGGTTTTATTGATTTTTTCTATTGTTTTATTCTTCTCAATTTTATTTATTTCTTCTCTAATCTTTATTATGTCCCTCCTTCTGGTGGCTTTGGGCCTCATTTGTTCTTCTTTTTCCAATTTCAGTAATTGTGTCTTTAGACTATTCATTTGGGAATGTTCTTCCTTCTTTAAATAGGCCTGGATTGCAATATACTTTCCTCTTAGAACTGCCTTTGCTGCGTCCCACAGAAGTTGTTGCTTTGTGTTGTTGTTGTCATTAGTCTCCATATATTGTTTGATTTCTGTTTTGATTTGGTCGTTAATCCATTGATTAATTAGGAGAGTGTTGTTTAGTCTCCATGTATTTGTGAGCCTTTTTGATTTCTTTCTAAAATTTATTTCTAGTTTTATACCTTGGTGATCTGAGAAGTTGGTTCGTAGGATTTCAACATTTTTGAAATTACTGAGGTTCTTTTTGTAGCCTAGTATGTGGTCTATTCTGGAAAATATTCCATGTGCCCTTGAGAAGAATGTGTATCCTGTTGCTTTTGGGTGCACAGTTCTGTAGATGTCTGTTAGGTCCATCTGTTCTAGTGTGTTGTTCAGTGCCTCTGTGTCTTTACTTATTTTCTGTCTGGTTGATCTGTCCTCTGGAGTGAGTGGTGTGTTGAAGTCTCCTAAGATGAATGCATTGCTGTCTATTTCCTCCTTTAATTCTGTTAGTATTTGTCTCACATATGCTGGCGCTCCTGTGTTGCTTGCATATATATTTATGATGGTTATATCTTCTTGTTTGACTGACCCCTTTATCATTATGTAATGTCCTTCCTTATCTCTTGCTACTTTCTTTGTTTTGAAGTCTATTTTGTCTGATACACGTACTGCAACACCTGCTTTTTTTCTTCTTGTTGTTTGCATGATATATATTTTTCCATCCCTTCACTTTTAGTCTGTGTATATCTTTGTATTTGAGGTGAGTCTCTTGTAAGCAGCATATAGATGGGTCTTGCTTTTTTATCCATTCTGTTACTCTGTGTCTTTTGATTGGTGCATTCAGTCCATTTACATTTAGGGTGATTATCGATAGATATGTACTTATTGCCATTGCTGGCTTTAGATTCCTGGTTACCAAAGGTTCAAGGGTTGCTTCTTTTCTATCTAACAATCTAACTTAACTTTCTTGTTAAGTTATTGTAAACACAGTCTGATGATTCTTTATTTCTCTCCCTTCTTATTCTTCCTCCTCCCTTCTTTATATTCTAGGTGTTTTATTCTTTGCCTTTAGTTAGTATTTGGATGGTCTGCCTTCTTTGCTATGATTTTATTTTCTCTGGTGACATCTTTTTAGCCTTAGGAGTGTTTCCCTCTAGAGCAGTCCATTTACGATATCCTGTAGAGGTGGTTTATGGGAGGCAAACTCGCTCAACTTTTGTTTGTCTGGAAATTGTTTAATCCCTCCATCATATTTAAATGATAATCATGCTGGATATGATATTCTTGGTTTGAAGCCTTTCTCTTTCAGAACGTTGAATATTTCATGCCATTCTCTTCTGGCCTGTAAGGTTTCTGATGAGAAGTCTGATGATAGTCTGATGGGTTTTCCTTTGTAGGTGATCTTTTTTCTCTCTCTAACTGCCTTTAATACTCTGTCTTTATCTTTGATTTTTGCCATCTTAATTATTATGTGTCTTGGTGTTTTCTTCCTTGGGTCCCTTGTGTTGGGAGATCTGTGGGCTTCCGTGGACTGTGAGACTATTTTCTTCCCCAGCGAGGGAAAGTTTTCAGCAATTATATCTTCAAAGACACTTTCTATCCCTTTTTCTTTTTCTTCTTCCTCTGGTACTCCTATAATGTGAATACTGTTCCATTTGGATTGGTCACACAGTTCTCTTAATATTCTTTCATTCCTGGAGATCCTTTTATCTCTCTCTGCCTCAGCTTGTCTGCTTCCTGTTCTCTGATTTGTATTCCATTAACAGTCTCTTGCATCTCATCCAGTCTGCTGTTAAGCCTGTCAATCGCTTGTCTTATTTCTGCATTGTCTTTCCTCACTTTCCTCACTTCCTCCCTCAGCTCTTGCACATTTCTCTGCAGGCCCATCAGCATGGTTATGACTTTTATTCTGAATTCTTTTTCAAGAACGTTGTGCATTTCCATCCCTTCAGACTCCCTCTCTAGGGTTGTCTGGTTGATTTTGGTCTGAACCATATTCCTTTGTCTTTTCATGGCTATAGAAGTGGTTGCTGGTAGTTGCCAAGTATGTCTGGTTGATCTTAGTCTGGACCATATTCCTCTGTCTTTCATGGCTATAGAAGTGGTTGCTGCTAGGTGCCACATATATCAGCTGGGCTCTTTCAGACTTTAAAAAGAAAAAAGAAAAAGGAAAAGAAAAAGAAAGAAAAGAAAAGAAAAAAGAAAGAGAAGAAAAAACAAAAAACAAACAAAACAACAACAAAAAAAGAAAAACGCCCACTGGGAGTAGATTCTGTGGGGATGCTGTAGGTGGCGCTGTTGCTCCACTATTCTGCAGCCATGGCCCCACCACTCTGCAGGGCCGTTTATAGCTCTGGCCGGGGTGGGAACGAATGGGAGGCTGTTGATTTCTGTCGAAGTCTAAGTGGGGCCACCCTTTCCCAGTTGCCAGCTAAGGGTTCTCAAGCTCCCCAGAACTCCCAGCCTGCTGGGCTGTGTGTGTCTGGGTGATCCGGTTTCTCTGCTGGGCTTCTCTCTCTTTAAGACCGCTGAAAAAAGCACACGCTTTTCTTTTTTTTTTTTCTTCCAGGGAGGCGGCTGCAAGGACCCTGGTGAGTTCCCCGCTCTGATCCTGCCCCTCTGTCTCTCCAATCTCCGCTACACCGTGCGATGTGTGTCAGTGCTCCCTATGCAGATCACCGGGGCTTGGTTATTTCGCGGGGTGTACTTCCACTCCCTCCCGACTCTGAATCCTCTCCTCCTGCGGGTGCGTTGGGGTGATGGAGTGCTTGGGTCCTGCTGGGTCGCCACTCTGTATCTTACCCACTTCGCGGGGTGCCGAGTTCTCTCAGGTGAAGCTGCAGGCTGTGTGCTGTCTTGTATCTTCTGGTCTGTTTTTTAGGAATAGTTGTACTTGTTGTATTTTCATAAATACATATGGTTTTGGGAGGAGATTTCCACTCTCCTGCTCACGCCGCCGTCTTCCCGGAAGTCTCTGTTGAGAGTAGCTTTCCATTTATTTGTGTCTTCAATATCTTTTATTACTGTCTTATAGTTTTCAATATACGTTGTCACAGTCTGGTATCACAGTTTTCCAAAGCAGGTGTGTGAGTGTGAATGTATTTAAGTTATCAGTACTCTATTTTATCTAAATGTGAATAAACTTTTTGCTGATTTCCTGAGATCCGGCTTTGAAAGGGATGGTTATATATCTTGCTAGGAGTTTGTCCTTATGGGGGAAGTCTGATAGAGAAAGTCTGATATGGGCTAATGGGATATATTCAGTAATCATATGTTGGGTAGATTAAGACAACTCTAGGGCTGGCCAAGAGCAAAAGAAGAGGGACCTGATGTGATGTGATACTTTGAATTCACCTGGATCCTCGTTTAGAAATCTTAGAGTATTCTTGAACCTAATATTTCTCTCCCACATTTATTACTTTTAAATCAGAAATGATAATTCTTTTTGGTCTATCAGCATAACTGCGCCATTAGCAGTTATACAAATATCCACCCAACATAGAAAAATTTGTATCTCTACTGTTGAAAAATTATTCATAATCAAGTGAGATGTTCATTTTGGTTGGTAATGCTGTTGAATAATAATAGCTGAGAATTACAGCACTGAGGTCAGTAACAGAGCATGTTACTGCCTTCAAAATCGAGGACACTAAAAGTAATTGTTGAAAGTAATTTTTTCTGCTTATTTGACAAAACCTATTTCTAGAGAACAAATAATTCCTGACATAAATGCTTAAATGGGTGTACTCTGTGAGGCAAACTATCCTTAAAAGTAGTTCTTTCTTTCTAGAGAACAAATAGTTCCTGACATAAATGCTTAAATGGGTGTACTCTGTGAGGCAAACCATCCTTAAAAGTAGTTCTTTCTTTAGCAGGCAGATGAGTAAACCAATTTTATGAAGGTTTCTCATTGGATTAGTAATAGAATATATAATCAGGATTTTATGTCCTCATTATTATATTTGCAGAGAACAACTTTGCAGGAAGCAAGTATGTTAAAGTGATTGTTCCTTGTGCCATCAAAATTATGCCTGTTGAAGTCCATTTCAATAACAAAAGGATTTGAATTTTCCCTTCTTAGATACCTTTTGGCACGAAGCATTAAAATATTTTGTTAGAGATGAATCTAAAGGCCATGTTACAGTAACACTGGCTATAAAATCTTGGTTAGTATTGAATTGTATTCACCCAAAATTCATGTGTTGTAATCCTTATTGCCAGTACCTCCGAATGTGTCACCTTATTGGAAATAAGGTCCTTGCAGGTGTAATTAGTTAAGATGAGGTCATACTGGAATAGAGTGGGCCTCTAATCCAATAGCACTGGTGTCCTTAGGAAATGTACACCATGTGAAAAGACAGAGACATGCAGAGAGGAAAGATGTGAAGGCAAGGTGACACCACCTCCAAGCAAGGAACCTGTTAAGACCACGTGAGGCTAGGAGAGAGGCAGGGGACATGATGCTCCTGCACAGCCTTCAGAAGGATGCAACCTGGGTGACACCCCTGTCCTGGACTTCACAACTATGAGACAGTATTTTTCTAACTCACTTAGCTTTTGGTATTTTGTTATGGCAGCCCTAGCGAATGAATACAGTGGAGAAGCTCAGCGAAAAAGAAATACGCTTTTTGAAAGTTGGGTGTAGGTAAGAGAAAGTTGTTGGGGTAAAATGAGGGCAGATAAATCTCAAAATCTTAAAAAAGAAAGACAAATTCTCATTAATAAAGGATATAGTCTGAGACCTTGAATCTCCAGGTCTTTTTTTCTCTTCATTTCTTCCTAATGTCCCTTCCTAACCTCTTTCCACCCTCCTTTATTGGTGGCACATATACTGCACTGAGTAAAACACACTAAGTTCCTCCTGTGTGCCCAGCAAGTGCCTGGCAGTGAGACACACATGACCCAGCCCTCACGGGGTGTGCAGACCAGAGAGTCATGCAACCCAGCTCTAAAATACAGGTGGTAAGTGCTGTAGCAGAGAAGCTATATAGGGAACTTAGGCTCTTCTGAGGAGGGGCACCTCCTCTGATTTTTATTCGTCAGAGAAAGCTTTTGGAGGAATTGACTTCTAGGTTCATTGGGACCTAAACGACAGAGCAAAGTAGGTAGAGAAAAGTGTTCCACATAGCAGGAACATCTGGTGAGGAAGGCTGGGGGTGAATTCATGGCTGTGTCTTAGAGGGTAAGTTAGGAAATAGAGATGAGTCTGAAGAGGCTGGCAGATGTCAGACCACAAAATCTTGAAGCCATTATAAGCCTTTTGATTTATCCAAGAAGCATACGGGAGCTGTGAAGGGTTTCTGTTGAAGAGAGTAATCATAATTGTGCTTTGATTGGTCACTCCAACTATGTGAAGGTGGCAAGTTGTTCCCAGGCAGAAATGCTCCCTTCTACACTGAATGTAGAGAAATGATATCAACATAATAAAATTATATTATTAAATGCATTTCATGTTTGAAAACAAGAAAGGGAAATCTCCATAAATCAGAGACCCAGAAGCTTGCCAGAAAATTGGATGAGAGAACAGAGACAGAATTCACAGTAGTAAGAAGGGCCTAAATCCCTTGCATTTCTAGGGGCCTGGGACTGTAGGGCTGCGCCTTGCAGCACTGGGGAGCAGGGCTGGCACCATCCTATCTGCCCCTGGCTGAGAGTGAGTGCCTGCCCTCAGGCTAGTCCTGGAGTTCCTCTGCCACAGGGAACAGGGTCTGAAAATGATGTGATCCTTTGTGTAACAGGCCCAGGCCTGGCCAGCAGCTGTCCCTGATACAGGGCTGGGGATGAGCCACTGCAGGGCCACCCACTGGGAGGCTGTCATAACTCAGAACGTGCTTGGTAGAAACCTGTGAAGGATCAGCTTAGGGAAAAGAATTTACAGAGCATCAGAGGAAGAACAAAACCATGAAAGATGGACAACAAACAGAATCATTGGGTTAGCTGGTACTTAAGGAGTTAAAGATAATACAGGAATAAAGAACTTTAAAATAAATACTTATATTTTCCAGGAGACAGCTAACTGTAAATAGGCTGAAGGGCAAATTCATAAACTCAAAGATTAACATGAAGAAGTCTCAGCAGGTAGCATGTAGATGACACAGCATGAAGAACAAACAAACATGGGTGAAACAGGATCACAAAAATGTGGACAGGATAACCGGCCCTGGGACAAGAAGAGCCTAGTTTCTCCTGTTTATCTCTAAGTCTCACCATCAAGTCTTGCACGTGCAGACATTTGTATATTAATGACAGTCTCTTAGAGTGGATTTTTTAAAATGCTGGCAAAATGACTCACTTCAAGAAATTCCTTCAAGTTTGAAAATACAGAGGTGAAAGAAAGATATCCCTTCTGCTCAATTTTGCTAGAAACCTAAAACTGCTCTAAAGCAAGTCTAGTAACCATTGCATTAAAACAGAGAGCAGGTCTCCTATTAAGTGTTCCTCTCCTCCCCACCAAGCACAAAGAGTCACAAGGAACCTGTTGGAGGTGATGGATATGGTGATGGTTTCAAGGGTTTATACATGTGTCCAGACTCATCAAATTGTATCCATTAAACATGTACAGTGTTTCATATGTCATTTATACCCCAGTAAAGCTGTTAGAAAAAGATATGCCAGGCAATTATTAACAGCAGCAATATATATGTAGTATAGCAATGTTAGAATCATAGCTACTAAAATTCAGAAAAACATTTTAAAAGGGACAAGTTGGCATTTCATATTGATAAAAGAAACAATCTCCTGAAAAGACAGTTGTTGCACATTAAACATGGCCTTAAATTACAAATAAATTGAATCTTATAGAATTATAGTTGGAAATTTAAAATTATAGTGGGAGATAAAAATTAACTATACTTCAACAACACAAGAAAACCCCAGCTCAATTAAAAACTAGGCATAAAACTTGAGTAGATATTGCTTGAAAGATGTACCAATGTCCAATAAGCATGAAAAGATGCCAACAGCACTAATTATCAAGGAAATGAAAATCAAAACTCCAATGGGATACTACTCATTAGGGTGGCTACTATAAAAAACAACAAAACAGAAAATGACAAGTGTTGGTGCAAATATGGAGAAACTGGAATTCTGCACTGCTACTGGGAATGTAAAATGGTATAGGAGCTATGAAAACAGTGTGGCACGTCCTCAAAAAATGAAAAATAGATCTACGATATGATGCAGCAAGTCTACTTCTAAGTATATATCCAAAAGAATTAAAATCAGACTCGAAGAGCTAGTTGTACACTCATGTTCATAGCAGTGTAGTAAACTAGCCAAAAGGTGGAGGCAAGCCAAGTGTCCACCCACACATGAATGGATAAGCAACCCTCTCCACCAGCACATACACTGGACTACTATTCAGCCTTAAAGAAGAGAAATTCTGTACATGCTACAATACAGATGAAACTTGAGGCGATTACTCGAAGTGAAATAAGCCAGCCACAAAATGACAGATAGGTATGATTGCATTTCTTTGAGGTACTTTAGAGTAGTCAAATGCATAGAGATGGAAATGGAGTGATGGTTGCCTGGTATTGGGAGGGGAAGGGAATGGAGAGTTCTCGTTTAATAGGTATAGCATTTCAGCTTTGCAAGGTGAGAAGAGTGCTGTGGGTGGATGGAGGTGATGCAGAACAATGTGAACATAATACCACCAACTGCACATTTAAAAATGGTTAACATGGTAAATTTTGTGTATTTTACCACAACTGAAATTAAAAAAAAATGAGATTACCTTTGATGTGCTTGGAGAATAGTTTAATGGGGCAAACATAGGATGGAGAGAGATCAGTTGGAAATATTTTCTGAAAATCAGGGAACAGATAATGGTGATTTTAATTCAGGTAGTTTAAGTGAGATAGAAGTCAAGGTGGGGATTGAGAAATAATTAGGAGGTAGGAACAGAAAGTTTTAGTGGTTGAGTAGATGTGAGTGGAGAGGGAGAGAAAAGCCACTTTTGATGCTTGGTTTCAGGTGTGGACTGCTGGATGGCTGTTGGAGCCATTGCTGAGATAGGATACCCAGGAAGAAGGGACAAGACTGAAGGGCAGGACGGTGAGTTTAGTCTTGACTAAGCTGAGTTTGAGATGTCTCAGGGACCAACACCTCTGTCTTTGATTGCTTCACACTCTTGATTTCATCCATTAGAACACATACATGACTTTCTGTGTAACACTTTACACAAAGAAACAAAATGTTCTCTTCAGGAGGGTTAGTCTATCACTGAAGCATAGAGTTTGGAAGTAGATTCTGGGATTACTGAAATATGTGCTTGTCTCAAACAGGATCTATTTACCTAAGCTCAAAGAATGCTCAGTGCAATGGAACAGATTGTGTTTCCAATGAACGCTGGAATCCCAGAGGCGGAACACTGACAAGAAGCTTGCATAGGCACAAGGCCAAGTTCATTTTATTCTCATTCACTGTAATGTAGCCCTTCTAGAATTTCACTGGTGGTTTAGATAAGAAGATTCACAGTTGTCACTGGGACCTGCCAAATGTTCTCTTTCACTCTGGTTTCCTTCCTGAATGTAAAATGGTTTTGTAAAAGTAACATAATGGGTCTCTAAATTTGGCTTGTTTGTATTTAGTGATGAGTTGCGATGCTAACAGAGCATTTTCAGGACACAGTACTTAAAGTTGAAGGCTAGCGAATCTGTCATGCTTTGATGTTATCCGTTTGGTAGCAGGTGTTGTGAAACATGTTTCTCCTGCATAAGTGCAAATATAATGGCAAAATCAAGGGCCCTGCATTCATGTAAACTGGGTGCAGTCCTGGCCGGCTATGTGATCCTGGGCAGGTAATTTAATAGCTGGAAGTTTAGTTTCTTCTGCTTTAATTAAAAGAAGTATAAAAGCACCCGATTTGTAGAGTTGTTGGAAAGATTAAATAAGATACATGCAGATGTACTTATATGGTAGCTAACATATAGTAGGCATCTAACAAATATTTCTCTCCCCTGGTGAACTGTTTAATGATGAAATACCACATTTTCCAGGGTCATCCCACCTGAGGGTGAAAAAGGGACCACAACTATAGCATAGATGTCCCTACCATCTTAGGTGGGGCCTCACAAATTCCCTTCAAAAAAATCCTCCCAAATTTGTAGAGTCCCCAGGACTATCTCACATATAGTAAGGAGCGCAGTGTTTGCAGCTCACCCCCCCCACCCCTCCATTTGCCTTGTTCTTTTCTGCTTTGGCTGTGCATGATCCACTTGTTCCTGGGATTGCTGATTCTGGTGAGGTATGCAAAAGTTGCCAGGAACCTTCTGGTGACCTTGCGAAGATGCTGGGAAACCCCATCTTACCACTGCCAGTGTCTCCCTTCTGTCATCGATGTGGCAATGCCGTTCCCAGTGCCCATGTTACCATGATCGTTTCCTCAGTGCACCAAAACCACTTTGTTTTCTTCCCTGTATGCTGTGAATCTCTCTTCTGTTTTCATACTAAACTTAATTCTTTCTGTTTGTATATTTGGCCTCTTTCTCCTTGGGCATGCCATTATGGGTCCACAAGGCCTGGGCCTGAGAAAAATTTGACTAACTGGAATCATACTAAAAATCTGCCCTCCCCTCTAACAGTGAAGCTTTATTGTCAGGCCAAGCTTTTCTGTGAGGGCTACTCTTCTCTGAGGATGAGTTATTTTGTAAGAATTATTTTCAATCTCTCATGCAAGTCAACCTCCCTTCTCCTACACCACTTATGGCCAACTCAACAGTCTTTCAGATATCGAAGGTGGATCCTATGTGTTAGCTGAGAATTCGGTTACAATTCACATGCAACCAGGAGGACTTTTAGATTTTTCCTCTGAGAAGGATAAGAGAGGTTACAAGGAAGAAGGAAGAGCATTATGACATCATAGCATTAAAATTGGATGTGACAGCATTGGGGTCTCAATTTGGGTAGTGGTCATGGAAATAAAGGGGCAGATGCAAGACTTGATGAAAGAATAGATAGATAAAACCACTGACTGGACTAGAGAGAGGCCCTGATGGTCGCCATGGAAGATTCTGAGTTTCCTGAGAATTTCTGGGAAATTTGATTTCTCTACAGCAAGAATTGAAATTCCAAATCCTTAATGGAAGTTTTCAGAATCCTGTACTCGCAGCCCCTCCCAACGCCCTGCCCTAAAACCCACTGGCTCCCTTAAACTTCTCAGTGTCCGTATTGGAGGCCCTCCATCCTTTGCTGTTTTCTAAGCACCAGGCTTGTGAGCTGCTACAGTACAACTTTTCTGCTTGCCACATGTGAGATGGTAACAGACATGCTCATCCTCATGAACCCACTGGTGAATTTCATCTGTCATATTGGCAGTATTGCTTGTTCTTGGGAAAAGATGGAATGAAGACCCCTGGGATTCCTCTGGGACTGAAGATAAATATTGTTCTCTGCATTCACATTTGCTTTGAATGAGTATTCTTCACAAGCGCATGGTCAGGAACAATTTCAGTGGCCTTTGGGACCAAAAAGTTGATTGAGTTCACCCTCCCCACTTTCTTCACAGTCTTTATTAGGCTCCAACCTATTAAAAAATTTCAAGAGGAGTATTTGAAACATTTACCTATAAGCAAATGAACAAGAGCAGGGACATCTGTGGGCAATTCTCTGAGTCTGTGGGTCTTTAGCACCCCTGTAGTTGGCCCTTCCTCTACACTGGTGTCTTCACGCTGTCCCCTGGCCACTTGGAGCTCTTTGTAGGGGACTTCACCAGGACTGGCCTTCAAAATCCCTGTGGCTGAGCCTTCCTTCCCCAGATCCAATGTCAGATCATCATTTTCCTAAAGGGCTGAAGATAAGGGGGTTTAATAAGTAATAATAACAGTAATAATAATAGATATGGCATATTGAGTGCCTGGCATTGCACTTTTTACACATCATCTCATTTAATCCTTATACAAATCTTAGGAGACAAGTGTATCGACCCTCTTCACAAGTGTGAAGAGACTGAAATCCAAGAGGACAATTAAGTTGGCAAAGGTCATATTGCTTGTAAGTGCCTGATATAGAATCGGACTGCAGGTCTCCGGCCTAATATACATGCAAAGTTACAACACGTTTAATCTTTTAATTTCAAGGAATGATTTATGATGGGGATTTTGGGAATCAAGGTGAGCTCTCAGAGGCTCTATCTCTGATAAGGGTTTTATTCCAGTGGGGCTCTAGTCTTTTAAACTTGCTTTAAATGAAATCAGCTCTTTGTAAAACTCTCTTCAGCAGAGAAAAACCACATGTCCTCGTTCAGATTATTCTCTGAAATCTCACAAACAGTATTTTTTCAGAATAAGGAGGCAGGTGAGCTTTTTATCTTAAAATGAAAACAACAAAAAAACCCCACTCCTTACTGTCTCTCAATAAACATTATTTAATCACATTTTGTTAAGAAGAATGAAGCAGAAACGTGGCCTGTAAAAATATTTGCCATCCTTGGGTTTTCAGTTTCCTGATTCTGAGTAACTCTTGGTGGTTGTTTCTCAAACTTCTCTGTACCTGCATGGACCCAAACCCCCTCTTAGTGGGCTGAGCCTCGAGCAAAACTGTGAAGTGGCTGCAGACTGAAAACAAGCACACTTTCAGTGCTCTCAGCTGCTGCTTCTCATCTTTTCCCTGCCTTATTAAATTAAGAATAAGTAAAATGCAGGTAAGATAAACTTTCTCTTTCTTCTCAACCAAAAAGGGAGCTTCAGACACATGATTGTGATTTAAAGCAAATGTGATTTTTAATCTCACGGTATTGACATTTTCAGTTATATCTTTAATCATAGTACAAAGGATTTCTTTTTGTCTCTGGTTAAAGGAGTTTCAGGTTACCACGCTTTGGGGGTCACAGAAAGGAGACTTTTGGGTAGGATGAGCACGATGTCCCCCTTCTCCTCCCCGCAGCAGATAGGCTTAATGAGAAAAGACCTGAGGACAGCCATTTCTTCTTTTTCCCTTTGGTGGATTTTGGCAGCCCTGCTCTGTCAGCTGATTCTAAGCCTTGTTTTTCACTCTGCATGACAGGTAAAGAATAAGGGTTAAAGGAAATAGAGCTGTTCTCAGCCCCTACTCTTGATCTGGGCAACGTCCTTACTACCTAGTGCCCTTAAGGGATGGGGGGATTAGTTCCTGCCATGGCTCTGATAAGGGTTTAGGGAATGAATCACAGTTTACAAAGTATATTAATTGAACAGTTGTGTGGAAAATTTTTCACAAATATAAAATATTATTAAAACCGAATGCAAGTTTTGTGGAATAGCCTTGCTTTGAAACCGTCTCTTAAAAATGGAATTATTTTTTCCCTCTGATTATAAAAACACTGACGTGCAATGCAAAATGAGCTCTTCTCTCCATTTCACCCTATTCCCATGGTAGTGGTAAACATGATGGCTTATTTGGGGATAGCACAGAAAGCTTGCAGGATTACACTGCCCACCCTACAGTTACTGCATCAAGCAGATCACTCTTATGTGCTTGCCTAGTCTAGTTTCCATAACTCCTACTTTCTGACTGGACTATGAGTTTTATGCTAGCTTGAAACTTCTCATCTCTTTGGACCATGCAAAAAAAACAATTCTATATGACTGTTGTTGAGCCTTTCTTCTGAGTTTATTGAGACCTGTGGGCTCCCATCATGGGGGGACTACCATGAGCAAATCTATTACCAGCAAATCTCACCCTTGTGGTCCATGGTCACAGCTCACTGCTCATCATTCATTTCCTAATGTGCCCCTTTCCCTTGACTCAACAAAATGAGCTGGCTTACAGCCTGATCCATCTTACAGTGAAGTCCACTCTCAGTTTTCCTATTTTGACAGATTCTACTCAGCTTTTCAGTGTCTTAAATAAGTCCCTTTTAAATGTGAATGGACAAAGATCCCTATTATTGGAAGAAAAACTTTAACATGAAATGAACCCAGAGGAAGTGAAGACAATGTAGGAAATAAAGACAAAAGAAAAGACCAAATAGGTTCTTGGAGAGATAAAAGAAGATAATAAACCCATGAGCAAGAACAGAATACAATAAATATAAATATTAAGAGAATAAGAAAGAGCTCTAGATATAAAATTTGTGACAGTAGAAATTAAAAATTAAACCAAAGGATTCAGTAAACGTCACAGACTGAATTGTGTTCCCCCACCAAATTCTTATGTTGAAGTGCTAAACCCAGTACCTCAGAATGTGACTATATTTAGAGATAGGACTTTAAAGAAGTAATTAAGTTAAATGAGGCTCTCAGGATTTACTCCAATCCAGTATTACTGGTGTCCCCATAAGAAGAGGACATTAGAACACACAGAGAGATGCCAGGGTGTGTGTGCAGGGGGACGACCATGTGAAGAGGGAGCAAGCAGGCTGCTGTCTGCAAGTTGATGAGAAAGGCCTCGGGACCCAACCCTGCCACCAACTTAACCTTGAATTTCTAGCCTTCAGAGCTGTGAGAAAATAAATATCCATTGTTTAGATCATCCATTCTGTGGCATTTTGGTATGGCAGCCCTAGCAAACTAATAGAGTAAATTTGCCAGAAAACAGACTCACAATAATAGCAAAACCAAAATGAACGGACCAACACAAATAGGTGGAAAACGTGGGAGAAGAGCAGAAATTAGACAAACAACCCAGGTGGTTCCAGATCTCATAAAGAGAAAACAGGCAAAGCAGAAGGAAGAAATGTAAAAAGTAAAAGTGAAAAGAAAAATAATATAAGAAAATAAGATTAAAAAGTTTTGCCAAGGACATAGTATAACAATTGAAACCAACTGCCTATCAAATCCTATCATTGTGAAATTTTAGAACACTGGGAATAAAGAGCATATCTTATAATCCTCCAGAGAGAATGAGAAAGAAAAATAAAGGCCAAAAGTTGATCATACATACAATGAAACAGAAACCAGAATGATGCTGGACTTCTCAAGAAGAGAAAAATATACACAAATAATTGCAAGTAAGTAATTGTAAACTTATTTTATTAATTGAATTTGTTTTAGGAAACTTCAAGGAACTCTTCTACTAATGTAAGAACGACTTGTTTTGTGTCTAACTGAAGTTATTAAGCACAATTTTACATAGCTCTGGTGTATTTTGCATCAGTGCTCAATGAAAGTTAAAGGAAAATAGGATGGACTAAATGTGATATGTGTCAGCAGGCCTGCTGTCTTCCAAGAATTATACCATTGTGCTGGTCAGATGGCATTCACATAAAAGGATTCTGTTCTAAGCCACAGAACTAAAAGCAACTTTTTCAGGAGACAGAATAGGAAGCAAATTAAATAGGAATCTAGTCATATGAAGAAAAGGATGAGGGAACTAAGGATGTCAGAGCTGAAGAAGGTATGTTTTAGTGAGGTCAACATTTGGGTCTTTGAACAGTTGAAGGGCCCATTATATGGAAAAAGGATTAAACCTATTCAGTGTGGACCAGACACCAATGATTGGAAGCTTCAGGGAGAGCCATTTTGGTTCCGTAGAAGGCATATTAGTTTTTTTTCCTGTAGCAAATGACCACAATTCTAGTGACTGAAAACATCACAGATTTATTACTTTATGGTTCTACAGGTCAGAAGTCTGAAATGAACCTTACTGGGCTAAAGTCAAGGTGTCGGTAGGGCTGCAGTCTGGAGGTGCTATGGGAGAAATCTGTCCCTTGACTTTTCCAGTTTCTCCAAGCTGCCTGCAATCCTTGACTCGTGGCTCCTTCCATCTTCAAAGGCAGCAGGGTGGCATCTTGTAATCTCTCTGGCTGTGACCCTCCTGCCTCCTTCTAAGGACCCTTGTGCTTACATTGGGTTCACCAGGATAGTCCAGGATAATACCCCATCTCAAGATCCTTAACTTAACCAGACCTACAAAGTCCCTTTTGCCATATAATGTAATATATTCACAGGTTTTGGGGATTAGGATATAAAACCTTTGGGGAGTTATTATTCTGTCTACCATAGTAGGTTAAGAATTTTTAAATTGCCATTGTGGTTTAGAGATGGGATGGGCTGTCTTGGGAGCCAGTGACTCACACCCACTGTAGGAATATCCAGTTAGTAGTACTGCTGAGGGAAATTTTATGGGCAGTTGCACTATTAAAGTCCTAATAATCTTGAAATTAAAAAAAATTTGTTTTTTCATGGTACAGAAAATTAAATCTGAGAGTGCATGATGCTAAGACAGATGAAGAGAAAAACACTTCCTCTTGTTGTAATTTATGATACATAGAATTTGAACTTTCCACTCATATTTTAGAATTATGTATGCATGAGCTCAAAGTTAAGAAAAATAACTTCATGTTCTACCATATACAGTCAACAAGTGGACTAGAATTAAAAAATAAAAGCAGTATATTTCATTGGTCATCTCTAATTAGCATAAAGTCTTTGAAAAAATGTTTCCTTACAACTTCATTGGATAAATTCATTTCCTTATAACTCATTGGTCCTATTCTGCTTTCTGGATCCACACAGATTAAGTTCAGCTCCTTTTACACTAGATGGTCCTTTAAGTATATAAGGAGTTCTTTCATATCCTCCAAGTCTGTTCTTTAGTTTAATTACCTTCTGCTTCTTTGAATAGTGCATATGCATTTTGTAATATAAAATTCTGGACTTTACATGTTTTTGAATTTAATGTCAATTAAGTCAATTGGTTAAATTTAATCTCTTTGGTCCATTGTTCTGTCCAACAATATATTAAAACAATTATTCATTCATCATTTTTTTTTGAGATCCCTGTTATAAAACATTCTTTTCATGACATTTTTAGTGGAGTGGGGATCTTTTTTGTTGGGATCCATTCCTGTATTGGGTGGAAGGTTTTACTAAGTGATGTTTGAGGTAACCTATTCAGATTTTATTGAGCATTGCTGGGGTAAAGAACTTTGGGGAAAGATAAAGAAATGATCTTTGCTTTTAAGGAGCAGCTCTGATATTCTGTGATACTGTACTTTGCCTATTTGTCAAGCTGATCATGGAACCAAACTAATTTGGTATCAGTAATATACACAGGAGGCTGCTCTTCACTGTTGAATCCCAAGAAAGCTGAGTGCTATTGGTTAGTTTATTCCTACATTACTCAAAATGGGAAGGAAAATTAGGAAACATTTTTCTATATTCTAGAGAATTTTGATTCACTTATTATTTCTGTGATGCAGGGATGCCAAAGGATCAAAATTAGACTGAGGCATAAAGAGACCAGACAGTCAAACAGGGTGGTACCTTCTCAAATAAATTTCTCACATTGGCCTGCTCCTCGTGTTGGATCTTTTATTACTTATCATCCATTCCTTTATGCTGATCGTTGCCTATTCCCAGTAATCTTCTTTAGAATTGTCCAAAATGAATTTGTAATTGTATGAATTAATTTAATAAAGTAAATCTAGTTTCTAAGTTTTAGAATTAAAAACAAGAAAGTTTTATAAAATTCTTATTTCTGAAATAAACCAGATGTGTTATTTCTATCTACTGCATCAGATGACTGAGAAAGGTCTTAGACAGAAACTGAAAAAAGGGAGTTGAAGAGAGGAGCTGGAAATTACTAACATCAAACCTATTTTACAGGTTTGTCCTGTCTGGGATGGCTTGGTCTGTGAACTTCCTGCCCCAGGAGACATATGAGCTTGGCAGTTGAAGGTAATTGCTAAGTGAAGTTTTTACAGACAAGGAAATAAATTTGGCATTTCAAATACAAACAGCTTTTAAACATAAAAAGCTCTAGAAGATGGTTAGCATTTAGGTCAGTTTTAAAACACACACATACATAAAATCCTGACGATATAAGCAGCATACTGAAATTGAGTTATAGCAGAAAAACACGATAATTTAGACACCAAATATTTAACCCTCTTCAGTTTTCTGCTTAGTTTAGGTAAAATATAAGCACTCACTCACATTACTCAGATAACCCTATTTCCATTAATTTGGGCTTTTTTTTTCAGTAGATAGAAATCACACATCTGGTTTATTTTAGAAATAAGAATTTTAAAAAGCTTTCTTATTTTTAAACACAGCCAATTCACCAGACTCCACAAGAAGGTAGTGAGTAAGCATCACAGCACTCTGTAGACGCAGGGAGATCTGGAGGCTTCTGAAGAAGGGTCCCGTCACGCTTGACAGTCCGTCACTTTGTCCTCCTGTCCTCCCTCTCTTTAACTTTACACCCCAACTTCCTGACTTTCCCCTGGAGCTTCCAAGAGTTTTCTTTCAGTTATGCAGAACGATTTCTATCTTTCTACAAATTTTGTCATCGCCCAATGCCAAGGCCATTTTGAGCCTCAGCACATGCTCCAAGTACGCTTATCAAAGCATTTTCTCAACAAAAGTAACTCTTCCTGTGAGAGGAATTCTTATACTTGCTGCAATGAAAACTAAAAGCAAACAAAAAAACCAAAACAAAGCTCTATCCTGTTGTTAGTATGACAGAACTTAGGCATCAGGAAGAAATCACAAATGATTTCACATTAAATCATGACCTTCTCCATCCACTAAAAGAAATCATTAAACATTTTTTTTAGCTTTAAGTCAGTGATTTTATTGTGCATATTCTAAAGTTGATCTTTTAGTCCAAGTTTATATTCAATTTCATTGCAATGATTTGAGAAACATGGTCAGTTTGAATATTTGGTCCTATTTGGATATGTCAGTGGCATTGAGCAATGAGTTTTGTGAGGAAAAAGTCACATTTTAAATCATGAAAAAGCCAACGTATTCTTTTTTTATTGTGGCAAAAAAAATATTTAGCATGAGCTCTACCTTCTTAAATTTCTAAGTGTATAGTACAGTACTGTTACTATAAACACAGTGTTGTATAGCAGACCTCAATAACTTTTCATCTTGCATAACTGAAACCTTATACCCATTGTGCAGCAACTCTCCATTTCTCCCCCCCAGCCCCTGGCATCTGCATGATCCTTTCTGTTTCTATGAGTTTAACTACTATAGATACCCCATGTGAGTAGGGTCATGCAGTATTTGTCCTGTGACTGGCATATTTCACTAAGCATAATGTCCTCAAGGTACATCCATGTTGTCCCATATGGCAAGATGTCCTTCTTATGGCTAAATAATATTCCATTCTGTATATATATATCTCACATTTTTTTATCCATTCATTTGTCAATGGACATTGAGGTTGCTTCCAAATCTTGGCTGTTGTGATTAATGCTGCAATGAACATGAAAGTGCAGATATCTCACTGAGATACTAATTTCAATTTTTCCACTTCTGGAGCTATATCCAGAAGTGGGAGCTGAATTGTACAGTAGTTTTCCATTTTTGAGGAACTTCCATACTGTTTTTATAGTGGCTGCACAATTTTATATTCCCACCAACAGTGCACAAGGGTTCCAACTTCTCTACATCCCTGCTAACACTTGTTTTATCTTTTTGATAATAGCCTTCCTAACGTGTGATATCTCATGTGGTTTTGATTTGTATTTCCCTGATAATTGGTGATGTTGAATATCTTTTCATATACCTATTGGCTACTTGTCTTCTCTTGAGACCCTTCTACTCACATGCTTTGTCCATTCTTAAAACCAGATTATTACTATCATTATTTTTGCTATTGAATTGTAGGAGTTCCTTATATATTTTGGATATTGACCCTTTATGTAGTTTGAAAAAATTTTCTCCCATTCTGTAGGTGGCCCTTTCACTCTGTTAATTGTCTCCTTGGCTATACAAAAGTTTTTTTATTCAATATAGTCTCACTTATCTATTTTTGCTTTTATATCTATGCTTTGTACCACGTCCAAGAAATCATTGCCACGACCAACTGTATGAAACTTCCCTGATTAATTTTTTTTTTTTTTAGGAGAGTCAGGGCAGAGGCTTTTATTGAGAGATACAGCGAGAGGACAGAGCTCCTGGCTCGCACCAGGAGGGG
Source organism: Smutsia gigantea (assembly GCA_032199065.1). Taxonomy (NCBI): domain Eukaryota; kingdom Metazoa; phylum Chordata; class Mammalia; order Pholidota; family Manidae; genus Smutsia; species Smutsia gigantea. The sequence continues at coordinate 224,612 of JAVSCE010012499.1, forward strand.
ACAAGAGAGCCCCCCCTGATCAAATTTTTAGATTGCTTTGGAATTATCAGTTAGTGTGGACAATAGACATATTATGCTATTTCTGAATCTTACTTCCTCCTTGACTTCTGTCATCACTAACGTCCACCACCTTGAATCAGGGCTGCCTGTGTGCATGGTTCTCCCGGGGTTGGGCAGTGCCCCACCTGTACTGCTTTGAAAGATGGCCTTAAATAGAATAAGGGCAAAATTATTTGGTATTTCCATCTTCAGGCAAGCTGCTAATAATTGGTGGAGTCATCCTTTGGCTGAGTAAAAGGGAATAAAAGGGAACATGAGGTTGGTTGTAAAGATGGAGTGAGGCTCAGGAATTTTACCTTTCTTTTAAAAAAAAAAAAGTAAATGTAAGTCCTTTTATTTTAAAGTTTCTCTGGATCACCTAGATTACTCTCTGTGTATCCCTGCCAATCTAAGTTTATAGCCTCTCCTTAATCACTACCTACTTACTTCTTAACCTTCTATCGTCTGTCTTCTGTCCCACACATAGTGAAGGACATGTTGCTTCCAAGAACACTAATGACTCTTAATCACCAAATCCCCTTAATCTCCCTCTGATGACATCTCTTTTCTGGAAAGAACCTCCTCTGGGTTCCAAAGCCCTGTTCAACTCAGTCATAGCACATATTTTTTGAATGCTTGTTATGTATCAGGTACTTCTTAAGAGTATGGAAACCAAGACAGCTGAGAAATGACTGCAGAAACTGCAGGTGTAACTCTGATAAGCAAAGACTGAATCAATTGACATGGAGAAAACATAACCTTCTTCTAGAGCATCACTGTCCAATAGAAATACAGTGCAAACCACATATGTAATTTTAAGTTTCCTAGTAGTCACATTAAAAAAGTAAAAGGAAATAGGGGAAATTAATTTTAATGTATTTTATTTAACTCAATATATCAAAAATATTTAACATATAAATAAAAAATTTATTAATATGATATCTATATATGTATTTTTTTAGTAAGTCTTCAAAACCTAGAATGTATTTTATACTTAAAACCCATCTCAGTTTACACTAACAACATTTCAAATACTTAATAGTACCATGTCTGGTGGCTGCCATATTGAGTGGTGCCAATCTAGAGAGTATAAATAGAACAAATAAAAGAGAGAAACTTTTTGGCTTAGAAGTAGAATTTTTACTAGTAATCAAGAATTATGACTGTCTAGCAGTGCAATGGCCTTCCTTCCAGAGGAAATGGAAGAAATAAAGTGGGAACAAAGCTCGAACTAGGAATACATTAGTTGACTTTTAATGTCCCTCAATTAATTGCCTTTTTTTTAAAAAATGCATTTTGGGGCAACAATTTAGACAATGTAGAGTTGTGTAAAGAAATATTTATTAATTTCCTCTCTTCCACCCCCAGTCTCTGAGTTAACAAAATGTTAACAGTTTGGTGTGTATCCTTCTAGACCTTCCTCTATATTCATACCAGGCCATACAATAAAACTGTGTACATGTGTGCATGAACACACTATTTTTAATTTTTTAAAAATGAGATAATGAAAATATAAGTTATTCCACAGTTTATTTTACTTACTAATATATTATTGACATCTTTCTAGGTCAATATATGTGTGACTCACTCATTTTTAAATAGGTATATCATCTTCCATATAACTGATATCCCATAATTTATTTAAGCATTCATGTGTTGATAGATAATTTATCAGGAGTCTCATGACATGGCCTCTTGGGCCACCTCTGATTTCAGCCACACTTGAATTGGAACATTCCATGCAAATGCAGCATCAGCTTATGCTGACAGCATGTTGCTTCTAACATGTGCCTTGATTTTGTTCTGTTTTTTTCTCTAGAGCTTCTCCAATATACGTATGCTCTCGCTGCTGACCAGTAGGCGATTCTGTAAATTATTCAGGTGGCAGAATCAAGAGCTTATTGCCCTAGGGACTGGTCAAACCCCAGTCTTCCTTGGCTTCTCAGTCTTCCCTATCTCTCTCCTTGGTTCCTCATTCCTGTCTCTGGCATTGCCTTCCAAATAAACTGCAGGCACATAAGTCCTTCTCTCAGGTGACAAACAAGCAGATGATTTCTATTGTTAAAAAACAGTGCTGCTTGAAACTTTTCTTTTAAAAATTTTACATATCAATGCTTTTTCAAATTTCTCAGTGTTAGATTCCCAAAATTAAATGTGTTGTCAGATTACATTTCCAAAAGGCTGTAGCAAATCCCAGGCTTATCAGCAGTACATACTAATGTCCATTTATGTATTTATATACCTGCTGCCTTATAATTTTTGCTACTCTGATTTGCACAAAATGAGTCACAGTACTATAATTTTCCCTTTAGTGACATTAGGAAGATGAGCATCTTTTCATGTTCTTAAGAGATTTTTTTTTACTCCAATCCATGCAACAAAAATATATTATCAGGTAGATTAAAGATACAAATGGAAATATAGTAAAAATATTTAAAGATAATTTAGGAGAAAGTTTAACCATGTGTGAAGGAAGACATTCTTTATTATCATTATTTTTTATTATTTCTTTTGAGGTACATATACAATGGACAAATCTTGGTATACAGCTTGATGAATTTTGACATGTATATATGCTCATGTAACCATCACCTGGAGCAAGATATCAAGCATTCTCACTAATATTTTGCCCCTCTTTACCTATTTTACCCACAACCCTCTCCTCTCCTATGGCCACCACTGGTCTGTACTCTGTGTCTGAGTTTATTTCTGTTCTTTGTTTGTTCTTTAGTTTTGTTTTTGGATCTCACATATAAATGAAACCATATGGTATTTGTCTTTCAGTGATTTATTTCACTTAGCATAATACCCCCTAGGTCCATCCATATTGTTACAAATGGCAAGATTTCATTCTCTTTTTATGGCTAATATTCTATTGTGTATATGTACCATTCATCTATCGATGAACATTTAGGTTGCTTCCATATTTTGGCTGTTGTAAATAATACTGCTATAAATATAGGAGTGCATATATCTTTTTGAATTAGTGATTTTGTTTTCTTTGGATAAATTCTCAAAAGTGGAATTGTTGGGTCATATGCATTTCTATTTTTAGTTTTTCTGTGGAACCTCCATACTGTTTTCCATAGTGGCTGCACCAATTTGCAATTCCCCCACAAGAGCATGAGGGTTTCCTTTTCTCCATATTCTTGCTGACACTTGTTCTTTTTTGTTTTTGAGGCTAGTCATTCTGCCTGATGTGAGGTGATATCTCACTGTGGTTTTGATTTTCATTTCCCTGATTATTAGTGAGGTTGAGCATCTTTTCATGTGTCTATTGGCCACCTGTATGTTTTCTTTGGAAAAATGTCTATTTAGGTCCTCTGCCTATTTTTAACTGGATTTTGTTTTTGTGTGTGTGTATGGAGTTGTATAAGTTATTTATATATTTTGGATATTTGCCTCTTATTCAGATATATCATTTGCAAATATATCCTCCCATATAGTAGGTTGCCTTTTTGTTTTGTTGATGGTTTCCTTTGCTGTGCAGAGACTTTTTAGTTTGATGTAGTTCCACTTGTTTGTTTTGTTTTTGTTTCCCTTGCCTGGGGAGAGATATTCAGAAAAAAATTAGTAATGCTGATGTTCAAGAGTTTACTGCATATGTTTCCTTCTAGGAGTTATTTGTTTCCAGGTCTTATATTTAAGTCTGTAATCCATTTCAAGTTTATTTTTGTGTATGGTGTAAGAGTAGTCCAGTTTCATTCTGCATGTAGCTGTCTGGTTTTTCCAATACCATTTATAGAAGATACTGTTTCCCCATTGTGTATTCTTGCCTCCTACCATATACTGATTGACCATATAGGTGTGGGTTTATTTCTGGGTTCTTTTCTTCTGTTCCATTGATCTATGTATCTATTCATGGGCCAGTACTGTACTGTTTTGATTGCTGTGGTATTGTTGTAGTTTGAAATCAGGGAGTGTGATGCCCCCAACTTTGTTCTTTCTCAAGATTGTTTTGGCTATTAGGGATCTTTTATGGTTCCATACTAATTTTAGGATTATTTGCTCTAATATTTTGAAGAATGCCATTGGTATTTTCATATGGATTGCACTTAATCTGTAGATTGTTTTGGGTAGCATAGTCATCTTAACAATATTAATTTTCTTCCTATCCATGAGCATGGGATAGATTTCCATTTATTTGTGTCTTTAGTTTCTCTTATCAGTGTTGTATAGTTTTCACAGTATAGGTCTTTCACCTCCGTGATTAGGTTTATTCCTAGGTATTTTATTCTTTTTGATGCAATTGTAAATGGGATTGATTTAATTTGTCTTTCTGTTAGTTATTTGTATATAGAAATGCAATAGAGTTCTGTATGTTGATTTTGTATTCTGCAACTTTACTGGATTCATTAATTAATTTGAATAGTTTTTTGGTGGAGTCTTTAGGGTTATCAATATCTAGTATCATGTCATCTGCAAGTAGTGATAATTTTACATCTTTGAAGGAAGACATTCTTAAACATAAAAGTTAGACATTTTTAGCTATAAATAAATATGGACAGATTAGACTACATTAAAATTGTTTCTAAATTTTTGGTTGGAAAAATGATACTGAGAGAATTTAACTAAAAGACTGCAGTTGTCAAAACACAAATGATGGATTGGCAAAAATATCCACAAAACATCTAATGGATGCTATGAGTTAATATGAGAAAGTAAAACAAATCTTAGAAATAAGCAGGCAAAGAATAAAAACAGAAGAGAAAAGGCATGTTTCCTTCCTTGCTATTCACAGTGTAATTTTCCATGTTATTTTTAGTGCATGAACACACACACACACACACACACACACTGAAGCCCATGAGCTCAGAACCAATCTTTTTAAGAGAATTTTTCCAGAGCTTATTTTGACCTAATAAATATAAATCAACTGCTCTGGAATTTGAAGGCATGTATATATAATATCATGGAAGTTTGAAATGATCTAATACCTTTTGTCTACCTAGACCTGAGAATAATTTCCTTGTATTATCCAGACTGCTATTCATACACCTGAATTCACTTGGCCTGCATCCTTCAACTGATTCCTCCCAATATATTGTATTAGGCAAATTTGTAGACCATATAAATCCATTTTATTGTGCGTACGGGTTCTTCCCATAACACCAGCCACAGGTAGAACCTTCGAGGCACCACCAGTCTGCACAATTTATTTTGATATCTTAAAAGCATTTTAAAAAAATCTAATTTTACACAGAACATAAACTAGATATATTACAATACAGAGATGTCAGGGTGGTTAGCATTTCTATTTCTTCTATACCTAATGCTCCAGGGTGAAACAACAGTATTTCTTTATCCTCGTTTGTACTGACTGAAATAACATGAATTATGGCTGTTTTCCAAAGCTGGTGAGTTATAGAGCCATAATTCTGTTCGCATACAAATAAAATGCATATCTGTACTTGGCCTTTGGCCATGACCTCCATGGAGGATGATCTCATGAGATCTCAGGTCTATGAGCTGCATCAGGTATGCCAGAGGCTATGTCAACATGGGCTTTCTAGACTGAATCTATGGGTAAGGTTTTAATAGGCCCATGTAGTACAAAGGCTGGGGCTGGTTTTCCTTTTCTAACAAATTAATCACTTTTTCCATGTGAGTCTACTTATTTTAATTGTAACTATAGAGGAAAAGCTTCCAATTCAAGTGCCCACTGAGAGAGTTCTTCCTTTGTGTTGCTGTTGCTAAATTCCAGATGAAAAGATGGATTAAAAGTGACTTCAGATGATGTCCTTGGGGCCCTAGATAAACAGAAATGTGATACAATTAACTGGATAGTCAAACAACTGAATTGATTAAATTGAATTTTTACCAAATTGCATAACCCTTAGCTTGGAAAAATCTTTCAATAACTTAGGTTCAAACTTAAATTCCTTAAACCACTATTGCCTATTTAAAAGAGAAGTAAAACTTCTCTCTATGTGTCTCTACATAATTTATTTTATGTCCAGAGCATGAAGTTGTATATATTGTCCATGGCTGGTCATGTGCCTCATAGTTCACAAGGATTTAGTGTATTGTGTAGTTAACGGGTGACTGTGAAGTCCAGAAGGTTATTTTTACAGTCCTGACATGAAAGAACACAGCACAGGTTTATCTCTGAGACAGTTACGGGAAGGTCATAAAGTGATCTCAGTTGATTACTGTGTCTTTCATTGACGTCAATTGCATCTTGGTATTTGGTATATTTTCAGATTCTAAAGACATGGCTGATGTATTTAGATATATTTAGTAGCATGAATCTCTGACTCACAGATTTCTTGTTAACCTTTATCATTTGTTTTTAATAGAGAAACAGTTATGAGATAGCAAAATTCTTCCACTTTTCTAAGTGATCTTTTTACCGAGAAAAAGAGGTCATTAACTATTTCACTCACATGCTCTGTAATTAGGGGGCCTTTGTGTTAATGTAGAGAGAAAATGTGATTGGGGACAAGTGTAGGGGACATGGAGTCCTACTGTACAAGTGCAATTTACTATATATGTTCTTTGATTCAATATAAATTTTATACACATATGTATGTATAAACCATATGAGGGCTATCTTTCAAAGTTATCATCTTAGGAAGAAGGTATATACTTACTCCAGTGGTGGAACCTTTGCTTAAGAAATATTTAGGTTAGAATTTTAAAATGTCAGTGTTTCTAATAATATTTGGCTTAGTTATGTAGAGCATTTTAAATAGGCCCAGAGGTGGCAGGAAACCATGTAATGGGCTAGGCACCTTATTTTACATCCATATGTACCCAACTGAGATTTCAAAAGACCGAAGACTGTTAGTGATAACTCACATACCTCCATTTTTACTCCATTTCATGATGTGGAGAACCAGTTAAGATACTTGATAGAGCTATGGAGTGGAAATCCAAAAGGGGCTCCTTTTCTGGCCCTGTTTCTTGATTTGTATGACTTTGGGCAAATCAGTTCAGCTCCTGAGCCAGACATAAAAGAAAGATAATGTTTACCTCTGGGAAATGCAATGAATTTCTTTGATAGTCACAGAGGAAAGGTTCCATGTAAAAATAGGTTCCAGTATTTGTCTTCTCAAGAATTTGATATGGTGAGTCTCTTGTGAAATAGGCGGGTAGATAATTATCAGCTGAAAATGATCTTCTTGATGTATTTTTACTTTGTTTATTTTCAAGTTTCACAGCCATTTCTAAGACACAAGATAATGAGGACTTAACACTATTACCAACCACTGAAAAAATCTCTAGGCCCAGAGATGGTGGGAAACCATATAATGGGCTAGGCAACTTACTTTACAGGTACAAGGACAAGAAAAGGTACTCCAGGGTTGTAATAACTTTTCTATTTAGGAAAGTCCTGACCTTAGTGTGTCATACAAATTACTAGTGCATATAGGTTAATCCCTGGTTAACCCAGCAATGACTTCTGGTAACAAATAATGCTGACCACACACTAAGGCTCTTAGATAATTAGACTTATGCAATAATTCTTTCATAGAAGTCAGAAAAATTGTATGTTGCTCAAAACTGACTGCTTTTATTTTAGTGAAAGACCATTCCAATATTATATAATTTATTTGATTTCTCTCAACTTTAGTCTTCCTATCAGAGAAATGGAGCATTTCTCATACCATACACACATATATACAGACACAAATGAATTCAATAAACTTATTAAAGAAATAAATAATAGAAACAAGAAGGAAACAAATTCTATATGATAAAAATAATAGCTATTAATTATTGAGTGCTTATTGTGTGATAGCCTCTGTGCTAAACTTCTTACCGGCATTATTTCATTTAGGCCCCTCAATAAATATATGAGGAATCTACTGATGTTATCATCCCAAGTTTGCAGGTGAAGAAATAGGCTTAGAGTGGTTAATTACCTTACACAAGATCACATTGCTGGTAAGTGGCAGAACAGGGTTGAAACCCAGACACTCTGGCTGTAAATCAGTCCTTTATGAAGAGAACACATACTAAGAACATACTATTAAGTAATACCTTATAAATAATGATGAGAGGACAAAGTCTATCATTTCATTCATACTGAGCTAGATTTCTTTAGGGCCTTGATTCCCAGTGGTCAGTAAGCATAGCTGGCAGCCAAGGCCGGAGCTGCCAATGCATTAGGTAGCATGGACCATAGCTATCCCTCTTCACCTATTGGCCTGAGAAATACAGAAGCCATTGGTTCTGACCATGCCTGTCCTGGAGCCTTCAGCGGGTATATGACCAGAAATACCTGAGAACTGTCTGCTCAGTCTGATGGCCAGTTCTCCCATGGGGCCCAGGCTTACTTTGCTCCTGAAATGACTTTCTGGAAAAGTCTCCTGCCATTAGTGTTAGTTATGATGGCTTCAGACAGCTTAAAGGTCAAAGTCACCCACTTCAACCCTAAAACTGGATGTTGGAGATGACAAGGAAGTGTGCACCATATGATACCAACGATTCTAAATTATGGGCTCCAGAGCTCCTATGAGGGGCAGGTTTTCAGCCTCTTATTTCTGCCTCAATTGCTGCAACAACACTTCCTCCTGATACGCATTCTGGGGTTCTGTGTGAGATTCCATATGCCTACCATCTTTCCTGGCAAACATACATTTATAGTCACTAGTGTGGTGTGGAGGTAGATTCATTATTCCATTAGGGAGAAGATACACTCAGACTCAAGAAGATCCCAGGCTCAAGGGACATATTACTAAATCCTTTCAAGGGACCTTAAAAGGTTCACAGGAAGGATATAATTAATAAGATATTAGGATATGGCACTTTTGCAAATGACAGATTTTTATTTTATGCCTTTTGCTTATTAGGACACTAAGTCCAAGAAAGATTTGAAGACAAGGCATTTCGAATGGTTAAAAAAAAATCTCTTTAGAGAAAAGGAAACCCTTTCATAAGTTGGTGTGAATGGAAAAACTTTGGCTTGTATTCTGGAAAAAGAATCATGCATGGAAAACCCCCAATTAAAAGGTCACTTTTAACTGAAATTGAAAGAAAGTTTAAAGTTCAGAGTTTAAAACCAGAGAAAGAAGGACAAGCTAATATTCTTTAAGCTGAAAAGAAATGTGATACTTTTCTAGTGTATTATCTTTGGGAAAGGTATGAAGTCATTTGCTGTTTCTCTTGATCTAAATTATTTGATCATCTATACAGAAAACAAAACTAAATTATTTCTTAAGAACCTTGAAGAGCATGAACTTAGCCTAACACAGAGGGAAGCCTCTTTTCTGTTTGGTGTTCCTTTAAGGGGAATTTTTATTGTTGAAGGAAAGGCTCCATTAACATTTTACACAGAGTTCCCTTTAGAGTGGTCTTAGTGGCCAGGGCTTGGTAACAGTTGGTGTTGGTTTTGAGCATTTCTCTGTCAGTTGTCAGTAGGGATTAGTTCTTCTCTGGGGTCAGAGAATGCGTGGGGAGATGACTGGTGTGTGGTTGAAAGGCAGCTGTGATTTTAGAGTGGTCTCAGTGACAAAAGAGGTGTATTCCTGGGTTCTTTTTGGAGGAGAAGGGAGTTTGGAGGAGAGCTTACTTGCTGGAATAATTCTGTTATCAGAATTCTCTGCTGGCATTTGTACCCTTACATCCCTTGTAAATTCTCTGCATGCCACGGGCAGAAGCTTGGGAACTATGTCTCTTGGACTAGTTTGCTAGCAAGGTTCCAGTGAGCACTGCCGGTAAGGTGCTCTTACATGGGACTGCTAAGGTGGAAGGGGAGAGGGGTAGATATTTATTTTCTGTCTGCTGGAAGGGGTGGTGGGCTTCTCAGATGCCCAGATGTGAGCGGTTGCCGTTTCATCCATTTGGTAGCAGTGAAAAACTTGCACAGTTCTTGGCAGCAGTTACTTGCACAGTTCTGATTTCTGGTGGCAGCAGCTTCCTTTCTCTTTGTGCCCACAAACCTGCAAATTACAGCAGCTCCTCCTGACTTTTACTTCTCCAGGCTTTACAATAGTTTTATAAGCACCTAATTTCTTATTTTAAATCTATTCCTGGTTAAAATACTTAGTGTGTTTTTGATTTCTTTGCTGAATCCTGACTGGCAGTGGGGATTTTTCCCCTCATTTATGTTTTTCCAGTGAAGAATGCTTTCATCCTGGTTTCTGGAGTCCACTAAGCTTTGGAAGAGAAATCTTAAATGGATCCCAGCTTTAGCAAGGCCTTGGTTTCATTTTATTTTTTAAAGGCAATTCAGGAGACAACACAGTTTTAATCAAAATGACACATGATTCATGAAATCTCTTTCTAGCTAAATTTGTAATGCAATTTGTGCATCTCAGTATTTTAAAGAGCTAATTAGGCTACAAATTATAAATGCAATTGTGAAACATACATTTGATTACCCAGGAAGGACGTTTGTTTTGCTATATCATCTATACACTTCCCTTTTCAGGAAAAATCAAACGTATCAGTTGGGACCATCGCTAACTAGTAAATATCCATCTGAATTTGACCCAGTGATAAGATCACCTGTCCTTATGCATGGCCTTCAGCTCTCGGTTGGAGAGTACAGCGCTGGGAGAGATGAGGGGATGCTAGTGCTGTCAGGGGTGGCATGGGGGCTTTTCCCAGAGTGGCCCTGGGTCAGAGAAATTTCTCCCTCCAGAGTCGCAGCCTCCACTGAGGATTCCAGGGCAGAATCCTTCAGTGAGTTGTTCTTCTCAGCCTTTGCTTTGACTAGTTTCTCCCTAAAGCTGTTGATGGCTTCTGTTAGTGCCGACAAAGGAGGGCCAGCCTGGTGTTATTGCAGGCTAGGAAAGGGAAGGCCTTGCTTCTTCCTCCCTGGAGGAGGGAGAGCGCAGAGGAGCATGGAGTGTGGCCTGCTGGAGCAGTTTTCAGCTGCTGAGTCACCCTCTCCAGGTGAGTTCCTCGATAGTAGGAGACAGAGAGGTGGAGTGAGGGAGCAGTGAGCACCTGCTATTGATGGGTGCGTCACTTAAACGAATTGGATATCCTCAGAGAACCTTACATTTGTTTCTCAACCTTACCATTGTTTCTTTGATGGATGTAGAGGGAGGACAACTTCATTAAGGGGCCAGAGACCAAAGCTGTGGCTCCCACTTCATCTCAGAGGGGTCTGAGGCAGTTTACAGATCACTTCTAGATCTAGTGGCTAATGCATAAAGTTCTTTTGCTGGCAGGGGACTAAACAGATGATCATTGAGGTTTATTTTCGGTTAGGATCTATAGTTCTTGATATCACAAATGTTTGGATGTACATCCAAGGTTTTGTATTTCATTCCTAGTTTTGCTACCTTACAGTACGTGAGTTAATGTGTAAAGTGTGCTTAGGAGAGGGCCTGGCACATAGGAAGCACCACATAAATGTTCGCTAAATAAATGGTGTCTTTCTTGGTTTAGGCAAGTCAAGCAGTAAATTCTGCTTCATTTCTATATCACTTAAATGACATTCTGGCAATTTCTAGCCTCTTCATTATAGAAGGGAGTGGATGCTGAGCTTCACGATGAGAAAGGAGTACTTCTCCGTGGGTCAGGCACCGGGGCCTTGTGTGCTCTCTCAGTCCCTTTCCCAGCTTCTGTGAGCTTTCTCTTCTTTTTTTTTCTTTTAACAGCTTTATTGAGATATCTTTGACATATAAAAATTGTATATATATATATATGTATATATGGTATACAGCTTAATGTTTTGGTATATGTATACATTGTAAAAAGATCACCACAATCAAGCTAATCTGCATATTCATCACCTCTACATAGTTACCATTGTGTACATGTGTGTGTGTGTGTGAGTGTGTGACGCTACCTGCACCTGCCACGTACCCCACACGCCACAGGCACTGCCCCTGGAATGCTGACCCTCCCTCAGCCTCTTACCTCCCTAGGCAGTTCTTAGCTGATGACCTGCTGGTCCCAGCCCTTGCGTAGACTAGGAAAAACATTAATTTGTGTTGGTTTATAAACTAGCCGCCCTCTACACAAGGCAAGGAGAAACCAAAGAAAGAAACAGGCTGCTCCACATTGATAGGTGGCATGTTTCGTAAGCAAGGGGACTGACTTACAAGGTTTGTCATGGGCACTGCAAGATGAATAGGTCCCTCCAGTCATGTACACAGTCTGGCTGGTCTCAATGACACCTTACTCTCTCAAGGCTTCGTCCCTGGAACAAACCCCACAATGGGACCAGTAGGCACACTGTACATCACAAGGAGAGGGGAGAAGATGAGGAGCCTCCAGTTGCCTAAGTCCAGTTTGTGCGTCAACTGCAAGCCACATCTTCTTGATTATCATCTCCAAAAGTTTGCACTTCAAAATTCCCCTGAAGGATCAGGCTGAAACTGCCCCTTGAGACCCTTTATCTGAAAGCCACACCTCATTTGGCCCCTGCCCTACCCTTCCTGTTATCAATGTCTGCTGGGGGCACTTCTTCAACAAAGTATTTACATGCAAATCCTAATTCCAGGACCTGCTTTTGAGGAACGTGAACCCTATCAACTGCATTCCGGTTTTTATGCTCTCTCCCATTCTTTTAATATCTAAAGACATCTTTATGCAATTGTAATCATACCACACACACAATCACCTACATTTTTTTTATTAAGGTATTATTGATATACACTCTTATGAAGGTTTCACATTAAAAACACTGTGGTTACTACATTCACCCATATTATAGACTCCCCTGCATACCCCAATGCAGTCACTGTCCAACAGTGTAGTAAAATGCTGTAGTCACTGCTTGTCTTCTCTGTGCTACACTGTCTTCCCCATGATCCCCCCAACACCATGTCTACTAATCATAATACCCCTTAATCCCCTTTTCCTTCCCTCCCCACCCGCCCTCCCCCACCCTCCCCTTTGGTAACTGGTAGTCCCTTCTTGGAGTCTGTGAGTCTGCTGCTGTTTTGTTCCTTCAGTTTTGCTTTATTGTTATACTTCACAAATGAGGGAAATCATTTGGTACTTGTCTTTCTCTGCCTGGCTTATTTCACTGAGCATAATATCCTCCAGCTCTATCTATGTTGTTGCAAATGGTAGGATTTGTTTCTTATGGCTGAATAGTATCCTACTGTGTATATGTACCACATCTTCTTTATCCATTCATCTACTGATGGACACTTAGGTTGATTCCATATCTTGGCTATTGTAAATAGTGCCGCAATAAACATAGGGGTGCATATGTCTTTTTGAATTTGAGAAATTGTTTCTTTTGGGTAAATTCCTAGGAGTGGGATTCCCGGGTCAAATGGTATTTCTATTTTTAGTTTTTTGAGGAATCTCCATATTGCTTTCCACAATGGTTGAACTAGTTTACATTCCCACCAGCAGTGTAGGAGGGTTCCCCTTTCTCCATATCCTCGCCAGCATTTGTTGTTCTTAGTCTTTTTGATACTGGCCATCCTGACTGGTGTGAGGTGATATCTCGTTGTGGTTTTAATTTGCATTTCCCTGATAATTAGTGATATGGAGCATCTTTTTATGTGCCTTTTGGCCATCTGAATTTCTTCTTTGGAAAATTGTTCATATCATCCATCCATTTCTTAATCAGGTTATTTGTTTTTTGGTTGTTGAGACAATCACCTACTTTTATCCTATTCAGTATAATTTCAACCATGTCACTGGCTACATAATCTTCCTCTGATATCTGAGTTTAATACGTTTTTGAATCGTCACATATTTATGCTGTTGCTTTAAGTTTATGAAAAGTGTTCTGTTGAATAACTTAACCTTTTCCTTATTAAATTACCCTAGGATACATTCACAAATGTGTATGAACATTCTTATAACTCAAACTTTGCAAAAGACCAATTTAAAAAGATGCTAATAATGAATGGGTACACTGGTTTTACCACCATCTTGGCAACCCTGAATGAGAACATTTAAGAGTTACATTAACTTCTTAGATATTGCATGGTAGCAACTATGGCAGCAAGAGTCGTCATACAGAGAATAATTTTTCAAGCACTTACTTAATGTTAGGTATTTTGTTAGATAATTTGCCAAGGTAATCTTATTTGATCCTTTAAACAACCATGAGGGACTGGAAATCAAGATATGAAAATACTTTGCAAGGATGTTATAGCTGGTAGGTGAGCATACAAGGACTGGAGGTAGAGTCTGTGTTCTGCATTGATTTTTCAATCTGATTTGTTGTTTAATATGTATTTTTATTGCTAGCTAAATGTTTCCTCTTGATTTTTAAATTGTAATTCTTCTTGTATGAATTATCTGATTGTGTCTTGTCAATTCATCTATTGGAATGTCCATGGCTTTTCTGCCCATTTGGTATGTTCTTTCTATACAGTATAGATGAGAATCCTCTGTGAATAATATTTGTTGAAAATATTGGTGTATATTCATATTTTAGGTTGTTTTTATTATAAATATCATCTTATATCTCTGTTTTTTCTAACTTTTTAAAATTAAAGCATCAGACATTATTCTTCTATAAAGAGCTGATATGCTTTAGAAGACATATTTTTTTGGAATTCCATATTCATTTAGATTTTATTATACTCATTAGTTTAGCTTTTAAAGTGTTTAATTATTCAGTCTAAATTGAATATATATATATGTCTACCTTGTGTATATTGACTATTTTAGAGGCAAGAAGAGCGAACTGATAGTAGTGTAGTGTTTAGCAAATGAATGTGGAAGTTGGATGGAGTTGTGTGAGGGAAGGCGTTAACACATATGGAATGTATGCCACCTGCTCAGCATTTACATATAGGCTTGGAATCTGGTTAGGAGACTTTTTCTGACAACCCACTCTTGATATGACAGGAGCCTAAAGTATGGTGTTTGCATTAGGAGAAAAGGAAAGGAGCAGTAAGACAAGGCTCAGATAACTTCTACGGCTCTCCTCTTCCCTTTATACCACATATTGAGTGTCCAACACTATATCAGATGGAGAATATTGAAGAATTCCTAGTAATTTGGGTTTTTTATAGAAGAACATTATTTTTCTGATAAAAAATTGTTTTATGAGTAATTCAGGTAAAAGATTTTTTTTGGACCAGATATGGGTCTATGTAATTGACTTTAGCTGAACAAGCTACTAATCATGAGAGTATTGTCTTTTGAACCAGAGGAGCTGTATTGGCATCTATCTTCTGTAGACATAAGAATTTTTATGGATTTAGTGCAATTTGGAAGAGATGATTGGAATTAAATTATGCACTTTTGCTCATTAGTCAAGGTTTCTATGACTTGTTCCAAAGGCAGTTCTTGCGGTGTTGGCAATAGGAGAGCAGAGCACAGCCCACAATTGACCTCACTTAAAACTAGTCAAACTAGTTAATCCAGTTACTTTTATCCATTTTATAATATTTGAGGAATATAAGGAAACAGTAAGTATAATATGGCTCACATTTGAATAGAACCTTACTGTTTACACCCACTTTCACAACACATTATTTAATTTCATAATAGCACAAGACAGAGTTATCTTGAGCCTAGAACCTGACTTCAGTTTCCATATATTAGGCAATGTCAAAATTAGTAGAAAAGAAGGCTTAGAGTTGTCCAATAACAAACTTCAGATATAAGGGGTTGTGACATGAAAGAGATTCTCCATTTTACCTTAGGGAAAGAAAAACACAGACAAATGGATTAAACAAAAGGAGAAGGGCAAAAACTAAAAAGTCTATCCAAGGAAGGAATTCCTCATAGTGAAGACTGAAAGAAGTTTCAGTATTTCTTCCCTAGGTTGAATCTATTCTTTGGAATAATTCATCAATGTTTAAGCCTGATAGCAAGAAACTAAATAATTTATATCCCCAAATCATGTGAGATGTTTTTAGGTAGTGACTCTCCACCCTTCCAGGTTGGTGACGATGATGAAAGTCGATGCTTACTAAGACACTGTGATCGCATGCTGTGCTAACAGATTCACATGAGATATGTAATCCTTATAATAACCTCATGAAATAAGCCCTATTTCCCCATTTTCAAACAAGGAAAAATAAAGCCTAGAAAGTTTGAATAACACCTAGTAAGTGGCTGAGCTGTGATTGGATATCCGATTGCCAGACTCCAAAATTTGAGTATTTAATGATTATAGTCAACTGTAGAAGAGATATTAAGGACACCCTAGCAGAGTTGCTGGAACAAAATAGTGCTATTTAGCAGTATATTCTAACCAGGTGAAGGGCTCAGCCAAATGTCACACCACAATAGTCACTAATTATTTATGCCAATGGCCTTCACAGTGCAGCCTGGAAAACCTCTTGTCATGCAGGCCATTGGATCAAATTAACTTCTCCACCGCGCCACTGAGATCGCGCCTGGTGCCGTCAGCAGGCTGCCAGCAGAGCCACAGGTGCAGGGGAGGTGAGCGTGCTCAGCAGCAGATCTACCCTTTCAGTGTTTGCTTTTGCTCTGTTGCTCATTGTGCCTATTTTATGGATGAGAAACCTGAGGCTCAGAGTGATTGGCCAGGTTTTATCAAATGTTGATTCTTGTCAGAGAGCAGGGAATAATATTTTGGGCTTGAAGAGGTTTTCATTCAACATAAATGGTGTGGAAGATCAAGGTCTCATGACCTTCTCCTTTGGAAAACCACTCTGGAAACTCAGTAAACCCAAGAACATCAATCAAATCTACATAATGTCTTTAGGGAGTAAAAAGCTTTCTATATTTGGTTTGGTTCTAAAAATACTAGGCTCTATTAAAGAAGAGGTATTTCTTTGTACAGAAAAAGGTCTTTTTTTTTTTTTCTCAGAACGGCAACTTCCTTGTTGTCTTTTCAGAGAATGTGTGCTCTGTCAGCAGCTGAGGGCACAGATCTGGGGTCGACCAAGACTCTGAAGTGAGGCCCGAGAAAACGCAGAACTGAGGTGAAGAGTTCCGGGAGACACTGTACAGCCTGCCGCGGTGTTCTGTATTTCAAGGGCTTAGAAAAAGGTGAACCTGAGGTGAATATGAAGAAGGAAAAGGCTCACTTTAATCTGAGAAACAGAAAACTCTGAGAAGCCAAGTGTGAATTCTTATATTCATTGCCATATGATGATGGATTTTTTGCTTTTATTAAAAAGAGGAAACATTAGTCAACTTGAGTTTGGGGCACACTTTGGACCAAATCTAGACCTTATCATGATCTTGAAGGCTCTTCCTCACCTGGCTTCCCGTCGCCGAGCGTTCTCCCCTCGCAGCGCTCCCGTGGCACTGGCCTCTCTCATTTCCTCGTACGCTTGGTTTGGGCTAAGGACCTTTGGTATTTGTTGTGTCCTCTGCCTGCAGTGCATTTCCTACTTGGCGGGTATTCTCATCCTTCAGGGACAGCTTGAATATCCTCTCCTTGGAGAGCCTTTGCCCGATCACCCGAATCAGCCTTGTGCTCCCGCCCCCTCCCGCACCCTGTGTGTTCATCCATGGTTCTCCTCTCCTTAGAGATACGTGGGAAGATGGTATTTCTTGATGCCCTCACAGTCGGGCAGGACTCTGAGACAAGTTTTGGTCTCTAGGACATTGATCAAAGTGCTGTGATGGTGCAGTCTTGGTGGTATCCAGCTGTGAGGACCACAGGGAGCAGAGTCTCACTCATGTGTGTCGTGTAGGGGCATCCATCAGGAAAAACTCCAACTTGTCTTAGGTCACTGAGGCTTTTGGGGTTGTCCGATATTGTAACATACTACCTCCATCCAGTTTAAAATGCCATCCTCTGTTTCATTTTCTTTAGAGTACCTGTTCTTCTTTGAAATGATCCCATTTGCTTATTATTGATCTGTTCCCTCTCCCCACATTGCAAGGTGCGTCAGTACATAGTACACTGAAATACTCATTTATCTCAAATGATCTTAAACTAGTCTCTCAGAACAGCCCTTAGGCCCTCTGCTAAGTGCTTTGGCATGAATCTGGTAAATAAGGAGTTATCCACAAATAGCCCTTGCTGAACTAGGCTAGGTGCCTACTACCTCGATGCTGTTCCTGTCCCAGCCCATTTCTTCTGATAGAGGGAAATGCCTAACTTACTCAAGAAAGGCTATACACTGAGCAGGACCAGACAGAATGGATATTGTCTCCGATCTCAAATGAGGGATGCTCTTCCTACAAATATGTACACTAGGAAAGAAGAGGCTGTGTACTTCCAGAGACAGAATCAATGTCTGCATAAGCAAGGGGAGTATGGTGACCCCAACTATTGCGGCTCACCAGCCTTGCCTTGGAAATGTTAATTCAACGCAAAAAGCCCTTAAGGAATGTTTCCATTTAGAAAATGAAGGGGTTGCGCTCCACCAGCAGTTCCCAAACTGTGTTCCCTGAGGTGCTACAGGGACTGGCAAGAGGGATGGGGGACAGTGAGATTCCTGGGGCCAACCTTTATCTGCTTTCCTCCCTTGCTCTCTTTAATCAAAGCATCTCTTTTTAAACATTTGTTTTACACATTGAGGATTCTGTATAGTTTTCTATTTGAAAATGGATTTATTGCTTTTAAATAAGCTACCAACATTGTACTAGATATTTTCTAAAGCCCCTTCAGCTTCTAATGTTCTAGGAATCTAGGAACCTAGTGTGTTCAAGGTACTGTGCTGGACACAGGGCACAGTGGAGCACATGAAAATGAAGATGTCACCTCTGACCTCCTGATTTAGCAGAAAGGGAGTCTTACATGAATGATATCAGGAAATAAATAAAAGTGGGAGAATGAAGGAGGAGAGGAGAGTACTAAGTGTGGACCGTCTATGAACCTCACTGCCAAATGCAAGCTTTTCTGTATGGCCCTCTCGGACTCGGTCCTAGCATCATGGTTGATGGTAGAGAAGCTTCTTGACACCAGGCCCTCATTGCTTCTAAATTGACCTTGGTACCCCAGTTTCCCAGAACTCAGCTTCTTGCTTTATTTCCTTACTCCTTCATAAGACTTTTTGTCTGACATATTCCATGTCCTTAGTAATTTTATTTCTTATCAAAAATGTTGGTGACACAAATCTGGGCAATATTCATTAGAAGTCAAACACCTTTATAAGGATAAGATTCATTCCAATGTCAAGAGCTTCAGAGATCAAAAATATGGACAGCTGAGGCATACTAAACTTACAGATTTCAGTGTCCCTGGCCACCCTGCTCCCTATAATGATGCACATATGAAGGTGTCACTGCACTCCATGTCAGCAGGTCGTCCTGTGCTCCTTGGTTCCAGTGCAGGCTCTGCCACTTACTGTCTTTGGATTTTGGATTTTTCTTTCACTTCTCTTAAGTCAGCTTCTTTTGTGCATTAAGAAATTATCTCTTGTTATCTTATCATAGTTTAACCTTTCTCTTCTTTTTGGTCATGCATTATTTATTTAATTTCTAATTAAAAAAATAGGCAATATACTCATATGCCTTAAAATTCAAATGTGACAAACATCTATACAGTAAAGCTTCTCACTCCCAGTTCTGTGTTCCTTTTGCCTGTTCCCACCCATCCTCATGGGTAACTGTTTTATTAGGTTTTCTTTTGGTCTTTTTCTATGCAAACACATTAAAATACAAACACCTTGTCCTCACCTCTTAATACAATGGGAGTGCATTGGATATACTCCCTGCACTTAAAAGTCTGTCTTTTCTGGAGAGAGAATGAGCCTTCATTCTTTGTACAGCTGGCTAGCATTCCATTTTATTGGTACAGTTTAATTATTTAACTAGTCTCCTAATGATAGATATATAGGTTGGTCTGTATCTTTTGCTATTATAACTATGTTGTAATGAATAACCTTGTGCATATGTCATTTCCAGTGTATGCAAATATACCTGAGAATAAATTCCTGGAAGTGAGATTGCTGGGTCAAAGGACGTATAACTTTTGCAGATTTGTGAATTTGATAGCTATTGTCAAATTGCCCTTTGTAGGCATTATACTACTTCACCCTTCCACTAGGACTACCAGGGTGATGCTGAAGGCAGCTGTTTTCCCTCAGAATACTCCGTCAAACTCTTGGCTTTATGCCAATCCAGTAGCTGTATAGAGAATGTCAATACATTCTGAGCAGCACGTTTTGGTTTGCATTTCTCCTTTATGTTCAGGTTAATTAACTTCTAAATGTTCAAGAGCCATTTGTATTTTAAGATTCTGTTCTTTATCCTGAGATTTCTCACAGCTTATCCACAGCTTCATCCAGCCACACTCCCAATCTATGGATGCCCACAGTGTTCCCTCCAGCGTTCTTATTGGTTTTGCCCTTGGACACACTCTTAGCTTGTTCTTCATCTTCCCCTGTTCATTTCTTTTTGACATTATACATTTCTTTGGCTGTCGTATGGAACTGCTTTCCAGTGGTAAGTCTCCAAGCCAGATATGTGAGGTCTCATTTCTACATACAAATATAAGGTGAAAAGCTTAATTCAAGTTACTTGCAAGCAAGATATCTAAAAAGACTTGAAGATTCAAATTTGCCTCTTTGAGCCTAGAATTTTAACCATCATTTGGTAAGTGGTTACAAAACAATCCAATAATAAAATAACCTTCCAAATTAAGATCCCAGAAGCTTAACCTGAAGGTCTAAATTATAAGTTCATTTTCCTTCTTTGAATATACAAATGTTAAAAGAAAGTGAGGGATTTTCTTCAGAGGGTAAAACTCAAGGCAAGCATGGGCTGTCCTGGATTGGAATAAAAACACAAACACACCCCTCAAAAGCAAAAACAGAGTTAGGCTGACTTCAGTGTTAGGGATGCTATTACACAATCAATTCACTAGTGTCATAATTAGAAGTGGGTGAACCTGGTCACTGAGGAGAAACTTCATCTCTCTTGGAGCCCCAGGTAAGGGAGGAATACATGCTAAGTCATTTTTGTTTCTACCAACCAGGACCTCTGTGTTTGGTGACAACCATTGTACTTCTGTGTGTGGCTGCAAAATCATGATTTATGATACAGTGCTTTATTCTGCATGCTTATTTGCTGTATGAGATTAAAAACCATAGCATCTTAAACACAGGATCATATTTCAATTTTCTAATCAGTATTTCTAGCTCAAATGTAATACTGCTTTTGAAAACTCCTCAAATAAATATTGCCAGAGATCCCAGAGAGCTCTCTTTGTGTCAGTGAATTGAAGACATAGGTCCTTTGTCTTCATTTACAAAAGCAACATCAAAAGTGTGGTTGAGGTACTATCTCCAGAAGCTGATCCTTTTTACCTATGTAAATTATTTTGAATTTAATTCATTTTTCAATTTGGATAATTCACCTTCTTAAGTTCTAATGCATTTTAATTGGTAGATTTTTGGTTGGCTTTTTTTACCTCAACAAGAGGTATTGCTTCTCAACTTCTTATAATTTCTAAACACATCTAAATGCGCAGTAGAGTGAATTTGTTGATTGAAACTGATTCCACCATGCACTATTTATAATTGTAATTAAGAATCTATGACTTCAGTCTTGGATCAGTCCAACAGGAGCAGTTAATTTAATTTCAGCTGTCCCAAACTTTTCAGTTATTGAAAATCTGTCTTGAATGAGATTACATTTGCTACATTATTTCAATGAAGCTACTCTCTGGTTGGGCTGGGGAACTTGACCAAAGGATCACTTTCTTTCACCAATCAGAATTAAAGTTGGAATAGTGGGGAGAGGAAGGTGGGGTGGTGGGAAGCTCTGAAATGTATTATGAATTTAACAAATTATTCAAAATCTAATGTCTAATATTCATGACATTTATTTGGTTTCTTGTATACATTAAGCCTTTTGCATAATGTGTTTCATCTAACTGTCCCAGTAACCTTATATAATATTATCAGGGAAGTAAGAACTTGCTTAAGTTCATAGAATGTAAGTGATGAAGCTTTGTTGCTTCAAACCCAGGTCTGATTGCTGCTATCTCTTACTTAAAGTCTCTACTACGGAAACCAAATAAGTTTTATTATTGAATCCTTTTAGGGTACAGTTATTTCCTTCAAGCCCTTCGGTAAATAAATGACTTCTTACCATAGACCACATAGGTTCTATTTGCTGCCATCTTTTTTTTGTATTCCTTGCTTTGCCCCTTTAATCTTTCTAAAAGATACTCCACATGTGTACACTATTGCTTTCAGGGAAGAAGTATGATTCTGGTTAATGCTAATTTTCACTATTACAGGGCACAAAATATGACCATCAGTAAGTACCCTTCTACCAGAGTATCATTTCCATTGCCAGGTGCAGTGAGTTCAGAGGACATTATGCAAGTCACGGCATTGTCATCATATCATCATGAGCAGTAATACCAGCAGCTTTTATGGACCATTTAGTTTTATCTAACCCACTGAAAGTGATTTACAAATAATGCATCTAATCCTCAGAATGGCTGTATGAAATAGATAGTACTAATATTCCGAGTTTATAGTGGGGGAAACTGGGGATTCAGAGTTAAGTAGATTTGCTCAAGATAATGGAAAGTTGGATACCCTGGATTCATATTCAATTCTGTATCTTACTGACTTCTAATTCCATAGCTTCAGTTATTTTATTTAATGTCTCTAGGCTTATATTTTACATGATGAAAGTAATAAATATTCATGAAAGATAATTGGGAAAATATGTAAACAATATCGGGGAAAGGAACATCATCTGAGTCTTACTAAACAGTCACTGTTAACATGTTGGTACCTTTCATTTATATCTTTGGTCATGAAGAGTTATTTTCCTTTTAAAAATGGAGCAGTAATCTTCCTGTATATGAATTTCTAAAACTGGACTTTATTTTTTGGAACTGTTTTATTTAGATTTACAGAAATAATTTTGGAATATAGCACAGAGAGTTCCCATACACTCCACACTCAATTTCCTATATTATTATAATCTACATTAGTATGGTGTATTTATTATAACTAATCAACAAATATGAATACATTATTATTATATTGTAATATTATATACTATATTATAAATGCCCATAATTTATTTGTATTTCCTTAAGTATTTTCTAATATCCTTTTTCTGTTTGGGATCCCACACAGGCCATCACATTCCATCGAGTTGTCCTGTTGCCTTAGTTTCTTCTTGATGGTAACAGTTTTTTAACTTACCTTGTTTTTAATGTCCTTGACAGTTTTGAGGAGTTCTGGTCAGGTGTTCTATTCTATTAGAATTTGCCTGACATTTCTCTCATGATTACACTGGGTTACTGGGTTTTGGGGAGGAAGACCACGGAGGTATAGTGTCATTTTCATCACATCATCTCAGGGGTACACACTATCGACATGCTGATCTTGATCGCCTGGATGAGGTAGTGTTTGCCAGTTTTCTTCACTTTAAAGTTAATCTTTTCCCCCATCCCATATTGTGTTTTTAGAAGGAAGTCACTATGCATAGCCCATACTTAAAGTGGAGACATATATATAATTTTATTTATACTTTTTAAACATCATTAAGCATTTTCCATGTTCCTGTACAAATTACATAATCACAATTTTATATCCTGCACACCTTACTGGGGTTTACTGAACTTTTTCTTGGTAGTTGGATATTTAAGTTGTTCCTTTGTTTCTTTTTCTTTTAGGAAAGAATCTTAGAAGTGAGGTTAAAGGTATAAACATATTGAAACTCTTGGTACATCTATTTTCACCAAGGAGTTGTGCCAATTTATATTTCTATTAGCACTACATGAAAATAGGTCTTTCATTTGCCCCTCAGCAACGTTGCCTATTGTTATTTACATTTTTGTTCAAGTTTTTGGCAAAATAGTGTTCTGTTGTTTTAATTTGTATTGATTTTGTGATTACCAAAGTAGACAATTTCCCCATGTATTTCTGGACAAGAGCATCATCTTTTCCATGTGTATGATTAGGATAGTAGGATAATAATCTCTACTGTACAAAGATACAGCAAGACTTAAATGTTATAATATGTGAAAGCAGCTTGTAAGCTCTGACAAACCAGATAGATATCAACCATTATCCATTATAAGCTCCCAAAACCCCTTTCAGGCCTTGAGATCTTGGGTTGTCACCATGGATTTGCTAAATCTGAATGTTAGCAAAAGTTCTAAGGTAGGAGAGTTCCAACTCCATGGCTGTGGATATGGCTTATTATCACACTAAATTTTTTTATTTTGGGAAGTCATGGTAGCCTTAAGTTATTAATTAGGTGACAATTATTAGATGTGTCTTAAATGTTGCAAAATTGGTAGTTCATATAAATGTATTTAGAAAATATATGAAAGAGTTTGCATGATCAGACAAAATTAAAGGGTGGGAGTTTTGCAGCCTATCTCCCTCCTTTTCACCCATGGGGCACATTTGGGCATTGACTGTTTAGCTAACTAAACTTGGGTCTTTGAGTTTTAAAAGCCCAGAAGTGGTGTAAGTGGGATTTCTCAAGAAAATCAGAGAAAATAGGAACTAATTCCCTTGAGGACTGTTATCCAGTAAGGGGGTGGAAAGTACCAGAGGTGTTCAATATAATTAATGTAAACATATTGAAGTTTAATGTGCTTTGTCACACTGTTGATCCTAGTGATTTGCATATATTGTCATAAAAAAGACTCAGAAGGATAAATTAATTATGCTGGGGCTGATATTGTTGCTTTGCAGGGATGCCTCACAGAAACAGTAACTGATCCTCTTTAGGATGCGGAGATCACCTGTCTTAGCTCAGGCGCTCAACATATCATAGACCGATGGCTTAAACCACAGGCATTTATTTCTCACATTCTTGAGGCTGAAAATCCAAGATCAGGGTGTTGGCAAGAGAGGCCTTATTTCTTGGCTGTAGGCCACTGTGAGCTCGTGTGGGCCATATGGAGAGAGAGAGAGAGAAAGAACAAGCTCTCTTGTATGTCTCTTATGATCTCACTAATCCCATCTGATAAGGCCCCATCTCGTGACCTCATCTGTACCCATTAACCCCCCAAAAGCCGCATCTCATAAGATCATCACACTGGGACACGGCTTCAGCATATGAATTTTGAGAGGATAACAGTCAGCCCCAAACATTGTATGAGAGTTCATACAGCACACTCATGGTTGTGAGTACACACCACACACCTATACACACCATGTACACATGAGGAAAGATATACCACAGATCACAGACACTATAGTAGTTACTTCTGTTATTTCCCATTTAAGCTAATATAGCAGGTTTTTTTTGATCAGGTACATCTAATAGTAAACATGGGTGTTACTAATTAATAATTAAATAGTGGTTTCTTTGCTCCTGTAACAAGAAACCGAGAGGTGGGTGGTTGCTGGTGTTGATTCAATAGCTTGATGGTTAGAATCAAGGGCTTTCTTCCTTGGTTGTGAGATGATGAGAACAGCTGCCTTCCCAGCTCTTATATTCTCATTCCAGGGAGGAGAGAGGAAACATGGGAAAGAGCAAAATGGTGTATGCCAGCTCAGTCTTTTAAGGACTTTTCTAGAAGCCCCACCCAATGACTTCAGCTTACATTTTACTGACCAGAACTATGTCACATGGCTACCATTATCTGAAAGGAAAGTTAGGAAATGTAAATTTTATCTAGGAACTTAGTATGCCCTCTACCATGTGCGTTCTGTTAATAAGCAAGGAAAGAACAGTGCATATTGGCTAGCATTTTGTGCCACAACTACACCTTATACAAATACACCAAGAGCTAAAAAAAAATGTGAGTTGAGACCCTCGCTTAGTGGGTAGATAGTCCTTTCACACAGCAAAACAGCAGCATGGGAAATTCCTGCCCAAACGGATGGGAACTAGTAGTATATCTTAATTTCTTTATTCCTTGAAGGAAACCTTATTTAAGAGACCAGAGAAGACAGCCCACTTAGACACTAGAGTCACTCAGAGCACAGTTACTAGCTTAATTCATTTGCAGCCTGTGGACATTTTCTGGTATTTGGTGGATGTGCTGCTTTAAGCTTGGCTTTTGGCTCTCCTGGTGATTCCTGCTTCCGCTGTCCTGTGGTTGAGGCACACTGTTTTCTTTCTTTCAGAGACATCTTGTTCTTGTCTGAGTCACTACATCTGGTGTTGACTCCTAGTCAGGGTTTCATGAGGTTATCCGAAGAGATACAGGGACATGAGAAACACTGACATGTTGAAGATCAAGGGTAGGATGTTAAGAGATGTGTGCTATTTGTAGTTCTTTCAGGGTCACATGGAGCAAGCCAAGGTTTTTACACTTGTAAATCAATGAAGAGCTGCTCCACTTTGTGCTATAAGAAAGATGGCAAGGAAATTCACCTGCTTCTTTAAAAGGCCAGGGTTCTAGATCACAATGCATAACGTGAGTTATGTGGAGGGTGAAAGAGAATCCAGGGATAGTCAGATGGGCTTACAGTCATCTAGGTGAAGGGTTGTGAGAGAAAAGAGATTTGTGCAAGAAACATGGCTGGACAGAAGGCACAGGATGTAGCTACCGATTAGATGCACAAAAACAAAGAGAGGCAGAAGGACAGACGGGGATTAGCCCACATTGATCCAGTCTGAGAGACTGAGTTGCCACTGGGGACAAAGAAACGCAGAATAGGATCTTTTGGGGATAACGGCAGGGACTCTGTGTTCTGTGTTCCCCATATACTTTGTGGAGGAGGTAGAGGATTGATAAATAGACTGAGAGAGGGTCCTCTATGGTTATTAAGGTGCTTAATTGCAAACCTCTTTCTAATCACTTTGTGACAACATTTTATTTGAATTTTAAATTCAGATCCATTGGGCAATGTGTATAAAGCTCATTTTATATTAAAACACAGAGAATTTTTATGTTTTCATTATCCTATCTCTTCCATATCTCTGAGCCTGAATTATCACATACTCTATAATGAGGCAGTTAGGCTGAATGTTTTAAATGTGTTTTCATTTAAAAATTTGAAATAATATTGCCTACTTCAGATTTAAAGGGATTTCTTTTTATGTTTGCCAAATTGCCACCCAGCTTTATCAATCCAATTATTTCCAACTGACTTTGATCACTATGGACACATCGCTTCTGTGGCAGCCTACACACATCTTTTTGATGACTACTCTTTAATATATCCATTGTAGTGATTTCTATTAGCAATTGCTTAACCATTCCTAAATATTGTAGAGTATTTTATATGAAGATGTTTGTCTCCTCTGATAAGCACCCATACTAATTAGTTCTTTAAGCTTGCCATTTACTCCCAAGGGTTCCATATTTAAGTTGGTTGAAGGAATTGGTTTCATAGAGTATTACTAAGGTGGGAGAACAGAATTGGAGTTGATTTCTTTACTTGACTCTTGTCTCATCTTCTGATAGTCCTGTGTATGTGGGCTGTGTAATGGGACAGCAACTATCTGTGTAGCTACATCACGGTTGTGCATTAGAATATAAAGGGGCTAATATTAATATCAATTAATTTTCCTTGTCCCATCATCCCTGCCAGATCAGGGCATGCCAAACAGGATTCTACCTCTCTTGGAGGGAATTTAAGCTCCCTACATATTGCTCAGCTAGCAAGTATTTCCATCTTGCTCAGCTAGCAAGTGTATATGTTTTTGGCTCTATCTTGATTCCATTTATGTTCCCATCCTTGTTTATTTAAACCTATTTTCAGTAATATTTTGTAGCTCATATATTTCATTGTAAGCTTCCTTAAGGGATTTTTGGAACACAAAATACTTGCGTCAGTGAACCCCATGAGAGGCCCCCGAAGCCTGACGGTGGAAGTACATTCCAGGCTACTGATAGAAATCTTTCCTGCTGCTGGTGAAGAAATTATTTCTTTCACATGTTTTCTTGATATCACCAGTCAGTAGGTACACATATTGGTCAAAACTCAACAAGAAGCAGATCTAACATTTGTTGAGCTTTTTTTATATGCCAGAAACTCTGCCAAGCTCTCATTTACTCCTCCAACAACCCTATGGTAAGTCCTGCTATTATTCCCATTTCACACATGTGACAATTGGGACCCAGAGATATTAGTGAATCACTTGTATGAGGTCACATGATCAGTTGGTGTGTGGAACCTGAGTTTGAACCCAGGCCATTTGATTCTTGAGCCCCATGATTAACAAGAGCACCAGTTATGTTGCCCCTGATCCCTCTGTTTTCACAGAACCTCAATTCCTTATAATGGGCTCTGAATATTTTTTGCTAATAAGGATTGTACCACATGTACTCACAAAGCTCTTAGCTGTTAAAGGGCACACCACTGAATCCTTCCATGTCCTCCAGATGCTGATGGATCCTGACATCCTTGGAAGCCCTTGGGTGGGGCAGGCTGTGCGGAAGAAGAGAGAAACCCCTTCCCTGCCGGGCCACGCTCAGGGAGTGAGCCTCGGTGCTATAGTGAAGCCTTTGGGTTTTAAACCCCTTCTCAGATTTTTTAGTTACAGCCTCCCTCCTCTTTCTAGGACTCAAACTTGGGCCCACCTGGAGATCTATCAGAGTAACAGCCACCATTCTGGGCCAACACTCCCCTGTCCAGCCCTTCATAAACTGTCTTTGTGATGAGTCATAAACTGTCTTTGGGATGTGGCTCTTTCTTCAACAGGAGTGTTTTCCCTAGAGGATTCTTAGGCATGCAAGAAATGGGCTTCTGTCAGCCTCTTCTTCAGTTTCCTAAGCATAGTCAGGCGTGCCTGAATCCCACAGCAGGCCTGTCTCAGAAGCTCAGGGTCATCCTGTGAGCCACCACCACCCATCCCCACAAATCATAGCATTGCTTTGATATGAGACTTTTACAGCTTCCATGGGATCCACCCAGTCCAGAGGGCTGGGGAAGAATCATGCTGCTTTTCTGCCTGGCACCTACCTAAGGTCTAGGGGCTGCCACTCCACACATCATCTTCACCTGGGTTTCCTCTGACAGGCTGTAATGATCAGGCTGTTTTGCCATCTGCCTAACCTGGTAGTAAAACTTAAGCACATGTGGCTGGCAGAGCCTTGAGGCTTCATCTCAGGGACAGCAGAGCTTCCTCATTCTCACATCTTTCATTTGCGTGGACAGGGTGTTAGATTTCTCGACCACATTCTCATGTGTGTTCTACAAAGACATGAGAGAGAGTTTGGCTGTCATTCAGGTGATTTACACATTTGCTTATAAAATCCAAGATGGCCACTCCTTTTTCACCTCTGTGTCACTGAGATGCCTCACCAGGGGTGAGACTCCGTTGACTCTTCCTGCCTCCCAGAAGCCTGAGCTTCTTCACAAGCCTTTTGCTGTGAATACCCTTTATAATCCTTTGATTGAAGTGGGTCTCCTCTACTTGCTATTTTGCTTCCTCCTTGCCTCTTTTTTCCTTCAACTATTTCATCCTTAACAGGACTCTTGGCATCCCCCACCCCACCGCCTTTTGATGTGCATTTAGAAAGGCAACTCACTCTCCTCTAGGGTACCCAACAACCACATGTGTCCTCTGGTATTAGAGGGTAGTGACGCGGCATCTTAGGTCCTTGATGCTTTGAAGTTCCACAGCCTTGGCACACTTTATCTCCCTTGTTTTGCTCACTTTCATTTATTTACAACCCCACCCCACCTCACCCCACTGCAGATGGGCTGTGCAGTGTGGGCTGCTGTCTGGTCATTGGCCAATTGCCAGGGAATTTTCTGGGGGCAACTGGGATGGATTTGGCATTTTTTAGATTAATCCAGCCATGTCTGTCAAGAATTTCACACTGATTTGAGGACCTAGTTTGAGCCTTCTACCAATTAGGGTTTCGGAAAACAGGAAACTGGAGGATGATGGGATGGAATCTGTTAGACTGAAGAGCACTTTTTGAGGGGCCACCTTGGGGCCTCTTGCCAGCAGCTATTGGTTCCTTCTTTTTTCTCCTCCCTCCTGATTTTCCCCATTAGAATGTAAGTTTTGTGAAGGACAAGGACTTTGTCCACTGCTATGTAGGATGATGCCAGGCACGTAGAAGATGCTAACTAAATGTTTGTTGAATGAATGAAAAATTGGATGAAGAAAGTCTTTGCCAGCCCTTTGAGAACCAGCTGTTCCTGACATTGTGTCTTCCAGTTTCTTAGATACCCAGGTAATCTGCTGTGTAGCTGCTGTTTATTGAGTTAACCACTGCTATGTAACAAGCAGCAAACACTGCCTTCTACTCAACAGTTGTTGAGACCCCAACAAAGGCAAAGAGACAAAGGTGCTTGTGGGGATTGGGATGGTGACGGGATTGGTCTCCTGGGTCTGTTTCCATCTCTATGCTTGGATTCTTTCTGATTCTTCGATGGAAGAGGCAGCACTCATCATGTCTTGACCAGATGACCATCCTTTGTGTGAAGTATTGTATCCTTGCAGTCTATCTCAAATTTCCTGGAGATTCTGAGTCTTTATTTCTTCATTCTGTAAGAACTAGATAAACCTTACTTCTAGCCTTGCTTTTCCTAAATTGAAAGTTTCCCAGCTAAAAACCAAAACCAAAACAACAAAAAGAAAGTCAACAGCAAAATGTAGATGCAGTGACATTTCTGCATCATTACCAAGGGCAAAAGTTCTATGGTAGAAGTTTCCTTATCATCTGGCTCTATTCATTTGACAGGAGTCCTGACTTCCACAGGATTTCCTGTAGATGAACTATTTCTATGGCACTGAAAGAAAACAGATGCATTTCCCCTATAACTTAAATATATTAAAATAAAAACTTCAAATAGTCACAGGAGAGAGATGCCAGTGCATTCTCTAGATTTTGTGTATTTACCTTCCTACAGAACCTTGTAAACATGGGGACTAGGTTTTTGATATTGCCAAGTTCTCTTTCACTGTCAAATTGGCTTTCAGGAGAATTTTCTCAGTGGACGTAAGCAATAAGTATACTTACACCTGTTGGTGTGAATGAACGAGCCTTCTGGAAGGAGGGCTCCTGACGAGTTAGTCTCTGAGCCTTGGGCTGGGATACCCTATCCCACCAAACTACTGTCTCAGCCCTGGGGTCATAGACCAGGCCCCATCACTGGAACTGTCAGCTTTCCAGGTCAGGTAGTAAGTTTCCTTGGTTTCTGCCCGTTAGGTGTGGGGTTGAAGATGGCTACCTGAAGGGCAGTGTGAGGAGCACCGTTCAGGAAGAACGAATTACCTTAGGGGAGCTAGCTAGGGAAGAGCTCACACAGCACAGTATTTGGTACATAGTAGAAGCACAATGTTTGTTGAATAAGTAAACAAAAGAATGAATAAATGAGTTTGGAAACTGGGACTGTTTGAGCCTTTGGCAGCTGAGAATGTAGATACATATTAGTTTCTTGTTCCCAGTTTTGCTACCCTCTGGAAAGTGTCTCTCCAAGTAACTTGGTGGGTCGGGGTGTGGAGGGCAGAGCAATGGCTTCTCCACTGAATGAGGAGCTTTGAGGCAGGGTGTACATATGACAGGAAGTGTATTGACATATACCCCAGGGATGTTGATTTTTCTAACTTGTGGATGAGTGTGCCTTCACACTTGAATGAAGTGAGCAGACATGCAGAGTGTATAGCTATAGGATTAGTTTCAGTTTATTGGTAATGTGAATGTAACAATAGAAATGCTTTAGTTTTTATGATATTCCGTTGTATCCAAGACATATGTAATTATTTTTACATATTTAACATTTCTCTTATCCACATGCTCACTCCATCCTGCCTCTCTTTCTTTGTTTGGTTTTGCTCTTCATGTTGATACATAAAAATATCAAGTTCTTCAACAATGGAAATAATTTTTTTCTCTTTCTTTGCAACCATGAATGTGCTTCAAAAAAGGAAACCTAAGAGGGAAATTAATCAGAGCATCTGTTTGTTTCCATGGTGCCTGTAAAGAATAGACTTTCCATGGATAAAATAATCTGTGGTTTAAATAAACTTTTCTCGAGAGATATCAGTTAAAGTCGACCATGCAATCCCCCACTAGAAAGCAGACCTGGGATACTACTACCTATTTAGACCATTTATAAAGGCATGGTACTTCTGGGTGGCAGGTATTTCCACAATGAGGAAGAAACCCATGCTTGTCTTGGTGTAGGAAGCTGATCATATTCACTCTCCACTAGAGATCAGTATCCTTCTGCTGTGAGGGAGCTGGGCCTGTGGTCCCTCTGAACTGCCAGCGCTGAATGTACAGCTGGACTTCATTTGATCCTCCCTGTGGAGAAGACAGTTCTTGCATAGAGTGAATCAGTTCTTCTCTAACTTTTCCACTGAAGTATTCTAAGAGCAGTATGAATTTGTATTTCCTGGGCATTGGTGGGACTTGGGGGCAAATTTATAAACACCTCATGGCACATATGATACTTCTCTGCTATTTTATCTTTAAAATTAATTTGTATTTTGTGTTCTAAATAATGATGTAACCTTTTTTATTCAAAAAATTTTAAGTAGAATCAATGCCCTTGAAAGATGCACATGCTTACACTGGTTTTGGGCACCTGCAGGCCCACCATTACACATTCCCAGAGATACAAATACTTCACGATTAAAAAAAAGCTGTATATTTGTCTCAGTTCAGGCTGCTATAACAAGAAGGCCACAGATTGGGTGGCTTAAACAACAAACGGTTATATCCTACAGTTGTGAAGGCTGAGAAGTCTGAGGTCAGGGCGCCAGCATGGCCCTGTTCTGGTAAGAGCTCTTTTCCTGATTCCTCACATTTGGAGAGAGAGCTCTGGTCTCTTCATCCCCTTATAAGGGAGCTAATTCCATTCATGAGGGCTCCATTCGCATGACCTAATTACCTCCCAAAGACCACCTCCCCCTGAATACTGTCACGCTGAGTACTTAGGCTTCAGTGTATGAATTTTGGGGTGATGCAAATATTCAGTTCCTAGTATTCAAGACGCTGAATGAACAAACAATAGAGACTAAAGAGTTGGGAGACAGGTAGAGGTTAGGAATATGATCATTGTAATTCCAAAAATCCTTCTGCAGTGTTTCTGACAGCCATTGTCTCAGCCTCTACTTACAGGCAGATCACTACATCTTGAAGAAGTTCAATGTATTTTTGGTTATTATTTTTTAATTAACAGACCTTTTTTTAAAGAGAAGTTTTAGAGTCACAGGAAAATTAAATGGAAAATATAGAGAGTTCTCATATACCCATTCCCAAACAGAACAGTCTCTCCCACTATCAATAACCCTCACCACTATTACACTTGTTATAATTGATGAGCCAGCATTCACACATTGTTATCACCCAAAGTTTACAGTTTACATTAGGGTTCGCTCTTGTACATCCTATGGGTTTGGACAGATGTATAATGGCATGTGTCCACCATTATAGCATCATACATAATAATTTCACTCTTCTAAAAAATCCTCTGTGCTTAGCCTATTCCTTCTTCCCTCCTCACTCACTCACCCCCAGCAACTTCTATCTTTTCACTCTCTCTGTAGTTTTGCCTTTTCCAGAGTGTCATGTAGTTGAATCATACAGTTTGTAGCCTTTTCGAACTGCCTTCTTTCACTTAGTATACATTTCAAGTTCCTCTCTCTTTTCATGGCTTGATAGCTCATTTCTTACCCCGTTGTCTGGAGGCATCACAGCTTATTTACCCATCACCTACTGAAGAACATCTTGGTTGGTTCTGTGTTGTGGCAATAATGCATAAAGCTGCTATATACAGTTGTGTGCAGGTTTTCATTAATTCTATGTAGTTTTTATTTGCTCTTTTTCCTTTTGCTGAGGGAAATCTGAGCTCCTGTAACTTCTCTGCATCGGTGGCCTGATATGATGTCTAGTCCCTCATTCATTCATGTCTAGTCCTGTATTCATTTATGAAGACAGCTATCTAGGAGTTCCTTTGTATTTTAATTTTAGGCTAAAAAGCACCAATTCTGCCATTTTCTCATGTAGCATTTCCAATCCCTTCAGTTTCCTGGTTGCCCACCTCTAGGTAAATTCTACTGTATGAGACAAGGAGCCCAGTAAGCAGGTATGGTTGCATCAGCCGCAGAGTACAGAGGGACCATCACTCCCTATTCTGGGCAAGCTATCTTGTTAATGTAACTGAAGTTTGTATTCACTCTCTTAGAAATGTTGCTACTAAATTAACTTACAAATTTTGTGTTTATTTTATCCAAATATTGTTAGGCCAGTCTTCTCCAAATTACTTTTCTAGAGGAACTTGAGAACCTGAAAGCTAGACTTTCTATATATAACTATTAAGCCTCCCTTGTACATATCTCTATTAAGGTTAATTTTGGTCTATTATTCCAGTTTGTTGAATGTGTTTTCTCACTTTTGAAGATTGTTTCTTTTATGAAATATATTATCCATTGATCCTTATTCAAAATGTCCTCATGATAAAGAATCATCCATTCATGACAGAACTTTCAGAAAATACAGATGAGCTAAATGCAGAAAACAATGATGTTCCCTTACTCATTACCAGAGATAAATATATTGGCATTTTAGTGTATCTCTGTCCCGTCTTCTCTATGCACATGTGTCTATCACTCATGCACACACATAGTACATATGCATTTATTATCACACTGTATATGTATGATGTATATGATCATGCCATATAGTTTTTTAATAATTTTCTTTTTTCTTCACTTCATTCAACTTTCATTTGAGATTTTAAAATACTCATTGTGAGCATCACTGGGAATACAGTGGTGATAATGCAAATGTACTGTGGTTTATGTAATCAGTCTACTATTATTTGACATTTAGATTTTTCCTAAATATTTTGCTAAAACTAGCACACATGTAGCTAAGTCTTTGCAAACATCCATGACTGTTTCCTGAGGAAGTGGAAGTGTGAGTCAGACTAAGTTAAAGTGTAAAAGGTTTTGATATGTTTCCGCAAATTGTTCTCCAGAAAGTTATGAAATAATCTTACTGTCATTTAGTTATTTGAAAACTTGATAACTGTTTCTTTTATTTGCCCAGCAAACTATTGAGAAAAACATTGAGTAAGAGAGGACCAGTGACAAGATTTTAGAGAAAACTAGTAAATCAATCTTCCCCAAATTCTATTAGTTCATTAATCAGTGTTCTGTGGGGACAATTGTTTACTCAGTTGTGTTATAGCTGGTCCATATTTCTTTATTTTTACCAACTAGGGTTTCACATAAATTTTGTTGGGTGTTTTGCTGATGTTAAGATAGTCTGTATCTAGGCACTTGCTGTCTCCAACAATGTAACAATCCTATGAAATGATAGAAGTCTTATTAGTTTAGTGTAACATTTTCCGTACATTATGCTGGTTTCTAATGCTCATTTCTTTCTTAAACAGTACTGTACAGTGAAACTTCCTGCAATGATGGAAATATTCTGTGATTTGTGCTAACATGGTAGCCACTAGCATATGTGGCTTTTCAGTAATGACATTGTGGCTAGTGTGATTCAGGAATGATTTTTACTTTAAAAAATTTTTAACAATTTAAATTGAAATAGTGAGATGTAACTAGTGATTATCATATTAGACAGCACAGCTTTACAATATCTCATAAACCATTTGTATAATAACTATGTATAATTTAATTGGAGTTTAATATTAAGCTGAGGGATTCATCGTTCCTGAAATGCATTGGTTTCTCTCTCCACTCTGTTTTTAATTGCATTTTGTCTCCACTGCACCAACTCATAATTCCTTAAAGATTTCTGACAGTAATTCTCTGTCAGTGGTTCATATCAGCAAGTTGTTTTTCAGATCCTAGGAAATAATTCAATGTAGTGATAAGCATTTCTTGCAAATCAACTTGGTTTCATTTCCTTAAATGAGATTTTTCTATTTCTTATAATGTGAACATCTTCTCCTTGATAGAAAAAGATGTAAGAAAAAAGAAGTTGAGTGATTTTTTTCTACTTTTCATGTTTGAAATTCTCATATTTCCCTAAAAGTTGCCTTTCACCCTATTTATTCTTCTTAAAGTTGGTGTAGGTAATGAGGTCCTGTGTGTTGTTAAAAACACTTTTATTTTTTGAGCCTAGATAATTCTGGTTATTGGCATTTTTATTAGAATACTTGTAGCTATAAATTACTCTTTTATGTCCATCCATAATCCTGACCTTTTTTTTTTCCTCCCTAGTTTTTTGGTGTCATTTTAAAATTTGAGTTCAGGAAGGCCATGCATAGCCATAGGGATTTCTTTAACTGCTGCCCCCTTTGCATCCCTGGGCATCAGGCTTGATTATATTTTAATTCAGTTTAACCCATCCTCTGGTGTTGACTGACCCTTAAGCGCCAGGCCCTGGTTGGGGCTGGAGATTCCTAGGTGAATTAGACATGGACCTTGTCATCAAAGGATTTACACTTTACTAAGAGACTCAAACTTGTATATTACAAGCCACATGCAGTGTAGCATATGCTTATTAACAGTATTCACAATGTCCTGTGGAGCATAGTAGAGAGGGTTAATCCTGCTAGTGAGGCATATAGAATGGGATAAGAAGGTTGTGAAGAACCACAGTAGTCTGAAACAGAAATGATGTTTGAGATGGAATGAATAGGAGTTTGCAGGACAGTGAAGCTGGGTAACACGGTATCCTATTTGTGAAGGAATAATGTTAACTGAAGCCAGAGTGGATAATATATTCTAGACTTCGTAACTAGCCTTGCAACTGGAGTATACAGTATTTCTTCAGGGAGTGAGCAGAATGAGGCTGAAGTTAAGGACCAGCTAAATGGTGAGAGACCTCATAAATTATGCTAAGGAATTTGGATTTATTCCAAATGGAATAAACTTGAACATTCTTGAATAGAGAAGGGAAATAGATGCCTCTTTCAGAAAAGTAATCCAGGTGACATCAATTTGTTAGACTTTGGAAAACTTGTGTAGAGGAAATACTTAGTCAAGAGGAGGCTAAGAGTGCTAACTAGCGCAGGGCGGAGAAGTGGGGGAGGGAGGAAGTGAGGGACATTTAGGAGACAGAATTGATAGGATTAGGCAGCTGATTGGGTATAGGGGAGAGGAAGAGGCAGGAAGGTGATTCAGAAGTTTCTCATATGTTTTGTTGCTTTTATTAGTGTCCACTTTTTCTCTTGAATCACTTTCCTTTCAGAATCTCTGGATGTGAGATCATGTCTGTCTTTTCTCTGAACTTTTGTAAACTATATTCCCAATGGTGAGTGAGTATGTGCTGATTTTATCCAGCATTCCAGACCTCCTGTTCTAGGAATTCCATTATGTACTCATCATATTAAAAAAAAATTTATTTTGAGATCATTTTAGACTTGCAGAAATAGTCTAGTGAGTTCCCATGTACCCTCCACCTAGCTTCTTTTTGTTTACAGGTATGCCTTCCAGATATTCTTTTCATTTCCTTTGGATATATACCCATTCTTTGAGGAAACTCCATAGTGTCTGCATCAATTTACAATCCCACCAACAGTGCACAAGGGTTCCCTTTTCTCCACATCCTCACCAACACTTGCTGTCTCTTGTCTTTTTGATAATAGCCATTCTAATAGGTATGAGATGATGTTTCATGAAACGCTTTTGTAAGAAAGAGTTGTTGCTTCTCCCCCATTTATTTATTTATTCAGTAATTTATATAAATGGCAAGTGATGCTCTTTCAGGCTTCTGGGCCTTTTCATATGCTTCTATCCTTTATTTTTGAGCACTTCCTTATTTTCTAGCACCATAAGACACTTTATGCTCTTCTTATATTTTCCCTGCCCCAGCCCCTGAAATCAACTAGTTCTCCAAGGAGTGCTCACCACTTTTTAATATTTTCCTATCACTTCTGCTTCACCAAGCAGTTCTTCACTGTTGATTGGAATTGAGTCAAAAATAACAGTGACAGATGAATGGTTCTCTTTTATTCTTCCTCAAACTTTGAGAGAGAAAACTTTCAGTAAGATTTGTTGAATTTGCATTCAACAAATATTTGTTAAAAGCCCACTTATGTCAATGCTGGGCTAGGAATGAGGCTGTGCCTCCCTAGTGCCTGAGGGACTGTTCTCTAGGCAGTTCGTCCTATATTTTGGTACTTCACACTGGTAGGAGAATCTTTATTTAAGTAACCTGAATTTCACTTGGTAATGTCTCATCTGATAACACAGGATCCATTAACCTAAAATGTCCCCCACCTCCCAGTGTGCTGAGGCATCCTGAGAGGGCATCTCATGTGTGCTCGCAAGGAAGGACAGTGAGTCATGTACAGTTCCTACGAAGAAGCCTCTGTTTGTTCCCTGTCCTGTTGCTCCAGCTCTCGTCCTCTGTTGTGAGTCAACAGAAAAAAGGTTTTCCCTTTTAAATAACTTTTGGTCAGCATGGCTCCAAAGCAAGGCATCTTCTCTCCAAAGTCTAATAGAAATATTAGTGAAAATAGTACTTTTTATTGCTACTTAGGGGACTCACCCATCTACCTATCCTCCTCCATATATCTATCCTCCTCTTAATACCGAGTCTTGAGTCTCTCATGGGGCTGGATCAGGAGACACTACCATGTATTCCTCAGGGTCCACTATCCTCCCAGCAGAAGAAGGCTGTGTTCTTTGTGCCCACTGCCCTCTTCACTCACAACGAGCTGATACCCATGAGGTTCCTTAGTCTCTTTTACAAGTATACTTGGACATATCCTTTCAGTGCACCAGACAGATCTGACCTCCCAGTGGTGTGTTGTGCTTGAGCTCAACAAACCATGCTTATGTTGAGCTAAAACAATCACTCGGCATCTATTACCCCAAAGGTTCTTATAATACTCCTTATGGCTACATAGAACAAGCATAATTCTCTTCTAAGGTGTCCACCTCCAACACTGAAGATGGCTCTCTTTTCCTGCTCCCCTCAAAACTCTACTTTCCAGGTTAAGCACACCCAGGACTTTTTACTATTCTTCCTTTGACATATTTCATGTTTTTTTTTTCACCATTTGATGGCTCCCTTTTTTCTGAATATACTTTGGCCTATCTGTGGCCATCCAAAAATATGAGGTCAAGGGAGATTAGAGTAGGCTATCACTTCTTTTGTTCCACCCTCTATGAATCTTGTGATAGAAAAAACACATAATTCTTTAATATTGACATAGTTAATCCATATCCCTACATATAATTGAGAAGTTTAGAATTTAAAGGCAATTACTTAATAATCAAAGATGGAAAAATAGCTGATTTTGATATGTATTTTTAAAAATAACATAATTCCCTAGTTATGTTGGGTTACATTTTAAAAACTAGAAAAAAATGATAAGAAAAGTAAGTTATATAACTTTTGGTCATCCCATAAACTTATACATGTTTTACTGAATTTTTTTTCTCAGCACAAATAAAAAACAGGCCAGCATTCCTGATCATAAAGCAGGATGAGTAGTAGTTCTGCTGAGGCAAACAGTATAGGCCCAGCGTACTGTAAGAAAGGGTCATAAATGAAGGAAGTGGGAGACCTCTACTTCATGCAGCCTGACTCTGAGAATTCAAGAATTAAGTTGTTCGTGAATCTTAGTATGTTTTCAACCATACTAAGTAGCATTAGTCTTTTAGTATGTTGTTTGTGAATCTTACTATAGTTTTCAATCATACTAAGTAGCATTATTTTAAGGGGTCTTTGCTCTTGAAGAGCAAAGATTTAAGAGTTCAGTTTTGAAATCAGATAGATCTAGGTTTAAATCCCATAACTTCTGTTTCCTTGATTAAATTATTAGTGTTTTTAATCCTAAAGGTCTTTACTTAATAAGAATATGCATCTCATTGTTTATTGAGAGGTTTAAATGAGATTGTACATGTAAAGGCCTTGGAACAGAACCTCACATATTAGTAAGCATTCAGTAATGCCAGCTATTGTTATTTTGAATTATTACCTGCTGAATAATACCTAGCATTTTGCTTTACATAGTGCAAAGAATGTTCACGTACTTTTTTCATCTGTTTCTTGTGGTAACTTGTCAAATAGGTAGGTAGACATTGTGATTACAATTGGAAGAAGTTAAATGTGACGACATAATTAGTTGATTACTAGAAGAAAAGAGACTAGAACCCAGTCTTCAGACTCAAAATCCCATGAACTTACAAATAAATCATAATGCCGATGTAACTCCATGCATGGGGAACAGACAAAAGAGCTGATGTACAGTAGAACTGTTAATATTAGACTCTGACAAAGACATAGAAACAGAAAATGATTACAGATGATGGTTTTGGAGGTCACTGTGAAGAAATATAAGGAAGTTTCTCTCTGTAGAGTGCATTCTTGTCATTAAATGTGAAGGGGATTCATAGTCTACAAAGATTTTTTGGCAGAAAGAAATTAAGACTCAAATAACTTTTAAACAACTACTTTAGAGATTCAGTGACAAGAACTGGGTGCAGGGCTGAAAGAAAAATAATTTAAGGAAAAGTGGGTGTTAATTTAATGGACCTATGATATAGAATGATGATAAAAAGGTATAGCATAGGAGTTCTAGTTAACCATCTGACGTGGGTTGTTTTGGCTGTTGAATTACTTTATACATGGTCTATCTCACTGAGGTTAACTTATCTGAAATTGACTGAAATAGCTCATCTATGGAGCAAAACTTCCTTGGGCAATAAGATGGAATTTGAAGGTTAATCTTTACTTGAAGGCAAGAGTGCATCTATTTGATTTAAAGGTTACCTTGCCTCTTTTTTTTTAATATAATTTATTTTATTATCATTAATTTACAATTACATGTGCAATATTACGATTATTAAACTACCCCTTCATCAGGTGCCCCCCACCAACCCCATTACAGTCACTGTCCATCAGCGTAGTGAGATGCTATAGAATCACTACTTGTCTTCTCTGAGTTGTACTGCCCTCCCCGTGCCCCCCCAGCATTACATCTGCTAATCGTAATGCCCCTTTTTCCCTCTTATCCCTCCCTTCCCGCCCATTTTCCCCAGTCCCTTTCCCTTTGGTAACTATTAGTCCGTTCTTGGGTTCTGTGAGTCTGCTGCTGTTTTGTTCCTTCAGTATTTTTTCTTTGTTCTTATACTCCACATATGAGTGAAATCATTTGATACTTGTCTTTTTCGGCTTGGCTTATTTCACTGAGCATAATACCCTCTAGCTCCATCCATGTTGTTGCAAATGGTAGGATTTGTTTTCTTCTTATGGTTGAATAATATTCCATTGTGTATATGTACCACATGTTCTTTATACATTCATCTACTGATGGACACTTAGGTTGCTTCCATTTCTTGGCTATTGTAAATAGTGCTGCAATAAACATAGGGGTGCATCTGTCCTTTTCAAATTGGGATGCTGCATTCTTAGGGTAAATTCCTAGGAGTGGAATTCCTGGGTCAAATGGTATTTCTATTTTGAGTTTTTTGGGGAACCTCCATACTGCTTTCCACAATGGTTGAACTAATTTGCAGTCCCACCAGCAGTGTAGGAGGGTTCCCTTTTCTCCACATCCTCGCCAACATTTGTTGTTGTTTGTGTTTTGGATGTTGGCCATCCTCACTGGTGTGAGGTGATATCTCATTGTGGTTTTAATCTGGATTTCTCTGATGATTAGAGATGTGGAGCATCTTTTCATGTGCCTGTTGGCCATCTGAATTTCTTCTTTGGAGAAGTGTCTATTCATGTCCTCTGCCCATTTCTTAATTGGATTATTTGCTTTCTGTTTGTTAAGGTGCATGAGTTCTTCATATATTTTGGATGTCAACCTTTTATCAGATACGTTTTTTATGAATATATTCTCCCATGCTGTAGGATCTCTTTTTGTTCTACTGATGGTGTCCTTTGCTGTACAGAAGCTTTGCAGCTTGATATAGTCCCACTTGTTCATTTTTGCTTTTGTTTCCCTTGCCTGGGGAGATATGTTCATGAAGAAGTTGCTCATGTTTATGTCCAAGAGATTTTTGCCTATGTTTTTTTCTAAGAGTTTTATGGTTTCATGACTTACATTCAGGTCTTTGATCCACCTTGAGTTTACCTTTGTGTATGGGGCTAGACAGTAGTCCAGTTTCATTCTCTTACATGTAGCTGTCCAGTTTTTCCAACACCAGCTGCTGAAGAGGCTGTCATCTCCCATTGTATATCCAAGGCACTTTTATCAAATATTAATTGACTGTATATGTTTGGGTTAATGTTTGGATTTTCTATTCTGTTCCACTGGTCTGTGGGTCTGTTTTTGTGCCAATACCAAATTGTCTTGATTACTGTGGCTTTGTAGTAGAGCTTGAAGTCAGGGAGTGTAATTCCCCCTGTTTTATTCCTCCTTCTCAGGATTGCTTTGGCTATTCGGGGTCTTTTGTGGTTCCATATGAATTTTAGAATTATTTGTTCCAGTTCATTGAAGAAAGCTGTTGGTAGTTTGATAGGGATTGCATTGAATCTGTAGATTGCTTTAGGTAGTATAGCCATTTTGACAATATTTATTCTTCCTAGCCAAGAGCAGGGGATGAATTTCCATTTGTTAGTGTCCTCTTTAATTTCTCTTAGGAGTGTCTTGTAGTTTTCAGAGAATAGGTCTTTCACTACTTCGTTAGGTTTATTCCTAGGTATTTTATTCTTTTTGATGCAATTGTGAATGGAATTGTTTTTCTGATTTCTCTTTCTGTTAGTTCATCATTAGTGTATAGGAAAGCAACAGATTTCTGTGTGTTAATTTTGTATCCTGCAACTTTGCTGAATTCAGATATTAGTTCTAGTAGTTTTGGAATGGAATCTTTAGGGTTTTTTATGTACAGTATCATGTCATCTGCAAATAGTGACAATTTGACTTCTTCTTTACCAATCTGGATGCCTTGTATGTCTTTGTTTTGTCTGATTGCCGTGGCTAGGACCTCCAGTACTATGTTGAATAACAGTGGAGAGAGTGGGCATCCCTGTCTTGTTCCCGATCTTAGATGAAAAGCTTTCAGCGTCTCGCCGTTAAGTATGATGTTAGCTGTGGGTTTGTCATATATAGCCTTTATGATGTTGAGGTACTTGCCCTCTATACCCATTTTGTTGAGAGTTTTAATCAGGAATGGATGCTGAATTTTGTCAAATGCATTTTCAGCATCTATGGAGATGATCATGTGGTTTTTGTTCTTCTTTTTGTTGATGTGCTGGATGATGTTGATGGATTTTCGAATGTTGTACCATCCTTGCATCCCTGGGATGAATCCCACTTGATCATGGTGTATGATCCTTTTGATGTATTTTTGAATTCGGTTTGGTAATATTTTGTTGAGTATTTTTGCATCCTTGTTCATCAGGGATATTGGTCTGTAGTTTTCTTTTTTGATGAGGTCTTTGCCAGGTTTTGGTATTAGAGTGATGCTGGCTTCATAGAATGAGTTTGGAAGTATTCCCTCCTCTTCTACTTTTTGGAAAACTTTAAGGAGAATGGTTGTTATTTCTTCTCTATATGTCTGGTAGAATTCAGAGGTGAATCCATCAGGCCCAGGGGTTTTGTTCTTGGGTAGTTTTTTGATTACCAATTCGATTTCGTCGCTGGTGATTGGTCTGTTTAGTTTTTCTGTTTCTTGCTTGGTCAGTCTTGGAAGGTTGTATTTTTCTAAGAAGTTGTCCATTTCTTCTATGTTTTCCAGCTTGTTAGCATATAGATTCTCATAATATTCTCTTATGATTCTTTGTATTTCTGTGGGGTCCGTCGTGATTTTTCCTTTCTCATTTCTGATTGTGTTTATGTGTGTAGATTCTCTTTTTCTCTTAATGAGTCTGGCTAGGGGTTTATCTATTTTGTTTATTTTTTCAAAGAACCAGCTCTTGGTTTTATTGATTTTTTTCTATTGTTTTATTCTTCTCAATTTTATTTATTTCTTCTCTAATCTTTATTATGTCCCTCCTTCTGGTGACTTTGGGCCTCATTTGTTCTTCTTTTTCCAATTTCAGTAATTGTGTCTTTAGACTATTCATTTGGGAATGTTCTTCCTTCTTTAAATAGGCCTGGATTGCAATATACTTTCCTCTTAGAACTGCCTTTGCTGCGTCCCACAGAAGTTGTGGCTTTGTGTTGTTGTTGTCATTAGTCTCCATATATTCTTTGATTTCTGTTTTGATTTGGTCGTTAACCCATTGATTAATTAAGAGAGTGTTGTTAAGTCTCCATGTATTTGTGAGCCTTTTTGATTTCTTTCTAAAATTTATTTCTAGTTTTATACCTTGGTGATCTGAGAAGTTGGTTGGTAGGATTTCAATATTTTTGAAATTACTGAGGTTCTTTTTGTGGCCTAGTATGTGGTCTATTCTGGAAAATGTTCCATGTGCACTTGAGAAGAATGTGTATCCTGTTGCTTTTGGGTGTAGAGTTCTGTAGATGTCTGTTAGGTCCATCTGTTCTAGTGTGTTGTTCAGTGCCTCTGTGTCTTTACTTATTTTCTGTCTGGTTGATCTGTCCTCTGGAGTGAGTGGTGTGTTGAAGTCTCCTAAGATGAATGCATTGCTGTCTATTTCCTCCTTTAATTCTGTTAGTATTTGTCTCACATATGCTGGCACTCCTGTGTTGGGTGCATATATATTTATAATGGTTATATCTTCTTGTTGGACTGACCCCTTTATCATTATGTAATGTCCTTCTTTATCTTTTGCTACTTTCTTCGTTTTGAAGTCTATTTTGTCTGATACAAGTACTGCAACACCTGCTTTTTTCTCTTTGTTGTTTGCATGAAATATCTTTTTCCATCCCTTCACTTTTAGTCTGTGTATATCTTTGGATTTGAGGTGAGTTTCTTGTAGGCAGCATATAGATGGGTCTTGCTTTTTTATCCATTCTGTTACTCTGTGTCTTTTGATTGGTGCATTCAGTCCATTTACATTTAGGGTGATTATTGATAGGTATGTACTTATTGCCATTGCTGGCTTTAGATTCGTGGTTACCAAGGGTTCAAGGGTTGCTTCTTTACTATCTAACAATCTAACTTAACTTTCTTGTTAAGTTATTGTAAACACAGTCTGATGTTTCTTTCTTTCTCTCCCTTCTTATTCCTCCTCCTCCATTCTTTCTATAATAGGTGTTTTATTCTTTGCCTTTAGTTGGTATTTGGATGGTCTGCTTTCTTTGCTATGATTTTTTTTCTCTGGTGACATCTTTTTAGCCTTAGGTGTGCTTCCCTC
Organism: Smutsia gigantea; assembly: GCA_032199065.1. Lineage (NCBI taxonomy): Eukaryota > Metazoa > Chordata > Mammalia > Pholidota > Manidae > Smutsia > Smutsia gigantea. The sequence continues at coordinate 269,400 of JAVSCE010012499.1, forward strand.
TAGAGCAGTCCATTTAAGATATCCTGTAGTGGTGGTTTATGAGAGCAAACTCTCTCAACTTTCGTTTATCTGGAAATTGTTTAATCCCTCCATCATATTTAAATGATAATCGTGCTGGATACAATATTCTTGGTTCGAGGCCCTTCTGTTTCATAACGTTAAATATATCATGCCATTCTCTTCTGGCCTGTAAGGTTTCTGTTGAGAAGTCTGATGATAGTCTGATGTGTTTTCCTTTGTAGGTGATCTTTTTTGTCTCTCTAGCTGCCTTTAATACCCTGTCTTTATCTTTGATCTTTGCCATCTTAATTATTATGTGTCTTGGTGTTGTCTTCCTTGGGTCCCTTGTGTTGGGAGATCTATGAGCTTCGGTGGACTGCGAGACTACTTCCTTCCCCAGCGAGGGAAAGTTTTCAGCAATTATTTCTTCAAAGACACTTTCTATCCCTTTTTCTCTCTCTTCTTCCTCAGGTACTCCTATAATGCGAATATTGTTCCGTTTGGATTGGTCACACAGTTCTCTTAATATTCTTTCATTCCTAGAAATCCTTTTATCTCTCTCTGCCTCAGCTGCTCTGTACTCCTGTTCTCTGTTTTCTATTCCATTAACAGTCTCTCGCATCTCATCCATTCTGCTGTTAAGCCCGTCGATCGCTTGTCTGATTTCTGTATTGTCTTTCCTCAGTTCCCTCACTTCCTCCCTCAGCTCTTGCACATTTCTCTGTAGGTCCATCAGCATGGTAATGACTTTTATTCTAAATTCTTTTTCAGGGAGGCTGTGCATTTCCATCCCTTCAGACTCCCTCTCTGGGGTTGTCTGGTTGATTTTGGTCTGAACCATATTCCTCTGTCTTTTCATGGCTGTATAATTTGGTCACTGATAGTTGCCATGTATGTCAGCTGGGCTCTTTAAGACCGCCTCTTGGGGTGCCGAGTCCTCTCGGGTGTAGCTGCACGCTGTGCGCTTTCCTGTGTATTCTCGTCTCTCTTTTAGGAATAGATGTATTTTCTGTGTTTTCGTTGATAAATATAGTGTTGGGAGGAGATTTCTGCCGCCCTGCTCACACCGCCATCTTCCCGGAAGTTAGGAAATCTTGAAAGGGCCCCCTACGGGCAAAGGGCACCAGAATTTGTCCAGACTGCAGAACAGCAGTCGCTCCTGGTAGGGACTCCTGGAGGGTCCTTTACTGTCGAGGTTTCAGCAGCCTCCTCTCACGCCTCCTGGAATCTCTGAACCTCCTGTGGTGACCATAAGTTGTCCAAGGGATTCTTCACAGACTGTGGTTCCGTCTGCGGCCCTCGTCTCGGCCTCCCCCAGCACCTCTCATGATTTTTATTTTGAAGTCTCTTTCAGGAAGATTCATGAGGTTGATTTCATTTGAATCTTTCTCATGTGTATCCATAATTTTTTTTGAAACAGGTTCCTTTGACATTTCATAATTTGTCTGTGGTGCCCTCTAGTGCCCAGAAGCTGTACTCTCTGGAGTTGCAAAGCCCCTGGAGCAATATCGGGGGTCATAGGGGAGTGGTGTTGGTGCTTGGAGGAGGAAAGAGCTGTTTCCTGTTTCCCAGCTGCTATGCCTGTCTCCACTGACAGAACCAATGGGCTGAACACACAGGTGTAAGCCTCTATGCTTTGTGTTTGTAGCTGCCATAGGCAGGGCTTCCCTCTGGCTGGCCTAATGCCAGGGTAGGGTTTGCCAGTTTGCGAGCCAGGTGTGGGCTGGCCAGAAGGAAGGCACAGCAGTCTGCATATCATGTAAGGGGGCCTTGGAGCTGCATAGCCAGCCAGGGGGCTGGAGCACCTGAAGATGGTGAAAGTTCCCAACCTGCTGGGCAGAGTGCACCCAGACAATTTTGTCTACCAATCCTTTCTCCTGAGTAACCTCTGTGCAATCCTTGCCCCTTTAGCAGCCCTCTCACTGTTAGAAAGTGTCTCAGACTGCTCCCCTTTCTTTTGTCCCAGAGCAGCCGGATATGAATCCCTTTTTTCCACAAGTAGCTGGAATCTCATCTCTCCAGGTATTCTGCCTGTCTTAGCTTTCCAATCCCCCTAATCACCAGAGCACCATGTAATGTAAGTTTGTGCTCCCAGAGCAGATCTCCAGAGCTAGGTGTTCAGCAGTCCCAGGCCTCCATTCCCTCCCCACTCTGTTTCTCTTCCTCCCATCAGTGAGCTGAGGTGGGAGAAGTGCTTGGGTCCCACTGGGCCATGGCTTGGTACATTACCCTGTTCCGTAAGGTCTTTTCTTTTCTCCAGGTGTATGCAGTGTGGTGCAGCCCTCTTTCATGTTGTTCTTTCAGGATTAGTTTTATTAATTATATTTTCATATTATATGCAGTTTTAGGAGGAGGCCTGTCTCACCTCTCACACTGCCATCTTTGAATCTTAGGTTTTTTATATTTCAAAAAATCTTTCTTCATTAGGTCTTTTATTTTTACTTTTGTTACAATGGTTATGGTTTCTATTGTGATTATATCTAAAATTCCTGTATCTCCTTTCTCTTAATGTGGCAGATGGAAATTTGGTTTGTGGTGCCCACCACAATCATGGTGGAATTCCAGGCCTACCACTTACTATATGACCCTTGGAATATTTATTAATCCCTCTGTATCTTAGTCTCCTCATCTGTAAAGTGAAGGTACTAGTACCTCCACCATGGAGTGGCTTTGAGGATTCAGTGAGTTAATGCATTTGAAGTGCTTTCAACAGTCAGTGAAATAGAATAAGCCTTCAAATGTTAATTAAGATCATGTAAATTTGGTAGAGCAGAGCAACTGTGAGTTGATTATCTAATACCTCATATTTATCTTCTGTCAAATGAAATTAATATCCCTGGGAAAAAGTCTTAAATTAATCAACCTTTGGAAAGAGCTGGAAGTTTATTATTACCACATTGTACTGTTGTATCCTGAATTTAAATTTACTTTACTTAAAAGCTAATAAGTTAGCCTGTAGTATTCATGGATGTTGGCAGAAAACAAATGATACTCTTGGAACAGAGACAAAAGACTATTACTTACAACATAATAAAGAGCATGAGTATTAGCATATTTGCTGGCAGCTCCCCTCAATGCCAAGTTTCATAGGGGAAATGTGATACAGCCTAGATGGATGCCGGGCACACAGTGCATTTGTATCATTATGAGGAACATGGCGTTTTAGGAGTTTACCATTTTGAGAACAAGCAGTAAGCATGTCTTTTTGTTTGCAGGTGGAAATGAATCATTAATTCATCTCTCCAGGTTGGCCACTGCAAACATTAACTTAAGAAAAGGCCCAAATAAGGAACAGTTAGGGCCTGCCTTTCTTGGCACCCCCAGCAAGACCTGTAGGAAAACCAGAGCCAATGACTGCACCTCATTCTGCAGTCCTTTAGGCTGAGTTGTTTGTGATAGGCTATTTCTCCTTTACTCTGTTTAGTTCTGTGATAAACAGTCTGGCAAATGTGAATATACAACAGTCACCTGATCTCTTCTTGGAAGGCTTCTCAGAACCTTTATGTACTATAAATGTATGTGCTATACATCTCCAAGAGGAAAAGTTACTGTTCAGTGTTTCTCAAAGTTTTATAACCATGAATTCTTTTTACTTAAAAATAATTACTTACAAATGCAAAGTATATTTTTTAAAAACATGCTTAGCTGTTGCTCTTTTCCTTGCTTCTCCCATTTTATTTCCTGGTCTTTTTAAAAAATGACTGTAAGATAACCACACATTTAATCCATGCATGAGTATAAAGTGCTTAGGTCAGTATGAGGCACATATAAAGTGCTCAGTATTTAAAATAGTCACCTTCCCTTTTCTGTGGCTTTCAATGACACCTTTACCTTAATCATATGACCGTGGTAGCAACTGCATTGTTTTATTAACTCTTCATACCACATGACACATTCCCAGACTACATAGCTATAGCTACCATTTTTAAGTGAATACGAAATGTTTTTAATTCCCTGTCATAACTTTCTAAGGTTCTTCTCTCACTCTTATATGTGATATCTCACTAATGCCTTAATCTTTCTTTACATTCAATGCCTCCTCATTCTGTGTCAGACTGTATTCACCATCTTACAATATTTATATTAATCTTTCATGACATTCAGGGGATATCAATCTTTTAATGCCATGGAAATTTTGCTCATAAAAAGAAGATCCTTTTTCATAAAAAAAAGTTACCAAACAGTACTACAGCCTTATTCACTGGGGCAGAGACACTGGTGGTCCCAAACATTTTGTTTACTCCCCTGCATCCCTGACCGCTGTGATTATAAGGAGTCAGGCAATGAATTCTGGCTGATTACCTGTGGATGGAAGTACCATGCATTACTTCCTAAGAAGCGTTGTAGAGCTTTCAGATCCTTGTCACCTGTTGCTACACCTGACAGTGATGCCAATGAGACAGTGGGTTCCCATTAACCTGGTTTCCTAAGTGACTATGTGGAACACAGTCAGCAGCTTACAAGTTTGAGGCATGCAGCAGAGGAAAGGATTACAAGCCTTGTGTTACAAGCCTTGGAGATTTAGTTGTGTTACATTATGATAAAAACAAAACCAATTTTGAAAAATAAAGTATCCCCCCAAAGCTGGAAGTTTTTAAAGTTGTCTTTGGAGCTACCAACAGCCTATGTACAACCTATGTTAATAAATTTGGAAACCTCAAAGATCCTTATATTTGAGAATTAAGATATCCTGTAGTAATATTTACTAAATGATGTCCCTTAGAACACTAATCCTGGGATATAATACTACGTAAAAATATATCATATCTGGTAAAGTATTTGGGAAATACTGCAAATAAATAGCCCTTTTAGAGTCACAAAATGTAAGCATGATATATGTTCCAAGACATCATTTATTCTTTTAACACAACTTTTTCTAAAGTTAAGCATGGAACACAGTTTTTTCTACTAAATATTTGGGGCAGTGGCTTACAGAATTCAAATTTGGGAAAGCCAACATGGAAAAATGTTTAGTACTTCTTCTCAGTGAGGCTGCTGGGTGATAGAAGGGTTATACATATTTCGTATAGCTCAAAAGCTCCAGGATAAATGGATACAATATAAGGAAGATAAAGAAGATGGCTCAAAATAGAAGCCGCTTTACTCCTGGGAAAATGCTTGGTTGTAACTAAATAAGGATGACACTCAACTTCAGTGGACAGCCCTCAATCTCAAAATGTAAATAAGTTTTTGGAGTGCCTGAACCTTAGCTCTCAGTCATAGCAAAAGTTTCCTGTTACATAACATTTTGAAGTGGCAAATGGAGGGAATTACAGGGTGTGTGCACACACATACAATTTGTATACACGTATGAATATACATATATATATATATATATATATATATACAGATAGAACATAAAACTGGCCTTGTTGCATTGACTGTTAAATTCTCACACAAGCATATGCCCTGAATGTTATGAACAATAAGTTTGAGAAACTGAGTGGCTTAAACAAAATTCTGAGAGCAAATATTTATTGAGCACCTGTTATGTGCCAGAAATGATTCCAGGATGTGATCCTAGTTCTTGGTTCTCATTAAACTTATAGTAAGCCATATAACATTTTTTTAAAGATATTAATAAAGAATTAAAATTAGGTTGAGAAAGTAGTTGAGCAATTCCTAATATTGGGTGATCAGAGAAGACCTCTGTAAAGATTTGGCATTTGTGGTAAGTGGACAGGCCCTCCACAGTTGTCTATAAACTATTCCCTAGAAGCTGGGTTATGTTTCGTTCTATGGCAAAGGAACTGTACAACTATAATAAAGGCTATAGATCTTCACCTATAGGGAGATCATCCTGTATTATCCAGGTGGGTCCAGACATCACCTCTCAGAATGAGCTGTTATGCACTATGTCTCAAACTTATTTTTTCATAGCAACGTGTAGGACTGGTGTTCTACAGAACAGGCTCTGGAGAATAGTCATCCAGACAAATTATAGCCCATATGTGCAAAGGGGAAAATTTATTGATTGAAGTGCAATAGACCAGTAGACAGGAGCTCCAAATAAGTTTCTGAATGGACTTCATTTAGTTCATCTATAAATTGAAAGAATTGAACCAAACTAAGTGCTATTTATCTTGAAAATTCTAGCTTTTTTTAAAAAAAGCGTATGCTAGTTATAATACACTGTTACAGAAATACACTAAACAGTAAAATTGGTATTGTTCCTCTAGAATCATACCAATTATATTTCTAAGATAATCTTTTAAATATCTTATTAGATTTGATTATTTTGAAAACTGTCCTCTCACTGAAAACAGTATTTTCCCTTAGTTAACCTTTTATTTGGATTAAAACAGATTCTCCTCAAAAACCACACTGATACCTTAAATTCCCTAGAAAGACATCTTGGTCTGATGAATGGTTCATAGGCTAGATTGGTGATTTTCAATCTCTAATGGGCATCAAATCACCTGGGGATCTTTGAGAGTGCAGACTCTGATTCCATAGATCTAGGATGGGGCCTGAGATGCTACATTTCTCACAAGCTCCAAAGGTGATCCTAACAGTGCCGTGCAGGCCACGGCACAAACTTGAGGTCTGATGCATTTTCTACGACTTCCTGCCTTTGTGAGATTGATCAACTCAATACTTCTGTTCCTCTGTCTACTCATTGGCAAATAGTGATAGCAAGACCTGCTCTAAGGGCCTCACAGAGCTACTGTGAAGATAAAATGAGATTTTATGTGATAATTCAATAAAATTTAAAAATATTCTATCCATAGGAGTTACTTCCAAATGTAGATTCAGTTGGTTCTCTCAGTGGGTATTTTTTATCCTCTTCCCTATAACATATGTGACATAGTTAATCATCTCTAAAACATCATTTTCTAATTTTCCACATAAATCTGGTCTTCTAATAACTCACAATCCATACGAATAATGTGAGTAAGGCAGGGAAGAGTTAGGTGTGGGAATAGAGTATGACAACCAATAAAAACAAAATGTAGTGATTGTTACTGAATCCAGATGTAGTATAGTACCATCGAATTTTATAGCTGGAAGAGGTTTAACCTCATTTTGAAGAAAAGTAAACAGATTCAGATGAAAAAAAAAAATTGTCCTAGATCACATAACATGTTAGGTATCAAAACTAGGTTGTAAAAAAATTCAAGATGACAGAACAATTACTAATATTTGAGATAAGATATAATCTGCATTTAAAAGTGTAAGGTGAAGATAAAAACTTTGATTTCAGAAACAAATTGGTTAATCTACTGCAGGGAACAATTCTTTAGTTTTTACATGTGGTTTGTCAAAATTCCACTAGATGGCAGGCGAAATTCAATGTTAAGTATAATTAACAGGCCGGGTGGAAATGGACAGATATTTCTTGATTGAAAGCCTGGGCCTCTGGCTTTGACATGTTTATTCAATTTATTAATATAACTCCTGCCACTAATATACAGAGATATACTGCATTTGAAACACTTCCTAAACATTAGTTTAACACTGAGGCAATGGCCTGGCTACACAAAGTTATTTGGTACAGTGGAAAAAGCATAAAAAGAGGCTTGGGTCCTAGTTATAGTTCTGTCACTAAATAAAGAAACGGTATTGGGTAAGTTATTGAACGTCTCTGACCTCATATCCTTACCCATAAATAATAAAGCACAACCTAATTTGAAGGTTGTGGGAAGCACTACACAAGTGTTGATTGTTGTTGTTATTCCAAAGTCTTTTCCCCCTTCTTGGGCTGAGACGGTGGGGCTGGGGGCCTCAAGTCAGGTGGGTCCCCCTGAGCCAGTCCCCCACTCTGGAAATCACCCTCAATGCCCTCAAGCTCCAGGACCCATTAGTTTCCCCTAATTCTGGCTTATGTACATATTTGGCCCCCTGCCTTCTTTGGACACTTGCAAGTTTCTCTCTGAAACATTCTACTGGATCTAATACTGTGTATCACAAGGACTCTTGCTCCCTCTGTGAGTTTAAGCCCTCACATGAGAGAATAGGAAACTTCTTCAGAGTCACACTGTTAGAGTCACTGAATTTAAAAATCTATGGGACAGAAGCCAGAGGCTGTCATACTTGTCCTCTCACACCCCTCTTCTAGGATCCTCTCTATAGAGGTTTGCTTCTCTCCTGGGACTGTCTAAACTCCAATAATTCAGACTCAGCTACAGCCCTGGCTCTCTCTCTTTATATTTCTAAGGAGGGCATGGATTCCCACTTGCAAACCACATCCCAATAATAAAGATTAAAGATTCAAATTAATTACTACGGTCTGAGGTTACATGGAATATGACTCAAAGTTCTAACTGCAGCAGGCAACACCGGATGACCATCATGCTGCCCCATGTGTAAGTGGGCAACAGAACATGCCTGGTCAGATCTGAAGCGGACAAGCTCAGGAGGGTATAGAATATTCCCCTGTGGAGGCTGTGGCCAAGACTTATTATTGGAGTGTGACACCAAGTACATTACTTAGAAGTGATCTAGCCATTCTGCGCAGAAATAGTGGGAGTCCTTGAACATTCTGTAAAACTTCTAAGTAATAAACTCTAAATTCCAATGACAAAACAGTGTCTTCCATTTAAGGATGTTAGGAAGTTGTATTGTATCTTGAAAACTGTCCCTGATTTTTGTTAATAATTTTTCACCATAAGACTTAAACTCCTCAGCTACTAATGTTAGTATCAACATAGGCTTGTCCTTATTTGGGAAGGAGGTGAGGCTGATCCACTGTGACTTCTGCCTGGTAACACACCACTCAAATATCCAGTAGTGCCCCTACATTCAAGCTCCCCTCCCTTTCCCGCCCATCAAATCCTACCTCCCAGACTTGCATTTATACTGAATGATTTAATACTTGATAGGTTCAGAATGAATCAAATCCTTCTTCCAAAACTTTTTCACTTTTCAATGAAATCAGAACAGGATGAAGCAGGAAGAAAGGTTGAGACTGTAATTGGTTTCTAGGCCTCTAAAAATCTCCCGACCCCAAGACTGAGGCCTCCTAGCATCTTTCATTAGTCTCCATAAATACATTAAATTTCTCTATTTTTGTTACTAAATTGAAGCACATGACTAAGAGTTGCAGCAAACTGGAAGCTTATGTCTGAAATGATTTGACGTGAAACAGGCTATGTGACCATGTAAAACTGACATTAATTGCCCCTGGAGCACATCTCAAATATTTAAGGGGGCTGCCTCCAGAGCAGAGGTGACCAGGGTACAAATGAAGTCCCATGACACTTCTGACTGGACACAGAGCCCTATACAAAGCACGATATTCCATACAGAGAAAACACACTGTGATTTTAATTGGAAGCCCCTATGTTGAAAGTGGCAAGGACAGGTCACCAAAAATACAGCTGCTAATGTTATTAAACAGTGTCTCGCTTCCGCAGCTCCAGGATGAGTGGCAGAATTATTTCCATGGACCAAAGAGCAGGAAGGGGGGAAGGTAGCAAATATGTATGAATATATATTAATAATCTTTTTTATTACAATGTTAATATGAGTTAGGAAAATTCTTCTGGCCTACTAGTGAGTAGCTACAGCAGAGTCTAAAACAGGTTAGGATACCTTTTCAGAACTTCTGAAAAGGTGCCAACTTCGACATATCCTGGTCGTATCCCTGAAAGGTGTTGGGTGGGGAATGAGAACAGCTGCCATCCTGCCGTGTCTTGTTCATGCGGTCCATGAGCTCACCTCCTAACCTGCAAACAGGCCTCTGTACTAGAAGTTTCTCAGATTGCTTTTACTCACCAACATGATCATTTTCATATCTTGCCAACTAAAGCTTTTCATTTCCATATCAGTAAAGGAAGTATTTTCTTATTTAAGGCTAATTTTTCCACCTGAACATATAAGTATGCTAAAATATTTCCCACCTTTAGTCTGAAACAAAGAAACAGAAACCCCTTTGCTCCTGCAGTATTCTGGGCACATGGTCAGAGCCACCAAGGTCTTTCCCAGGATGATACCATCCTTGCCGTTCTCCCCACTCCCTACCCCCCAGTCTATTCTCAGCCCAGCAGTCAGTGTCCCTGTAAAAATGATCTTTGTCACTCCCCAGCCCAAAACCCTCAGAGTATAATCCAAAATTCGCAAAATATTGTTCAAGATCCCAGGTGATCAGTTTGCCGTCCACCTTTAACTCTCTGACCTCACCTTCAATTTCTCTTTCCCTACATCACTCAGCTCTAGACTCATGGCCAGCCTGTCCATCCTCGCACATGCCAAGTACAGTCCCACAGCATGGCTTTTGTATCTGCTGCCCCCTCTGCCTGGAGGAATCTCTACATTCCCAAATATTCACATGCTTGTTCCCTCACCCATTCAGCTTTCTGGCTTAAAAATCACCTTTCCATGACATCTTTCATAATTACCCTATTTAAAGTTGCATTCCATCCCCAGTCCCTTCATTCCTGATTAGGAAATATATGCTGAATGAAAGAAATGGCCATATTGGTATGGACTGAGAGAACTGGTAGCTAGGGTGGAGAGGAGTGGCTAGATCTGAACTCGTCAGAGATAGAAACGTCAGGATTGGTGAGTGACTGGTGGTAGCAGGTTAGAAGAGAATGAGCTGTCAAAGAAGACTGAGAAGAGGCAGGAGAGTGAGGACATATGGGAAGCAAAGAATGACCTCCTCCTGGGGGCTGGGAAAAAGTCAGAGTATCAGTTATACATAAGGACTAAAAAGCATTGTATAGGATGCGGGGCATGACGCACACTGTGACTGTGAGAATACATTTGACGTAACTACACAGGTTCCATGGTCACCCTTCCACTGTGCTGCTCACCACACAAGCCACCCCTTCCCTCTTCAATGACCAGGACACAATACATAAAAATCCCTGCGGCATTTACACAAATACATGGAGATACTTCTTCACTTGGTGTGGTGGCTTTAAAATATATGCACAAAATTTTTGATAGTACTTCAATCAAGAAGTGGAGTCCAAATCTTCTCCATGGGTTGACTTTAGTGACTCACTTCTAACCAATAGAATGTGGCAGAAGGGATGTTGCGTGGCTGCTGAGAATAAGCCATACCAGATGGCAATGCAGCCTCTGCCTGGTTTTGCTCCTATAGACACAGGTCCCTCTGGAGCACTGCCCACGATGTAATAAGGCTAACTGCTAAACACCACCGCTCTGGATAGACCACATGGAGAAAATGCACAGACACAGGGAAATGCCTGTTGAGCCCAGTGCTTCCAAACTGCTTGAGGCTTCCTGGTGCCCTCCAGCATGGGAGTGAGGAAGGTTTGAGATGACTCCAGCCTCAAACACCATCTGATGGTAACAACAATAGAGACCTATATTAATTAGCTCAGGCTGCCGTAACAAAATACCACAGACTGGGTGCCTTAAGCAACAAATTTATTTCCTTACAGTCTGGAGGCTAGAAGTTACTGATTAGGCTGCCAGCAGGGTCAGGTCTTGGTAAGAACTCTCTGCCTGGGCTGTAGACAGCTACCAAGTCCTCACACGGAGGGAGAGAGAGAGCAAACTGTCTGGGGCTCTTCTTACAAGGGCCCTAATCTCAGTAAGAGAGCTCCACCCTCATGACCTCACCTAACCCTCATTACCTCCCAAAGGCCCCACCTCCAAATACCACCACCTTGTGGGCTAGGGATTCAATATACCCATTTTGAGGGGACACAAACATTCAGCTCATAACAGAGATCCTGACCTGGAATACCTGTTTGAGACTGGTCCACCCCAGAACCATGGGAGATACAGCGATAGAAAACAGAACACTGGGGTGACTCCTATTTATCGGTCAGGTTTCACTGGTTATTTCCCCACAGAGGTGTTTTCTGTATTGGCCTTCCATTCCTTCCACCCAGATGCAAGGTAGCTATTCCTTCTTATGTGTTTCAAAAACCCTTTATTTAACTTTAATATGGCATGTATCAGAAGTGAGTGCCACTATCTGTGTCCACTAGGAGAGTCTCGGAAGGCAGACAATATAGAAGGTATAAAAAAAAGTTTGTTGAAAAGATAAACATTTAAAACCCATGCACACACAGTATCTCTGAGGGGTAAACTTGTGGGTAGGGAGGAATTACGGACAGCACTAGATGTGGAAGCAACCATACATTACTCCTAAAGAAAACAACATCAGTTTTACCCCCATCTTCCTCTACCCAGTAATTGTGTGTGTGTGTGTGTGTGTGTGTGTGTGTGCATGAGCACACACACAAGCATTTATGTTCAGGTGTGTCTTACCTGAGCCTAAACTGACCTATGAGTCTGGATGAATTTGAAGGAGGCACAGTCCTAGAGGAGGGTATCACCAGAGGAAGCAGCTTGTTTTTGATATAATTATATATGAACGATTAAATAGAGCCACAGATGATGATTAGCATTACAAACATTACATAGAAGAAAGATACAAATGTACTCAACTAATGAAAGCATTTATGGACTATTGGCTATGAGTCTGGAACGACCTTATTTGCTATGGGAGAAATGAGAGAATTACAAGGAAGACTTCGAGGGAGCAATTATTTAACTGTGAGATCAGACATAAGCACAATAGAAATTTAATGATTGAATGGCTTATTTGAGCATATGAAGAATGTATACAACCCAGCAGAAAATAATCCATATAATAAGTGATCAATGTGATATGTAAAAATAGTTTTCAAAATTGAGGCATTTAAGATTTAGGAATATGAGCTACACAAGTTGAAACACAAGAGGAACTGCTTATATTGATGCATACTATTAACATCATAATAATAAAAAAATGAAGATATCCCACATTAAGAACTCTCTTTTGAATTTTCTAATTAAGAAAAACAGAAGTGGTCTCCTATGGAAACAACAAGCACATATACTTATTGACTTCCCTCTTCCACCTTTATATTTAAAGGATATTTATAGATTTCTCCCTAGTGTTTTTAAGGCCTCAACACTTTCAATTTTTTTCCTGTGACCTATTAAAAAAATGTTATATCAAATTTGATTCAGGCCATCAAGTAATATCTGAACATTTCTTACTATTCTTCCCCCTGAAATTTATTATTCCCATTCCAAACAATTCTTATTCTTTGTAGGCTTTGAGGCTTGACTTGATAATTTTTTTCAACAAAAATCATATTGTCTTTAGATTTATACATAGTCAAAAGCTAATATAAAAGCAAAACAAGTAAAAAACACACTGGATGCATAATGGAGAGATTAGAGAAAGGAGAAATAAATGTGTTAAACTAATTACCTTGTCTATCTGTCCTCCTTCATTCTCTGTATTAGTGAATGGTTCCATCACTTATGCAGTTGTAAAGAAGGTTGATTTAAATAGCTTTCAATGTAGGTAAAAATAAGCAAACAGCAAACTGCAATACATTGGTAACTGCTATAATCACAGCAGGACAGAAGACTATGAAACAATCAGACTGACAGAAATTGAAAAAACAAAAGTTCAGAAAAGCAAATTGTTAATAAAATCAAAACAGGAAGACTTCTATGCAGAATTTTCATATGAAAAGACTTAGAAAGAATGGAGATTCACCTGCAAGCATTCACAGATTACAGTCCCAAGGGCCAGTTAGGGGTTGTCAAGACAGGGGCAGTGAGTGAACAGGAAAGATCAGTAAAGCAGGCTGAGTACTTACTGAGGGCAAGGTGTAGTCAATGACTGGTTTAGGTAAGAGAGTGACACGACCAGATAATATTTTTAAATGATCATCTGGGCTACTGTGTAAAGGATCAACTGAAATATGTTATAACAAGCTCAGATAAAGATACTAGTGATCTGAATAAGGTAGTTGACACTTGCAGTGAATGTGGAAACTATTCAAGAAATACTGAAGGAGATTGATTTGACAAGATCTTTCCATTAATTTATGGAATATAAGAGAATTTTATTTAGATGGCTGGGCAACTTGATGCATGGATGTCATGATCCCTGACACAAGCAACACAAAAGTAGATAGGGGCTCTGTTAGGTGATGTGCTCAGCCTTGGCAGTGCTTATTTTTTCTGGGGCATATAGAATTTGTAAATGGTAACTCAAGAGATGGAGCTGGTACAAGACACTCTTAAGAGAAATTAAAGAGGACACTAATAAATGGAAATTCATCCCATGCTCTTGGGTAGGAAGAATTAATATTGTCAAAATGGCCATCCTGCCTAAAGCAATCTACAGCTTCAGTGGAATCCGTATCAAAATACCGACAGCATTCTTCAATGAAATGGAACAAATCATTCTAAAATTCATATGGAACCACAAAAGACTACGAATAACCAAAGCAATCCTGAGAAGGGAGAATAAAGCAGGGGGGATCTCACTTCCCAACTTTAAGCTCTTCTACAAAGCCACAGCAATCAAGACAATTTGGTACTGGCACAAGAACACACTCATAGACCAGTGGAACAGAATAGTGAGTCCAGATATTAACCCAGGCATATGTGGTCAATTAATGTACGATAAAGGAGCCATGGATATACAATGGGGAAATGACAGCCTCTTCAACAGCTGGTGTTGGAAAAACTGGACAGCTACGTGTAAGAGAAAGAAAGTGGATTATTGTCTTAACCACATACACAAAAGTAAACTTGAAATGGATCAAAGACCTGAATGTAAGTCATGAAACCATAAAACTCTTAGAAAAAAACATAGGCAAAAATCTCTTGGACATAAACATGAGCAACTTCTTCATGAACGTATCTCCCAGGCAAGAGAAACAAAGCAACAATGAACAAGTGGGACTATATCAAACTAAAAAGCTTCTGTACAGCAAAGGACACCATTAGTAGAACAAAAAGGCATCCTAAAGTATGGGACGATATATTTGTAAATGACATATCCGATAAGGGGTTGACATCCAAAATATATAAAGAGCTCACGCACCTCAACAAACAAAAAGAAAATAATCCAATTAAAAAATGGGCAGAGGATCTGAACAGACCCTTCTCCGAAGAATAAATTCAGATGGCCAACAGGCACATGAAAAAATGCTCCACATCGCTAATCATCAGAGAAATGCAAATTAAAACCACAATGAGATATCACCTCACACCAGTTAGGATGGCCAACATGCAAAAGACAAACAACAAATGTTGGCTAGAATGTGGAGAAAGGGGAACCCTCCTACACTGCTGGTGGGAATGTAAATTAGTTCAACCATTGTGGAAAGCAGTATGGAGGTTCCTCAAAAAACTCAAAATAGAAATACCATTTGACCCAGGAATTCCACTCCTAGGAATTTACCCTAAGAATGCAGGACCCCAGTTTGAAAAAGACATACACAGCCCTATGTTTATCGCAGCACTATTTACAATAGCCAAGAAATGGAAGCAACCTACGTGTCCATCAGTAGATGAATGGATAAAGACGAGGTGGTAAATATACACAATGGAATATTATTCAGCCATAAGAAGAAAACAAATCCTACCATTTGCAACAACATGGATGGTGCTAGAGGGAATTATGCTCAGTGAAATAAGCCAGGTGGAGAAAGACAAGTATCAAATGATTTCACTCATCTATGAAATAAGAACAAAGACAAAACTGAAGGATATAAGAACAAAGAAAAAACTGAAGGAACAAAACAGCAGCAGACTCACAGAACCCAAGAATGGACTAACAGTTACCAAAAGGAAAGGGACTGCGAAGGGTGGGTGGGAAGGGAGGGATAAGGGGAAAAAAGGGGCATTACGATTAGCAGACATAATGTAGGGGGGTGTACGGGGAAGGCAGTATAACACAGAGAAGACAAGGAATGACTCTATAGCATCTTACTACGCTGATGGACAGTGACTGTAAGGGTAGGTATGTGGTGGGGATTTGATAATAGGGGGAGTCTAGTAACCATAATGTTGCTACTGTAATTGTACATTAATGATACCAAAATTAAAAAAAAGAGAAGGAGCTGGACAAAGCTATAATTAAAGCCATAGAAATGAATGAATTCATCCAAGGGAAATGTAGAAAGCAGAAAAAGATAAGCTCGAGCTGAATCCCTAACTTTGAAGGATCAGCTGGGAGAGGAGGCATTTCCAAAGAAACTCAGCAGGAATGCGCCAGGAATGGCAGAGGAGAAAGTACCATGGAAGCCAAGAGAAGATGCTTCAGGAAGGAAGCACTGGTGATTACCAGCTGTCACCCTCAGCTAGACCTTGCAGGGGAGCAGGGGCAGGGAAGTGGTGGTGGGGGAAACAGATTGCCCAAGTGTGAGTGAAGTGTTAGTAAGTGTAAAAAACATATATTGTAACTCGTACAAGAACTTTGGCTGAGAAAAAGAAGTCATCAATTAAATTTCTCAATATATATTAATCCAAAAACTAAAAGAAGGTAGCTAGAATGTTGTGACATGTAGAAAACCTCCTAACTGTCCCTCTTTTACTGTAACCTAAGTGAGCACATTGTCTTCTCTGCAAGTAGAGTATGTTGACGAGTTTTAGAGAAGCCTATAAAATTCAACTCAGCTCTAATACACAGGGGCATGCTTCTGTGTGTGTCCCTCTCACCCTCACGTAACTGAAGTTGTAATTCCTAAACCCTTTTCCTTTCTTCTTCCACCATAACCTGTCAAAGATTGGATCCTCCAGTGTGACTGGGATGGGTAGTACAGAAAGAGGTCACTCAAGCTGGGGACTGAGGAGAATCTCTCCTTTTGTCTCTTGGGCACCATTTAAGAAGAAGTGGGACTTTGAGGAACTTCACTTTGAGACCTCAGGAGTAATAGAAATAGTCCTTATATTTTCTAGCCCTTTATGGCATGTCAGTACTGTGAGCTGGAGTCTAAACCTGAGGGGATGCTTTCTTGAGGAGTCTCCAGATTCCTCTTCCAATTAACATGAGTACAGTCTCTTTTCATCTTCTTAGAAGGGGATGAAGGCAGCTATCTCTATGTCCAGACTGTCCCCAGCTGAGTGTACTGCTCAATTCTCTTTCTTATGGATGACACAAAGGCAAAGCTGTTTGGCAATG
The DNA here is from genome assembly GCA_032199065.1 of Smutsia gigantea. Classification (NCBI taxonomy): domain Eukaryota; kingdom Metazoa; phylum Chordata; class Mammalia; order Pholidota; family Manidae; genus Smutsia; species Smutsia gigantea. Next base: position 286,303 of record JAVSCE010012499.1, read on the forward strand.
ATAATAGGTTCTGACTACAATCACTCAGGGTAACCTATTACCATGATAAAACTGACGAACAACTTGTCTTTTCTGTGAATCCACTCAAATTAATTGTTTCTGTTAAAATGCCTGCTTACAGTGGCATTTCAGCCAGGTAAGAAAATGCCACTTCATTCAAAATAATCAGCTTGCAGATAGGAGAAAGAATTGTGGTAAGTCAAGGACATAGAACATGAGTCTAATTTGAGTTTGAGTCACGGTATCTTAATCTCTCCAAAGACCAGCCAAATTTCAGCTACTTTTGGTTACACTTTGTATAATAAGATATCTAGCTAGGCTTGATATCTTTCCTCCACCTCTAAACTTTTATGATCTGGTATAGGTCGCTGGAATAGAGGGATTCAACAGAATTAACATATATTTCATATCTTTTGAGAAACATTAGCAGACTGTGATTTAGAGCATTGAGTGTTAAGCCAGATGCCTGGGTTCAAATTCCATCCATCTCTGATTAGCTATGTGACTTTGGGCAGATTAGTTATCCTTTCTGTCCCTCAGTTTCCTCACTTGTAAAATGCAAATATTAGTAGAGTGTTACTCATTGAATTTTTATGAAGATTAAATAAGTTACAGATTTTAACCAACTTAGAATGGTATATAGCACATAATATGCACAGTGCATAATAAGTGATAAATAAATATTTATTAAACAAAGAGAAGTACTTAAGAATCTTGACAGGCTTAAGCTGCATCCAAGTTGAAGTTACTAAGGAGAAACTTCTTGAGAGCAGAGTTCTCTCCACATTGTCATCGCCTCTGTGTTTTCTGGCATGTTTGTCTGCATAAGGCAGTTTCTCACTAACAGTTTATTGATTTTAATTTGTCTCATAGGAACAAAAGCCTAAATAGGACTGGAGAATTAGAACCAGGAAGTTTTCTAACTGCATCCCAGAGATGACAATAAAATGGGAAGAGTTGTACAAAGACTGTAATTTTAATAACTGCACCACAAGCAAATAGTAGTAATTTCTGGTCAGTGCTACAATTTTCATACTAATAGCAAGCATTTCCAAATACTGAAAGTGTGATAAATACTGCTGTCATGCCTGTTATAAATTTATATTTATTATTACCAAACAGCTCCAGCCTACAGTTGAATTCTCCCTGCGGCCTGTCATCTTCTTGTATACATAACCGACTCAGCTTGGCGTCTCAGAGTCCCTGGGGCAGCCTTTGGCTCTCTGCTCACACACAGGCCCTCCAAGGTGTATCCAGCACATTGCACATTCCATCGTCAGGCACACCCGCCTGGACCCTTTCTCCTCCTGACTTACATGTGATACTGCTAGCCTCCTCAACATGTTCTTGAGTCACTATTCCCCAGTGGTCTTGCATCCGGCCCAGGGACTTGGGGAATCAGAAGTCAGGCCCGGAACCCTGGATATCTCTTACTGCCTATTGGGATTAACATCTGGGTTAGACTAATCATGCTTTCAGTTTCTATGAACTGAGGAATGCTGTGGGCCTACGTGTGTCCAGTATGACAGCTGACCCTGTCTTAAATCCCCAAGCAAAGGTTAAGAATTCTTCAGCACAGTCAATGTCTAGAATTCCTAATTTTTATTTCTCATTCTATTATACTTGGATACTCTCATTTTTTCCTTTATTCTAACTATTTTGTGATGGGCTTAATAACATTTAATGTAACTTAAAGAACTTTATCTTGTCAGAGGATTAAAAAGCCAAGGTAAAGTAATTTTAAAGCAATATAAAAGCTTTCTAACTTGGCAAAGCCTATTTTACTTTGGACATGACTAACTTTTAAATGATCGAGAGCAGTGTCCTCCAAAACATGATCTTGAAATACTCCTTCCAGAGAATGTTAATGGTATTTACTCAAAAGAAAAAAGAGAGAGAGAGAAAGAGAGCAAGAGAGAGAGAGATCAGGCTGTGACAATAACTTTGAGCAAAGTTGTATGGGGTCTATAAAATTAAACAGTTTCCTTTATTGCAGAATTCTTCAGCTGTCAGTAAACAACAGTGCAGCATGAATATTTAAGAAGACAGGACTACAATGTGCAGCATTTCTTACTGGAGCTTCTTGGGGGGTTAGTGTTCCTCAGAACATGGTTAGAAAAAAAATGCTCTTTAAGGACATGACTACTGACAGGCTCACATAGGTCATTCATCTACATGAGCTATCCAATCACTAATGGTTTTGAATTTTCGTTAGCAAAAAGCCTGGGGAGGACAATCACCTGCACTGCTCTCCGGTGCTCTTGTGGACTCTGTTCAAACAGAATAACCAGGTAGTTGATTGACTGCATTAGATCATGATATCAAAGGCATCAATTAAGTAATCATGCTAACATCAATTTCTACCAGCAGTTTCTATCCAGACTGGAAGTAGAAAAATTTAATCATCTCCTTGGCCCTAGCACTTTAGCTAGTTGGTGTTATCCCTTATCTGTCCATGTAAATAGGAAATTTGAAAAAGAAGTTGTGTCCAAGCAGGTATGATAACCTTTAAAAAAAACAAAAATAAAAAGTTTGTATTCTTCACTTAATGACCAGATTTTCTGAGTCAATTGATACATCAAGGAATGTTGAAAGCACAAAATGAGATTATGTTAAACTATCTCCTTCCAGCTGAGAATGATTCATTTTATGGAGCTATGAAAGGTGAAAGGATTCTAGCAAGATGGCAGCATGAGAGGTGACATGGAGAACTCCTCCCTAAACCACAAATAGTACAGAAATATAGTTAATACAACTAACCCAAAAACAGCAACAAGAAAGAAGGCTGAACCAGACTGCATAGAGACCTCATGAACAGAGCAGACCTCACAAAACAGGGCACCAGCTCTGCTCCCCTACTACCCCCAGCCTCACTCTAGGGGCTGAGCAGCTCCAGAGACTGGAGTTCCTGCACACTACTGGGCACCACACAGAAATATGAAACGTCAAAAGAACATGGTTCAGACCAAAATCTCACAAACCCCAGAAAAAGGGCCAAATGAAACTGAACTCACCAAAATTCCTGAAAGACAGTTCAAAATAAAAATTATAAACATGCTTATGGAGGTAAAGAAAAATATTCAAGAACTCAGGAACGAATTTAAGTCAGAGATTCAATCATTAAGAAATTCCATATCTGAAATGCAACATACTGTGAACGGATTTAAAAACAGATCAGATGTAGTAGAAGAGACGGTAAATGAAATAGAAATTAGAAACGAGGAATACAAAGAAGCTGAGGCACGGAGAGAAAAAAGAATCTCTAAGAATGAAAGAATATTGAGAGAACCGTGTGACCAACCCAAATGGAACAATATTCGCATTATAGGGGTACCAGAAGAAGAAGAGAGAAAAAGGGATAAAAAATGTCATTGAGGAGGTAATTGCTGAAAACTTCCCCAATCTGGAGAAGGGGACAGTCTCTCAAGCCATGGAGGTGCACAGATCTCCCAACACAAGGGACCCAAGGAAGACAACATGAAGACATATAATAATTAAAATGGCAAAGATCAAAGGGATCTTGAACTGAGTCCTAAAAGTGAATAGAGTTGGCTGTATTGGACCATGAATATTAGTCATAGCTTTACCCTTTGCTTGTGGCTAACTATAACACTTTACCAGACTGGGATATTCTAGAAATAAGGTGACTATTAATTAGCTTTTGGGAACATTGTAACACTGATAGGAAAAGCCAACAGGCCAAAACTTTATTTACTTACCTTTCCAGACAAGTCACCAAGCAACATGAATACTTTTAATCAATTTTGGGGTTGTTGCTGGATTTTTCAGCAACGACTTGCAACTTTTAATGATACACTCTTTATCAATAAGAGGTCTGTGGGTTAAATTGCAATATTTCCAGAATCTCTTGCCTGGCCTTTGTGCATCTCCATATCAATAGGTGTTTCCAAAGGGTGGAGAGGAGTAGTCCATCTCCATATCAACAGGTTATTACATGGGGGAGCAAGGGCATATCTAGACTGGAGAGGATGGGTGGGGACCCTTTTTGTAGCCAGATCCTAAGAGACACAGGTGAGCAGAAGTGGATGACTGCTTGTAAGCAATAAATGGGTTTCTCCCATTGTATTTCTCCCTTTGACTAATTTTTTTTTTTAAGATACTTTGCCCTGGGCTGGGAAAATATTTTCCTCCCGGAGCTATACCTGGCAGTAGTCAGCAGAACCTCTGAACCCAAAATCTGTCTTTATGGGTGGGACCCTTGGGTAGGCTGCCTCTAGAGATGGTGGGGAGATGCCCAGAAACCCCTATGGATGGTGGGGAGGCCCCAGTGACTGCAGTGGTGGAGGGTGCAGCTTCACCCGGGAACCCCCTCCTGTGGGGCTTCCTCTGGGGAACCCCTAGTGGGGAATTGGTCTAGGGTAAAGCACCTCCTAGAGGGGTGGGGCCTTCCCCAGAAGTGGTGAAGGGTGGAGACACCAGAAGCTGTGACATTAGTTAGCCCTCTGTGAGATAGAAGACTACTTAGAGGCCCTGAGTGGCGTGTAGCAACCGGGATTGTGGGATGTCCATTTCTCTAGATAGTGGAAAGGGTTATGAGGAGAGAGACACACTCTGACATCGCTTGCAAGAGCTGGGTGATGACCTATGGGATGCCCTTAAGAGATACAGTTATTGAGAAGACAGGTCGTGCTCCTGGAAGATACGTAAGCACCAACGGAGGAGGCAGCCGGAGAATCCACGTTGCAGGAGGCCATGGGGTCGGGGGAGGAATGAGTGGTGCCTTCAGTCCCGGTGTTGGGAGAGGGTGAGGGGGTGGGGCCAAGGGCCAATCTGTTGCTAAGGCAACCAGCAGAGGCACCAGTCTTTTCCGTATTAAGGCCCGCCCAGTTGTGATTAAGAAAATAAAAATGCAACAACTGCAGGCTCCTCAGGGGAAGGCGCCACTGCATGCTCCGCCCCTACACCCAGGATGAGCTGGTGGTCATGAGCATCCAGTTTCAGCAGAAGCCGTTGGAAACTCTGCCTACATGGCTTTTGTGTCTATGGGATGTGGGGGTGGAAAACATTGTTATGTGGTGTTCTGAAATGGGTAGACTGGCTTCCCTGACAACTCACCCTTCCCTCTGGCAGCAGTTGCAAAGTGCCCATCACACCTCAGGGCATTGGGTGCTTCTGGATTGGCTGACAGCAGCCATCAAGGCAGTTTGGCCTAATAAGGATGATTTACCATGCTTATCCACTAGCTGGAAAATGTATGCAGAGCTGCAGCAGGTATTATGGGAGCTGGGTATGAAAAATATCATCTATAATATGGACCCCCAGGGCCTTGACAAGCAGTTGTTCACCATAGGAAGGAGAAATCTGGTGCCCCACACAGCTCCCCCATCTCTCTTTGGATCCCTAGTGACTATTCTTGCCCCCCACATACAGCAACCCGTAAGTGAGGCTACTCGTACTTTAGCAGATCTGGGGAAGGTTGAAACAATAAGAGCATGGAGGGAGGTATGGGCTATGACTGAAGGGGGAGGTGCAGAGGGCCCTGTGAAGGTCTTGAGGATCCAGATGTGGGTTGATTTGATAAAGGCTGGGGTAGTGAAAGAAAAACTTGATGGACAGCCTAATAGGATCTTGCTAGAACTCTGGTACCAATTAAAGCTAGAGCAGCAGTTAGGTCCAGGACACAGAAGTTGGAGGCAAAGCCCCATGTCCAGACTGTGTCCCTGCAAGACTTCTTAGGGGACAGTACTCAGGATTCACCTGGGCCCTCACCACATAGGAGGACAATTGGGCATTGTGATTTGACAGAGGGTGGGGTCAAGGCCCCAACCTAGGGGACGTGGTGGGGACTGGAGGCCACATGTAGAATTAGCAATTCGTTGGTCCCCCCTGAATGTACAATATGTCCTGGTGCTAGTGGACACAGGAGCTGAATGTTCTCTGACTTATGACAACACCGAGTGGTTTCTTGGGAACCCTGCTGTGATAGGGGGAGGGCAATTAGAGTGAAGAAAGCCCAAATCCCACTAGGGATAGGGCATTTACTCCCAAAGGAGTATATGGTGTACATTTCTCCTATCCCTGAATATATTTTGGGAGTTGATATCCTGCAGGGTCTTTGGTTACAGACCACTGCAGGTGAGTTCAGACCGAGGGTACATGTGGTAAAGGCAGTTCTGAGATGCCATGCTAAGCACCTGCCTGTAGCTCTTCCTGTACCTTGATGGATGATAAAAATTAAGCAATATAAATTGCCTGGGGACACAAGGAAATTGGAGAAACTCTACAGGAGTTGGAGAAGGTGGGCATCACAAAGCCCAGTCATAGTCCTTTTAGTTCCCCAGTATGGCAAGTGAAGAAGCCAGACAGCTCCTGGCATATGACCATGGATTACAGGGAATTGAATAAAGTCACACCCCCGTTGCAGGCTGCTGTCCCCTCTATAGCAGCCCTTATGGACACCCTCAGTTATGAACTAGGGACATATCATTATGTTGTGGACCTTGCTAATGCTTTCTTCTCTATTGACATAGCACAGGAAAGTCAGGAACAGTTTGCCTTCACATGGGAAGGCCACCAGGGGACATTCACAGTCCTTCCACAGGGATATCTCCAAAATCCCACCATTTCTCACGGACTTGTAGCCCAGGACTTGACCACATGGAAGAAACCACAAATGGTGCAGCTGTATCACCACATTGATGATATTATGCTCACATCTGATTCTCTTGCAGATTTAGAAGGGGCAGTTCCTAGACTGCTGCAACATCTACAGGAGAAAGGATGGGCTGTGAACAGCACCAAGGCTCAGGGACCTGGTTTGTAAGTAAAGTTCTTGGGGATTGTCTGGTTGGGTAAAACTAAAGTTATACTGGAAACAGTAATAGACAAGTTCCAGGCTTTCCCTACCACCACCATTGTGGCAGTATTACAAGAGTTTTGGGGTCTTTTGAGCTATTGGAGAGTGTTTATTCCACACTTGGCACAAATTCTGAAGCCCTTATACCAGCTGGTACAAAAGGGCATCAGGTGGGACTGGGATGAAACAGATGCAGCTGCTTTTGTTGCTGGTAAGTGAGCAGTCAAGGCCATATAGGCCTTGAGTGTAATGGGCTCATCAAGGCCCTGTGTGCTAGCTCCGACCAAGTTTATAACCACCTATCCCATCGCAGGGTGGGTGTGAGACTGGGCCCAAAGGCCACAGAGTGGCGTGGCAAGGATGCTTACACTGGCCTAATGGGGCATTACTTACAGCAATGCAGTGCCCTGTCTATTAGCCCCTTAAGTGGAGAACTCCAATACTCATTGGGGCCAGTGACCTATACCTGTGGAAGGCAGGAAGAACTTGCTTTTGAGCTATTGGTAGCTGAGAGTCCTCATTAGGAGGGAAAAGTCCCTATACCTGAAGATGCTTTGATTACAGACAGCTCCAATCATGGGCAGTCCCTGAAGTGGAGGGCTGTGGCTTTCCATCCTAAGACTGAGACAATATGGACGGAGAATGGAGAGGGGAAGCCAGCCAGTGGGCTGAGTTGTGGGCAGTATGGCTCGTGATCACCCAGGAGCCCTCCCCTATAGTTGTCTGCACTGACAGCTGGGCCATCTATCTGGGCTTGACCCTGTGGTTACTGGCATGGTACCATGCCAACTGGATGGTTGGCCACCAGCCCCTTTGGGGGCAGAAGCTGTGGCAAGACCTATGGGCCTCTGGTCAGACTAAGACAGTTACCGTATATCATGTGACTGGCCATTTGCCTTTGGCATCCCCATGGAACGATGAAGCATACACAGTGGCCCAGGTACACTGGCTAGAAGGAAAGCCTGCCTCTGATGTAGCCCAATAGTTAAATCAGCATTTGTTGCACACAGGGCAAAAGACAATGTGGGTGAGAAGGGAGGGAGAAGGGTATGGTGGGGTATCATGATAGGTGCACAGGGTGTGTGTGGGGTCATGGGGAAGACAGTGTAGCTCAGAGAAGACAAATAGGGACTCTGTGGCATCTTACTACATTGATGGACAGTGACTGCAATGGGGTTTGAGGGGGACTCGATAAGGGTGAATGTAATGACCACATTGTTTTTCTTGTGAAACCTTCATACAAGTGTATATCAATGATACCTTAATAAAAAAAAAGACAGTGGGGGGCTATAGCCCGTTGGTGAGGCTTGCCAATGACCTTTGAAGAAGTCAGCAGAGCCCGGGAGGAGTACCTTGTGTGCTCTAAGAGGGACTTACACTGAGTCCCACAGCAACATGGGGCAATAGTAAGGGGGCCGATACCCCTTGTCAGGTGGCAGATAGACTATACTGGGCCTCTGCCCATATCAGAAGGATATTGGTATGCCATGACTTGTGTGGACACAGCTCCTGGACTATTGGTTGTTTCTCCTGCATGTAGTGCAGATCGGCAAGCCCCAAAAAGAAGCCTTAAGCACTGTGGACATGCTAATATACATCGCTGCCTCTCCTATACAACTGTATGTGAAAATCAAGGAGGAGTTATTGAAGCCAGGATATGGCCAGCATAGCAACAGAATGCTGCCAGCTGCAGCTGCATTAAACCTTGGAGACTCTGTTGAGTGGACATGGCCCTGGACATTTTGGCACATTTACCAGCCATGGCTGGCCCTTCTGGCACCTTGGGGATAAGGCCTCCTGTGTTTAATTTGCGTAACAGCAGAATAGCCCCCAAAGATCATGGTAGTGTACGCAAAACGTCTTGGTGGTAACAGCATTTTACGGGGAAGTTTTGTTTTATCTTTATGGCCAGTCCATGTACCTCCCATAGCCCTATACATTGACCCATCTGTAACTGCCACAGGGAGGGGGGTGAAAGTCTGGTATACTAGACCAGGACGAGATCCCATTCCTGCTACTGTCGTATCACAAGATCACTCTCTTCCATGCATCCTACCTGATGAACAAGATTTGCCTATGCTGTGTCATTAAAACATGTATCTTATTGCCCTTATGGTTTTTTTCTTCTACAGTCCTGTGGCCTGGACCCACCCCCTGGCTGCAGCTGCTGCATGATGATTGCTCTGAACTCCCTACCTGTTCAGCTACTGACCGCCTGTGGAATGGGTGAGCTATGGACTCAATCTGCATAGGACTTTGAACCTAGCTGAATCCTGCATCTGGAGGATTATCATGATTTTATTGCTATTATTACTTTGTGTTATTAGTCTGCTTACAGTGCTCCAGTTTTTTGCACAGAGGCCATTGTGGAAGATGGGGAGCGAGTAGATTGTGAGGTGAGATATCTGGAGGGGTGGGCTGTGGGTAAAATTAAAATATTTCCAGAATCTATCATCTGGTCTTAGTGCATCTCCATATCAACAGGTGTTTCCAAGGGGTGGAGAGAAGTGGTCCATCTCCATATCAGTAGGTGATTACAAAGGAAAGCGAGAGCATATCTGGACTGGAGAGGTTGGGTGTGGTCCATTTTTTGCAGCCCGGTCATGAGAGACATGGTCGAGTAGAAGTGGATGACTGCTTGTAAGTAATAAACAGGTTTCTCCCACTTTATTTCTCCCTTTGACTGATTTTGGTTTCAAAGGCAATTTTGCCCTGGGCTGGACACATATTTTCCCCCCAGAGTTACAAGGTCCCTGCACATACCAACTTTCCATTACAAAAGAAATAATGTAGTTTCTGCCATCTTACAGTTGTCATTTCCATACCCTGAAGAACTATTAATTTATCTACAGCAATTTTAGCATTTCAGGGTAAGATACATTAAGATTAAAGACAAAACTGAAACCTCTATATGCCTATAGATTTACTGACTATTCAAATCATGCAAAAGATGTTTTAAAAAATTGTTATTCATGTGAGATATAATTTGTGGAATACCTAATCATCATTCAAGAAACATGTATTAAATACCAATGCAAGACATGGTGCTAGATGCTTCTCAAGAGTTTTAGAGTCACTTTAGGTGTACAGATTACTGTTACTTATTCATAGGCTAAGAAGACGTCATAAATCAAAACAATAAAAAGCCTGAATGGTTAAACATGTAGTTATGTTAGCCAAAATGTAATACTAATATAGGTTGTATTTTTACAATAAAGATTATTCTAAATTTATGATTAAAATTAGACATTGACATAAAATAGGCTGTTTTGGACATTATTGAGTTTTTTAATGTTTTTCTTAAATATTTAATATTTTCAGTGTGGAAGTAAAATCTAATTCAATCATCTTATAAGATTGTCAAAGAATATGGTCACTTTCAATATTTTAAGTTAAAAAACAAATTTTTAAGAAACAGATCAAAGCATGGACAAAGTATTCAGGCAAACTACCTCCCTCCCCTTTGTTTTGCACCAACAAAGGTGGTAAAGTTGAAGCATTTGCCTCGAGCCACCGCGTCAGCAGGAGGCCCAGGGAAAGCCCTACATTATTTATGGTTCTTGGAAGTGTCTATTCATATGGTTGACAAACACACAATTTATTCACAGAACTCTGAACAGGAAGAGAAATTTGAGATAATCTATTTCCACCCCCTCATGTACCCTGCAGGAAGCTGAAGCCCAGGGCTTATTTCAGTGCTCCTTGTAGATTCCCTTTATCACATTTGCCCTGTAGTGTAGACAGCACGTCTGGGGTACATTCGGGCCTAGTGTGAACTAGGGAAACATTGTTCAGTGACTCTCACATTTTTGTGAGCTGGCATGTTTGTTGACTATGACCTACACCCAGGGATCCAATTTAGTAAGTCCGAATGGAGCCCAGGTATCTGCAATTTCAACAGTGATTGTGATGAAATCACTGGGACTGTGAGGCAAGTCATCCTTGGTTAGTATGGAGAAAGGCAAAATTGTAGAATATAGAAATTGTGAAGGTTTTAAAAAGGGATTTTATGCTGAGTAAGCACATTTTCCCAAACAAGTCATAGCTCTTTCATTAAAATGTTGTTTTTCCCTTCCTCTGAAACTGTAAGAAAAATGAGGCATTGTTTAAACAAGAAATTGGGAAAACCAGAGCAATAATGAACCAGCTTCTCATACCTGACAATCAGGGTCACTTGGGGATACTTGGAAGCATACAGATTCATAGGTCCTTTAGCTGGAGAGTCTTATTTCTGGGAAGACATAGGGGGGACCCAGGAACCTGTAGTTTTCAGAATCACTCCTGGTAATTCTGATGACAACCTAGTTTGAAAATTTGGCCATGATCTGTTATATTAAAATAGGCTTCAGTGGTTCTCAACATTGGTATGTGAAAGGTAAAATAAAATAGACACTTAGTTAAGACACTTATGTTAAAATAGAGCCAAGAGGCCATTAAGGAGGGGGGCCTAATGCACATCCTCACTGGGTGGAACCAACAACTTTGAAAGGAGCCAAACTGCTGAACTCCAAGGCCTCTGCAGGGACACCTGCCCTTTGCTACAGTAACAGACTTGCAGGGTGAGAGCCTCAACAACAAATGTGCTTAGCCAACATTAGTTTTCTGCCACCAACATTAGCCAAAATATTTGTTGACGACATATATAAGCATTCCCTTTTTGTCTTTAAAAACCCCTGAATTTTACTACCTAGTGGGACACAATTTGGGTTGTTACCCATATCTGTGCTTCCCGAATTGCAATTCTAAGGCCCCAATTCAATGTTTTTATTTCAGTTCTGCCTCTTTTCTCAGTCACAGGTGCACAGAATCAAGCAGGAGACTCAGTAAAACACTTACCTCCAGAGCTTTTGAATGCTTAGGTCTGGAAGTCCAAGAACTTGCCTGTTGCAAGTTTTCTGATGATACTTTGAAAAGCAGTGCAAACTGAGGCTGATGATTCTCAGGAAAATGCCCAGAGGCTGCTGCAATAGCTCTGCTGAAGCCCAGACCTGTGGCTACTGTCGCCCGGAGAGGAGCGGAATGGCCTCTGCGCTTTTCCTTCCCCCAAACCTCTGGCAGGTGCTTCTGGTTAGTGGACGTGGGTTCTGATTAGTTCTAAACTGGAACCTCCTGGTCAAGAGTCTAGCAAACGAGAGTCTCCCAGGCTTCCAGCTGTTACAGTGGGGGGTGGGGGGGTGCAGCATGGGGGACAAAGGGGTGGGGGCGGGTGGGGCATTAGAGGAGGGGAAATTGCCTTCATTTGCCAGCACAGGTAGCACAGATGGCAGGTTAGTTGTAGTAGTAGTTTGTCCCAAACTATGGAAGTCACTTAATCCCTGGCCATATTCAAAACATAATGTAAAAATATCCTGGTCTTTCATGTAAGGAGTGTCCTGAAGGCTGACACACTACTCAGCTGTCCCTTCTGGACTTGCACACTTAGGTCCTTGCTGCAGGGATGTAGCCGCGAGCACTGCCTGGTCCACAGCCTGCAGCCCTCAGCCCTCTGCAAGAATCACATCATGTGACACAGGTCACCTGGCCTAGGGGCTGTGGCTTGACGTCTGGGGTCCCAGCACCGCAGCTCTTAAGGATCGTCCGAGCTTCTGAGCACCATGTGGGTGGCTAAGGACTTATGTGATGTGTGCCACCCATCTTCTCCTTCTGCCCCCTCTTGATTCCTTCCCTCCCGCAGGTGTTCATCCCAAGAGCATGGCCGCCAATCCTTCCTGAGCTCAAATCTCCATCTCAGAGGACAGCAATAGTAGCTAAGGGTAACCAAAAATAAATCAGATAAGAACTATTGCAAAAAGAAAAATTGCTATCTGTAAGAAAAACCCAAAGAATATAAACTAATGCAAACACTCATTAAATTCCATAAGGGGATCAATAAAAGATCAATAAAATCTATAGCTCTTCAAACACAAAATTTTTGAAAATGGTAAAATTTTGAATATTAAAAAAAAGATAAGACACCTGGGAAACAAATCTAGAAAGTAAAGTAAAGCTTATGATATATATGAAATAAATTTTGAAATTTTAATAAAAGGAGGGGAATGAGGAAGATTTTGTCCTACCACTTATCAAAATGTCACATAAAACTACAGTCATTTTATCAAATTAACATTGGATGAGGAATTGACAAAGAATGGAATAGAAGAATCTAAAAATAGGCTCATAAATATATGAAGATTTAGTTGGTGATAGAAGTAGCAATTTATGTAAGTGGGAAAAGAATGTAGTGAAAAATAGTGTTGAAATGAGACTTTCTTGCCTTAAACAAACAGCGAGTAACAGTAAAAGCTCCGTCAGCCCCCTGCTTCCTCCCCATTTCTCTCCTCCTGACTGGAAGAGCTGGTGTTCCTGTCTTTGCTTCTTCCCCTCTAGTCTCTCTTCTACCCGCAAAGCCTGCCTTCCACCCCAGGTCTTACATGGGTCTCCGGATAAAGGTTCTGCAACGGGATGATTCTGGATGAAAGGGGTTGGGGACACACCCTCGGGAGATGCCCCAGTAAGGAAGGAAGCAGGTGGGATCGAGCAGATGGAGGTGACCTGCACTGTGGTTCCTACCCGGGCCTCTGTTGGCCCTGTGGGGAGTTCTAGGGCCCTCCAGCTGAAGCAGGGAGGCGGGCCTTTAAATCCCCGCATCAGGCCTCTGCCTGGGCTGCCTTATACACGGCAGGGCCCTGCAACTGAGGACAACCGCCTAGGACAGATGGCGATTCTGGGCAGAAGGATGAAGTGGTCGGCCCGGCGGAGGAGCTCTGTGACCTCTGCTATCTCTGTGCTTTGAGGGGCTCACATCCGCTTGCTACTTCAGTAATTTCTCCCCATCAGGGAAAAGCCTTGTCAGGATTCAGGCTGGCCTGGTTTCCTGGGGAAACAGAAAACGGTTGGTGGCATAGACTACAAGCCCCTTTTGCTGCACCTGGCCTGGAAGCTACCACGGACACCGTCTCCTCCTCTGCCACCCATTCCAGATCCCCCTCCCTCAGCTGACGCCCTTGCTGCTCTCAGCATCAGCAGTCAGCCCGGTGGGTGACCGTCACCGTCACTCCTGAAGGTGCGGCCCCAGGGACTGTGCCGTTCCCAGGCTGTGGACGCTGTACTTTTCTCGAGACCGTTAAAACTGGGCAAGGCAGTGCCAGCAAAGCCCAGTGGGCTAGCTGAGTGCCAAACATATTCCCCCCCTCCCTGCACTGGGAGGGAGCCATCCTGCCTTCTCTGGAAGATGGGCTGTCACTCCTGAGGGGACGGTGGCTCCCTGCCTTCCCTGCTGGTCTGGCGGCATGAGGACCCCGGAAGGCTGGCTGGCAGAGGTAGTCTGGAGTGCAGTGGTGCTGCTGCTGGGGAGCAGGGTCTCCAGGGTTGGAGAACCTAAAACTGTGAGTGAAAAACACAACTCCCCTCCAGGCAGATGGTGATGAGTGATGGCAACCAGAGCCACTCCTGCTTTAACCCTTGGGTTCCCAAGTCCCTGAATTCTACATACAAGAAACCACAGCCAGCGCAGCACACACCCATGGAGCTGCATGTGGGTTTGGCCATTAGGATGGTAGCCTCCAGGGGAAAGGGGAGGAGAGGCTGCAGAGGGCAGACATTCCATTGTGAGGCAGCTGCCTCATTTGAAGCCTCTGCAAGATCTTCAAGCAAAGGGAACAGCCGCTAGCTTTTAATTCGAGGGAATGGGTCACATCTTCAGGCTCAGAGTTTTATGGCACTCTGGGAGTCCAAGGTGCTCAACAGCAGGGACAGTTCTCCCATTGGAGTTCCACCATGGTACGGAAGAACTTTCAGAGCTGAGAATTCACCTTCTTTGAAGTTCCCCTGCTCTTACAGACACACCGGGGGCCTACTTCTCTGCTCTCCCTCCGTCTGGCTGCAGGAGGGTAGGATTCTCATAAGGATGCCAAGGAGGTTCTCTGATTCTCACATTTCACCTCTAATTGGTGATTTATCACCTTGAGACCATCCTCTCTCTCTTCGGTGATGATCAGCAATAGTCATCCAAGAAAGAATGTCTCTTAGCCCATTCCTCACATGTGCCGGTGACATCCCATCAGTGGGCACACCCTTGTCACTGGTGTCCCATCCCCGTTCATGTCAGTGAATTGGCGACTGTGCTGTCACAGCATGCCGGGGCTGTCCAAACAGCAGGGGCTGCCTGGGACGGGGTCCTCCCTGCCGGCTGGCCAGTGAGGGATCCATGCACAAATCCAACTCAGAGCCCACTTTGTGGGACCACTTCTGGTATCGGCTGCCTTAGGTTGGATTTCCTGGAAACTCTGATATGAGGAGTCTTGAGCAGAAAATGTATTGATCTCAATCAAAACTGTAAGAGCTATGGAACGGAGAAGGCCCTTCAGAATTATCCCAAATTGAAACAAGAGGTCTTTGTATTCCCACATCAGGAAGTATGCAGTCTTTGGCCCTCGCTGGGGGAGGGTATCACCCTGGGTGCGGCAATTCCCAGTGGCTGAGTGCAATTCCTCCTGAGGGGCACAACTGAGGGCTAATACCCACAGCAGCTGGGGGAGGGAGTATGTCACTCCTCTCCACGGCTCCACTAAAACGATGCCTGTCTTGTCCAAACCAATGGACACATTTTAGATTTTATCTTGACTTCACTGCAACATTAGAATCCCTGGTCATCACTCTCTTCTTGAAACATTCTTTCTCTTGTTTCCTTGAGATGATTCCCTCACTGCCAGAATCTCTTGGTTTCCCTATCTGGCCACTGCCCAGTCTCTACCAAGGGCTCTCTTCCCCTGCCTATCCCTTAGAAGTTGGTTTTCCCCAGGGTTCCGTGTGAGGCTCTTCTCATCCCCAGCTGGTGTCACACGATTGTGTAGGGTCAGCTACAATCCACGGAATGATGGCTCCTGAATATAACTCATATCTGGTCCATCAAGAAGGAAAGAAA
The DNA here is from genome assembly GCA_032199065.1 of Smutsia gigantea. Taxonomy (NCBI): domain Eukaryota; kingdom Metazoa; phylum Chordata; class Mammalia; order Pholidota; family Manidae; genus Smutsia; species Smutsia gigantea. The sequence continues at coordinate 302,022 of JAVSCE010012499.1, forward strand.
AAAAAAAGGGGAGGCGAGGAGAGGGAAGGGGGAGAGAGGGGAGAGGAAATGAGAGGAGTAAAAGATAAAGAAAGAAAAGGAAAAAAACAAACTCACTGAAAGAGATTTAGATTTGTGGTTACCAGAGGCAGGGTATGGGTGTAGGGGGGCATTGGATAAAGGTGGTCAAAGGTACAAACTTCCATTTATAAGATAAATAAGTACTAGGGATGTAATGTATATATGAAAGTTGTTAATAAATCCTACAAAGTAGAATTAAATATGTAACAATAAAACCCCAGAGGTCATAAGATAGTACACTTTTCAGTTGAAACTTGAAAGATATCAGAAATCATGTGAGCAATTATTTAGTAGTACTTTTTTAGTTTAGTTTTGTTTCAGCAGGCTATTCTTATTGGTATTATAGTTGAACCTTAGGGCTAGAATTGAGAGATGTTTTTAAAAAGAAAGATGGTAAAAAAAGGAGTTGGGGAGCAGGAGTTAACTAGGGAAAGAAGCAGAAGTGAATGGGAGAGAAGAGGAAATAAAAACAAGAGAATGTCACCAATAAGAGCCGTGCTGCTGAGTTGTACCCATGCCACAGAACCCAGGGTGCCCTCTGGAATGAGAGAGAATGTGGAGGCTTGGAAGTAAATCAAGTTCATGTAAACACATAACTTACCTTAGTCCCATTTTTCTTTTTTGTAAAGAAACTGACCCCAGTAATCACCAAAATTCCCTTTTGATTTAAAATACGAAAACTGTATGAAAGGTCACACTCTAAGCCAGGTGGCAGCTGGGCAATGCAAGCATGTATTTACATTCCAAACATATTCCAGAAGCACCCCATAGAGTTTGGAAGGCCTCTGAATTTGTCCATCAAAAATTTTTAAATATGAGCTGCTCTTTGGACTTTGTTAAAGTGTTCCTTTCTTCTTTTGTAAGAGACTTCTGTCTGAAAAAGACATCGGGGAAATACCTCAAGTTTTCTCACAGGGAGAAACACTGTTGCACGCTGTCTAGAATGAGTACAAATTTACCCAATGGTCACTAACTGCCATCAAAACCCTAAGTCACTTTCAGCTCGGAGGAAACATAAGTGTTGGGATGAGTCCCATTGACTTAGTTTCAGTTGAACTCCAGAGTGAATCACCACTTAAGCCAATTCTTAATAAATACACCAGATTTTAGCATCTGGAAGGAAGCTGATCCAAAACAAATTATATGATCCATATAGTATGTAGCTCTGGTGTAGTCATCTGATTCCTGAGTAGTGACCGCACTTTGGATGGGTAGGATGAACTTTTAACCCAACAAATGACAATTTAGCAAACAACAGCTGCACAGCCCTTTCACCAGTGGAACTATAAAAACTCAACTAGAATGAATTGCATGTATAGTTGTAGTAACTTCAAAATGGCTATTTCTTTTAGTCTGCAGAAAGTAAGAAAGCCTGCAGCAATCACAGAATTCAGATCTTCTTTAGGAGATAAACCATGCCTTAGAAAGGCAGATAAGCTCAATGTCTTCCCTTCTGCTCAACTGGCTATTTGCTTTTATCTTTAGCTCTATTTGAATCTTTTCTAAGGAAAGAAAGAATCTGTCTTGGATGTTTTGTTAACAACGTGCCTTATGCTATGTTTTATGGCCAATTAAAATAAGACTAAAAACTACATAATGGTGTTACAAATTAATGCACTCCCATTTGGACCCCCCAGGGCTTGACTCAGCAGAATCTGCTGTAATCCTGCAGCCCTAGGCACTTTTGGGTGGTTATTGATTGAATCCACAGATTGAGTTACAGCAAATGACACTATGTGGTCTGCCTCTTAATTACTTAATGCAGTCTCTGTGGGTCATGACAATATGCACATTAAAACAGGTGGTGTAAATTTAGCTGGGATGAGCCTGGTTGAGGCAATTTTCATAAAAGCTGCTCTACCCAAATTGGCAGCTTCTCAAATTCAGTTAGTCAAAGTGTTTCAGTGAAAATGATACATTATCCTGAAAGCCATTTGGATGATATTATCTGTTATGTATAAAATGACCAAATGAAAAATTAAATTGATAACTAACCTGTAAATGTCTGTATGTTGGGCTCTCAGTGGGCAGGGCCATATTTTGCCTTGCAACAAGCTCCTTTTCAAGCTAGGATTAGTAGAAAAGGATGATGTCTAATTTATAAGCAGAGTTCCGTGGGTTCTTAATAAGGACTGTCATCTTTCCTAAACATCTCTAAGACACATCTAGATGCTGGGTATGGGGAGGGTGGGTCAAGATGATGGTAGAAGACCTGAACTGACCTCCTCCTATGGACCCATCAAATCAACAGCCACATTTAGAGCAATTCTCTCTGAAAAAGATCTGAAAACTAGCTCAACAACTCCTACACAACAAAGGATAAAAAGCCATATTGAGACAGGTGGGAGAAGCAGAGATGTGGTCTCACAAAAAAACCCACCCCCAGCACAGGACCCACAAGCAGGAGGGAGCTCACAAATACAAAGCATATCCCTGAGGAGTGAGGGGTTCATGCTCCATATCAGGATCCCCAACCTTTAAGACTTGCACTGGAGAGATGAGCCCCCAAAATGTCTGGCTTTGAAAACCAATGGGGCTTATGTCCAAGATACCCAAAGACTGTAGGAAACTGAGACTCAAGTCTGAAAGGTGTTAGGCACAGATAAATTTGCCCCAGGACTTAGCACAAAAGCAGCAGGTTGAAAAGTCCTTATACCATATGTGAAAGAGATGTACTTGCTAATCTTAAAGCATCTGCCATAAGGACAAGGGTCTGTTTAATCTTTTTCTGGGGACAGAGGCACTGGTAGGTCCTATTTTTGCACTCTCCATTTACCTTGCTAGCACCACTCTTCCACTGCCCCCTGTACCCCACTCCCCCATGGCTCTGAAATACAATAATTAAACTGAGAAATTTACAAGGGTGTTCAAGAGCAGATGAAATAAACTAAAGCAAAGATCAATGAACTTAAAGACAGGGCAGAGGAACTCAGCCAATCAGAACAGCAAAAAGAAAAAAAGTGAAGATAGCTTAAGGGACTTAAGAACAACATCAAATGGACTGACACTTGCATTATAGTGGTCCCAGATGAAAGAGAAAGGGGCAGAAAATTTATTTGAAAGAATAATGGCCTAAAACTCCCCTAACGTGGGGAAGGAAACAGACATCCAGATCCAGGAAGCCTAAAGAGTTCCAAATAAGATGAAGCCAAAGAGATTCACTCCAAGACACATTTTAATTAAAATATCAAAAGTTAAATATAAAAAAGAGACTCTTAAAAGCAGCAACAGGAAAAGCTTGTTACATATAAGGGAACCCCCATAACAGTATTAGCACATTTTTCAGCAGAGACTTTGTGAGCCAGAAGGGAGTGGTATGATATAGTCAAAGTGTTGGAAGCAAAAAACTTCCAACCAGGAATACTCTCCTTGGTAAGATTATCATTCAGAATTGAAGGAGAAATAAAGTTTTCTAGACAAGCAAAAACTAAGAGTTTACCACTATTAAACCAGCTTTATAAGAAATGTTAAAGAAACTTTGTTAAGTTGAAGAGAAAGGGCACTAATTAGTAACAAGAAAACATGTGAAAGTAAAAATCTCACTGGTAGAGGTAAATATATAGTTAAGGTAGTGGCTTAATTACTTATAAAGCTAGTCTGAGGGTTCAAAGACAAAAAGAGTAAAAATAATTGTAATGACAACAATTTAGTTAAGGGATACCACACAAAAAGATGTAAAATATGATATCAAATGTGGGAGGGGAAATTAAATCAGTTTTAGAATGTGTTCAAACTTAATTTACTATCAAGTTAAAATACATATATACATACATATGTAGATAGATGATAGATAGATAAATGTAAACCACGTGGTAACCACAAATAATATGGTTACCTGCACAGTGCAGGAAACCATCAACAAAATAAAAAGGCAACCTTCTGAATGGGAGAAGAAATACGCAAATCGTATATCCAATAAGGGGTTAATAGCCAAACTATATAAAGAGCTCATATAAGTCAATAACAAAAAAAGCATAATCCAGTTAAAAAAAATGGGTGAAGGATCTGAATAGACATATTTCCAAAAATATATAGATGGTGAACAGGCATATGAAATCTTTAACATCACTAATTACAGGGAAAGGCAAATCAAAACCACAATGAGATAGCACCTCACACCTATCAGAATGACCATTATCAAAAAGACACGAAATAACAAGGTGTTGGCAAGGATGTGGAGAAAAGGGAAACCTTGTGGACTGCTGGTGGGAATGTAAATTGGTGCAGCCAGTATTGGAAAAAGTATTGCTATTCCTCAAAAATCTGAACTATCCTATGATCTAGCAATTGCCCTTCTGGGTATTTATCCAAAGAAAACAAAAACAACACCAATTTGAAAATATCTGTGCACCTCTATGTTTATTATAGCATTATTAATAATAGCCAAGACATGGAAACAACCAAAGTGTCCATCACGGGAAAAATGGATACAATAATTGTGATATATATATATATATATACATACACACATACAATGAACTGCTACTCAGCCATAAAAAAGACTGAAATCTTGCCATTTGTGGCAACATGGATAGACCTTGAAGATATTATAGTAATAAGTCAGACAGAGAAAGCCAAGTACTGCATGATTTCATTTATATGTGAAGTCTAAAAACAAAGCAAATGAACAAACTAAACAAACAAAACCAGACTCAGAGATGCAGAGAAACAGACTGGTGATTGCCAGAGGTGGGGGCAGGGAGGGGGTAAAATGGGAGAATGGGGTAAAGAGATACAAACTTCCAGCCACAAAATAAATAAGTCATGGAGATGTAATGTATAGTATAGTGACTTTAGTCAATAGTATTATATCACATATTATTTAACTTTACATGGTGGCAGGGGGAGACTAGACTTATTAAAGTGATTACTTCACAGGGTATACAAATATCAAATAATTATGTCATATACCTGAAATGAATATAATGTTATATGCCTCGAATACCTCAATAAAAATAAATAAACAATGCTAGATATTGACATTTAATCATCCACAAAGCAGGAGCTTAATTTAATTACATCACCTATTTCCTTCCAGTTTTAATGCTTTGTTATTCTATGAAATAAATTCGGTTGTCATTTTTTATTCCTTTTTGGTTTGAGCTGACTTGCTGTTTGGTCTGAAAGCACTGCAAGGAAAAACCAGCGATGAAGATTTTGCAGAAACTCTTGAGCTTAAGCAGACAATGGAGAAGAAAGATCTTCAGTTCTAAGGGATTTCCTTCAAGATTGTTTAACATCCCATGAGTAATTGAAAGTTATGTCTGTTTTCTTATTGATTCATCATTTCCTGCTAGCTGGACATACATATATATTTTCATTTGGTTCTTAGCCTATCAATATGTCTTGTGATTTTTGAACACGGCATTCAGTATCCTATCCACTCCTAGTTGTTCATATTTTTTAAAAAGTGCCACTCTAACTACAAAAACAGATACAGTTTGTTTTATCAAAAGTTAATTATTTCCAGAATATTTTATAATTGTTTTCATAGTCTTATTAGTCTAGCATTTAGAAAGTATAATACACTATTATAGTTATATTTCATATTGATCCTGTGGTATGTAAAGGAAGCAGAAGGAAGGAGCGTGTCTACTAGAAGAGTAATCACTCTTACTAGCCCTATCTGTTAGTGAGAATGAAGAGAGAGATCACAGGAACTAGTTTTTGATCAGCGATTTATCCGTAATACATACATAGCCAGTATGACTTTTCAGGCCTTGGCTATTGAGTCAAAGACAAGTTTTGAAATGTCTACTGTACTGCTAACCTCCAGCAGCTGTGCTTTTTTTCCTACTTATTCATCAGTCTCATGAACTCTGAGATCATGAGACTATAGCATTTCTTTAAAAATAAAGGAACTTGAACAACTCTCTTGTGGTATATGCAAACCACAGCTCTTGTGCCAGTTGAAGTATACAGTTGAGAAGCTTCATCTTCAATAGCAGTGACGGACAAGTTCCTCTTAACTGACCCCACTGCCATCTGTCATCCTGATTCCACCTATGGTGCATTGTATGAGCTACACTGAACAGGTTTCACCCTGGTCAAGGTCGCTGCCCAGCCAGTCAGAACTGACAGGGTCACTGAAAATATCCAAATTACTTCCAAATGGAGGTGCTGACAGACACTGTTAATGAGGATTGTTTTGTCAGACTTGCTGATGACCTTTGGCATCAGCGTTGCTCTTCCAGACAGACAAGCTCAGTCTAGTTTTTCTCCCTTTGACATTTAGGTGGCATCTGATACTTAAATGCACATCTGAAGGTAATCTGAATATGGTGTCCAAAGATGAATTTGTAGAAGTGATAAAATTGATAGCATCATTATACATGCATTAGTTAAGAAAATATTTTAGTCACTTACCTCAAGAAAGATCTAAGCCTGCATCTCTGGGTAACTGTTATTGGAGAAGCAGATGTTAGATACACACAATATATATCTGTAATATATATAGCACAATGATGACAGCAGAGCAAATGAGCACACGATCCTGCTTGTAAATAATATCATGTGCCTACTTTTCACTTGTGTCCTGTGATGGCCACAAGTGCAGAGCACAGAAAAGAATAGATCATTGGAAGCTGTACTTTTATCATTCTAAAAGAATGACATTTGCATATCCTGGTGCTTGGACCTTGTGACAAAATTACAAGGTATATTATCAAATAGACTCTTTAGATTATAGCCTTGCCCTTAACATTAGAAAACATTACATAACATTTCCAATTATCCTGTGTAATAAATCAGCCAAATAGCAACATTCTCAAGAAGCCATTTAAAATGATGAGGCATTAGAATGTGTGTGTGTGTGTGTGTGTGTGTGTGTGTGTGCAGGTAGGAAACCTATATATAGATAGACTATTGACAAGTTTATAGTTCTATAATCTTAGAAAAGTTTAATACACAATTTTGTTGTTTAATTTTAAAATGATTCTACCAGGTAGCTTTCTATGCACACTCCATATTCCCATATAAACACAACTTTGCTCAGTACTTCCTCATGGTCACTTGATTCTTTGTTTTAATTGCCTAAGACCTTAAATTAAGTGAAGAGAAATCCTTATATGACTCAATGTTCTTAGTTCCTAATGTAAGTTCCATGATCTCTCTGGTCTCTGCATCCTCAGCTAAATTTAATCTCTGTTCATAAACTGACCCTTAGGATTCTACTGTTCAGTTTTCTTCCAACTCAAATACGTAAGGCTGCTTCACAACTATGTCACAACTTTAGATGAGATTAGTTTCAGAAATACAGAACTTTTCTTAGAATATCCATAATTTAGGAACGATTTTCTGCTCTTAAAAACCACAAATGATCACCTCAGGGATTAACCCTATCAATTCTTATTTTTTTTTAATTAAAAAGTTATAAATGTACTGTCTTTTTTCCCTTCAAAAATAGTTTTAATGGAGTCATATTTCTGCTCCCTTCCTTTTGCAGTTCAACACCTATTAAAAAACAATATACTGTAAATATAAAGGACCAAAGACATTTAGAACACTGACTTATGATCTAATGTCTGGGGAACAAATCCAAAATTAACTATGAGACAAAGATAAATGCAATGGAAGACTTAATATAGACGCAAAGTTCCATGGGAGATGTAGGATCATAGACATTTTCCTTTGTAATTTTCCTTGATTATGTCATCCTCTCTTGCAGCTTCAATTATCTCTTTGTGGAGGATCTCTCAGTGGTTCCTACCACCAACTCTGAAGGCCATTGTGTATTGTGTGAATCTCTTCCTAGTTTCATATCCAGTGACCTCACATTGTAGCTATGATGGTAGTATTTACACCATGGGAATGGGCAAATGTTACACATCAGGGCCTTTTATTCTTGTTCTGGATAGCCGGTTGTTAAAACTTTGACCTGTGTATCACTGGTCTTAATCTTATCCTAGGTCGGGTTAAGTCTTGGTGAAAATTTTACCTTTTTGCCATACAGTTATATTAATTTAATGAGTTATCACTATGAAAAGAAAACAAGGTTAACTTTCTTGTAAAACATTCTCCATATATTACTACAAAAGAGACAGGTAATTGTGTGCAAAGATTTATTGTATATTCTTTGAGTCGGCTTCAGCTATCCCAGGTAGAGACTGTTTCTAATTGTTTGCAAAGAAAAGGAACATTGGTTTCACTGTGAAGAGTGGGGAGAAAAAGACAGAAATTATTTCTTCTCTTTCTCCCAAATCTACCTCTGAACCAGCAGTTATAAAAGTAAAGTAGAGCTTTACTAACCTGCATGCGCATCTGCTAGGAGCTTTTTAGAGATGCAGAATCTCCAGATCATTCCTAGACCTACTGAATGAAAATCTTCCTTTTAAGAATGTTCAGAGGTGATTCATGTACACAGTAAAGTTTGAGAAACACTGGAATTGAGGCAATAGAGGCATGGGGCAGTAGGGAAAGGAAGGGGCTTAAGAGGAAGGTAAGATGATGTTTGCTCAGGTCAGAGGTACATCCTCTGTTGTCAGGCCATAGTATGCTGGCTTCCCTACAAGGGAGAGGCACACACGGGACAAACTTGCACTTTCTAAATGAATTTTTTCAGAAGACTTTTCTGTCCCTTACATTTGTGGTTAGTTGTCTCATTCCCTGTATCTGTTAAAAAAAGACAGTGATGCTGATAAGATAATTCTTAACTACTGCTGAGAAAATTGGAGAAAGTTATCATTGTAACCCTGAGAGTGAAACTTCATTTTTTCACCAAGTAGAAAAATGTGAATTAAGGAAAAGCATATTCTCCTGTCATTTTGGCCCTGTTTTGCACTGAGGCCATGTGTAGCTGAGCAAAGCCAAGTGAGACTGACCCAAAAAATCTGGTCTAGTTAGACAGTGCAATTGAATAGCAGCCAGGCAATAAATTGGAATCCCAGAAACTTGAGCTCTTATTTGATGCTGACAGCCAAAAACAATTTTTTTTAGTTCTATGTGTACTTTTCTACATTCTGTAATCATATCTCTAGGTCACTTACGTATATGGGAAAAGCACTGCATTGAAAAATGAAAGACTTGGCTTAGTTACAGGATGTGCAACCTCTTTCTGAGTCTCAGTTTTATCATCTGTAAAATGGTTGTGTGTACCAGCTCTTGGGACCACCCTGGTCTTCCCACCTGTTGTCACATTTTTCACCCCATAGAGTATTCTGATCTGTAAGAGCCGTTTAACTAAAACCACTTTGTTCCTTGGCTCCAGCTGTATCAGAATGTCCTGGCAATGTGTTCTCCTAAGCACTAGATTTGTTCAATGTCAGAAAGGTTTTCTCAACTAAATTGTGCACAGACATTGTGAATAATTCTACACACCGGCAGGATTTTACCCTAATTTAATCATTGGTTTCTCTTGTGATAAAAATGATGTCCTAGACATTACAATTAGAGTTGGTTGTCATTAAAAATTCTGATATGATGAATCATATTATCTGTAGAGACAAACGTCTATGAGTAGGAAGACACTGTTGGAAATCCTCACATATAGATCTTACTCTAAGATTTCCTACCAAAATTTACTACTGACACTAAAGATCACTGAGTCTCACAGAGCACCTATGGATGCCACATTATAATGTAACAGGGCATCATAGTTTTTAGAATATTCTACTTAGTAACTCTCTTATTAGTGTTAAATTTAATATTATTATACTTGGTTTAATCATCTGTAAAAAGGTAAATAAGAATAATATGTAGTCCTTAGGTTCGGAGAGGAGAATGAAACAAGATAGTGCATATAATCAACAATGCCTGGTAATTAGTAAGCAATCCATTAATGAAAAATATATTGTCATTATTATCATTATTTCTTTTATAATAACCTAAAGCACAAGGTTGGCAATATTTCAGTCCACTCAATAACTACTCAGCTGATCCTGGTCTAAATATCAAGGGACTTCTATTTTTTGACACATATAGGTAATAAAAACCTAGTCTTAGAGTGCCCACTGAATTCTTGAGAAAAGATAAGTGCTCATAGCATTCAGTATTCTTCTACCACTTTGACCTTCTTGACTCCTAATGGTGTCTTCTCACTTAGAAATCCTTTGAGAAGCAGCCAGGGCATCCATCAATTACAGTAAAGGTTTGCTGCTCTTTTCTCCCCTAATTAAATATATCCTTCTAAAAAAATATAGCAGACCACATTTATTTCATTATTTACTCCATTTGCTTGCACACACATCAAACTTTATCTGTTTTTCCATTATTTCAACTCTCAGAGTCAATCAGTGGATTCTTTTTTGTCCATTCATTGTGATTCCCACCTCTAAGCCTACAGAAATGCCTTCTTGCTCCCCATGAACCCATGTGAGCTGCATACTTCCCAGTCCCCTCAGAGATCCTCCTGCAGTGACTCTTCCCTGATCAGTACAGTGACTACTTAATTCTCTTAACTCTTACTCCTTGGGAGGTAAAGGACAAGAAGAAAGTGTGGTTTTCAGTTATTCCAGCAACTTCCTAGCTGTGGAAACTCTGGGCTTGTTTTTCCATCTATAAAATGCTTATAGCAATGCCTGCCAAATAAATACTGCTGTGGGAATTAGAAAAAGCACTGAATAAATAGGACTTACATTGTTACTAGAAGACTAATAGAACAAAGTAGGTATTTTAACCATGTTCTTTTGTTGCCCTTGTAATACAAATTATCTGACAGTGGTTTGAGTGTCTTTTTTTTAACAGGTATTTTATATTGATCTGAGCTTTTTCTTGGAGAACTGAGGTGAGTTATTCATTCCGTATATGGAAGTACATGGTAGATTTTTAATTGTTAGTGATAAGTTTTAGTGAGGGTTCTATTATCATAATGAAAAGTCTATGGATTTTCAAAACAGTAAGAGGTCACATTCTGAAATCTGTATTACAGTATATAGATTATATAGTTTTAACAATTTCCTATTCATTAGATATTAGAGTTTACAATGATTTACTGCATACTATGGAAAAGTTAAGACCCTACATGTTTATTAAGCCCCTATTATGTGGTCAGCAAGGTCCTAGGTACTAGGAATAAAAAGTAATTAAAATTAAAAGCTCACAGTCTAGATGGCAAGAGGCAGAAGTAGCACATTAAATGTAATGAACCGGAGAATGTTATATATAGTGTGGAAAAGCCACGTGGCAGCAGCAAAGAGGCATAAACTAACCTGGGGAAGCAGGAGAAGGCCTCCTAGAACTGTGCTTTTTCTCTAAATGATAGGATTTCAAGGAAACCTGAAAAAAGATTTTAATGATTTCTCCCAATGAATTAAAAAAGGGAAAACAAGTGTTAACAATCTCAGCACACGTTAAGCACTCTCCTTGTTTCCTGGCTGTCAATATTTTTTCTTAACCCAAGCTGGTGGTTTTGGTGGGGGTAATGGAGGGATGGTGCAAGGTGATGCTCTTTAATGAGAGGTAAAGAAATGAATCGGTCTTTTATTCCTTCTTTCCCTTCCTCAGATTCATCTTCCATAAATATTTTTATCCACAAGTATCCATAGTGACCCTATTCCTGAGAAGGAATCTAGATTTACCTCCATTTTCAAAGCCTCAGTGACATCTTCTTATGAAGATGTCTTAGGAGAGTCAGTCCAGAGACCACCTTTTCAGACATACTTGGTTTACCTTTTCACATGGCAGAAGTAAGTAGTAATCCGGCCAGGGAGAGTGTCTATATATATTTTTTTCTTGCCTATCATTAACTTCTAATTACATGAACAACATTATGGTTACTAGACCCCCTATTATCAAGTCCCCACCACAGACCCCATTACAGCCACTGTCCATCAGTGTAGTAAGATGCTATAGAGTCACTACTTGTCTTCTCTGTGTTATACTGCCTTCCCCATGTACCCCCCCAACATTATACATAATGACCCTTTTCCCCCCATATACTTCCCTTCCCACCCATCCTCCCCAATCCCTTTCCCTTTGGTAACTGTTAGTCCATTCTTGGGTTCTGTGAGTCTGCTGCTGTTTTGTTCCTTCAGTTTTTTCCTTGTTCTTGTACTGCACAGATGAGTGAAATCATTTGACACTTGTCTTTCTCTGCCTGGCTTATTTCACTGAGCATAATACCCTCTAGCTCCATCCATGTTCTTGCAAATGGTAGGATTTATTTTCTTCGTATGGCTCAATAATATTTCATTGTGTATATATACCACATCTTTATCCATTCATCTACTGATGGACACTTAGGTTGCTTCCATTTCTTGGCTATTGTAAATAGTGGTGCGATAAACATAAGGGTGCATCTGTCTTTTTCAAACTGGGCTGCTGCATTCTTAGGGTAAATTCCTAGGACTGGAATTCCTGAGTCAAATGGTATTTCTATTTTTAGCTTTTTGAGGAACCTCCATACTGCTTTCCACAATGGTTGAACTAATTTACATTCCCACCAGCAGTGTAGGAGGGTTCCCCTTTCTCCACATCCTCACCAACATTTGTTGTTGTTTGTCTTTTGGACGGTGGTCATCCTAACTGGTGTGCAGTGATATCTCACTGTGGTTTTAATTTGCATTTCTCTGATGATTAGCGATGTGGAGCATCTTTTCATGTGCCTGTTGGCCATCTGAATTTATTCTTTGGAGAAGTGTTTGTTCAGCTCGTCTGCCCATTTATTAATTGGTTATTTGCTTTTTGTTTGTAGAGGTGCGTGAGTTCTTTATATAATTTGGATGTCAACTCCTTATCAGATCTGTCATTTATGAATATATTCTCCCATACTGTAGGATGTCTTTTTCTTCTACTGATGGTGTCCCTTGCTGTACAGAAGCTTTTTAGTTTGATATAGTCACACTTGTTCATTTTTGCTTTTGTTTCCCTTGCCCAGGGAGATATGTTCATGAAGAAGTTGCTCATGTTTATGTCCAAGATATTTTTGCCTATGTTTTTAACTAAGAGTTTTACGGTTTCATGACTTACATTCAGGTCTTTGATCCACTTGGAGTTTACTTTTGTGTATGGGGTTAGACAATGATCCAGTTTCATTATCTTACATGTAGCTGTCCAGTTTTGCCAACACCAGCTGTTGAAGAGGCTGCCATTTCCCCATTGTATATCCATGGCTCATTTATCATATATTAATTGACCATATATGCTTGGGTTTATATCTGAGCTCTCTAATCTTTTCCATTGGTCTATGGGTGTGTTCTTGGGCCAGTACCAAATTGTCTTGATTACTGTGGCTTTGTAGTAGAGCTTGAGGTCAGGGAGCATAATTCCCCCTCCTTTATTCTTCCTTCCCAGGATTACTTTGGCTATTTTGGGTTCCGTATAAATTTTAGAACTATTTGCTCTAGTTCATTGAAGAATGCTGTTGGTATTTTGATAGGGATTGCATTGAATCTGTAGATTGCTTTAGGCATGATGGCCATTTTGACAATATTAATTCTTCCTATCCATGAGCACGGGATGTGTTTCCATTTACTGGTTTCTTCTTTAATTTCTCTCATGAGTGTCTTGTAGCTTTCAGAGTATAAGTCTTTCACTTCCTTGGTTAGGTTTATTCCTACATGTTTTATTCTTTTGGATGCAATTGTGAATGGAATTGTTTTCCTGATTTCTCTTTTTGCTAGTTCATTGTTAGTGTATAGGAATGTAACAGATTTCTGCATATTAATTTTCTTTCCCATGACTTGCTGAATTCAGACATTAGAACTAGTAGTTTTGGAGTGGATTCCTTAGGGCTTTTCATGTACAATATCATATCATCTGCAAACAGGGACAGTCTGACTTCTTCCTTGCCAATCTGGATGCCTTTTATATCTCTGTATTGTCTGATTGCCATGGCTAGGACCTCCAGAACTATGCTGAATAAAAGTGGGGAGAGTAGGCATCCTTGTCTTGTTCCCGATCTTAAAGTAAAAGCTTTCAGCTTCTCGCTGCTAAGTATAATGTTGGCTATGGGTTTGTTATATAAGGCCTTTATTGTGTTGAGGTACTTGTCCTCTATACACATTTTGTTGAGAGTTTTTATCACGAATGGATGTCGAATTTTGTCAAATGCTTTTTCAGCATCTATGGAGATGATCATGTGGTTTCTGTCCTTCTTTTTGTTGATGTGGTGGATGATGTTGATGAACTTTTGAATGCTGTACCATCCTTGCATCCCTTGGATGAATCCCACTTGATCATGATGGATGATACTTTTGATGTATTTTTGAATTCGGTTTGCTAATATTTTGTTGAGTTTGCATCTATGTTCATCAGGGATATTGGTTTGTAATTTTCTTTTTTTTGGTGTCATTGCCTACTTTTGGTATTAGAGTGATTTTGGCCTCGTAGAATGAGTTTGGGAGTATTTCCTCATCTTCTACTTTTTGGATAACCTTAAGGAGGTTGGGTATTAGGTCTTCACTAAATATTTAATAAAATACAGCAGTAAAACAATCTGGTCCAGGCGTTTTGTTCTTAGGTAGTTTTATGATTACCAGTTCAATTTCTTTGCTGGTAATTGGTCTATTCAGATTTTCTGTTTCTTCCTGGGTCAGCCTTGGAAGGTTGTATTTTAATAGAAAGTTGTCCATTTCTTCTAGGTTACCCAGTTTGTTATCATATAATTTTCATAGTATTCTCTCATAATTCTTTGTATTTCTGTGGTGCCTGTAGTGATTTTTCTTTTCTCTTTTCTGATTCTGTTTATGTGTAGACTCTTTTTTTCTTGATAAGTCCGGCGAGGTGTTTATCTATTTTGTTTATTTTCTTGAAGAACCAGCTCCTGCTTTCATTGACATTTTCTGTTGTTTTATTCTTCTCAATTTTATTTATTTATGCTTTAATCTTTATTATGTCCCTCCTTCTACTGACTTTGGGCCTCATTTGTTCTTCCTTTTCTAGTTTCATTAATTGTGAGTTTAGACTGTTTTAGACTGTTCATTTGGGATTGTTCTTCTTTCCAGAGGTAGGCCTGTATTGCAATATATTTCCCTCTTAGCTCTGCCTTTGCTGTGTCCCACAGATTTTGCAGTTTTGAATTATTGTTGTCATTTGTCTCCATATATTGCTTGATCTCTGTTTTTATTTGGTCATTGATCCATTGTTTATTTAGTAGCATGTTATTAAGCCTCCATGTATTTGTGGGCTTTTTCGTTTTCTTTGTGTAATTTATTTCTAGTTTCATACCTTTGTGATCTGAGAAGCTGGTTGGCACAATTTCAATCTTTCTGAATTTACTGAGGTTCTTTTTATGGTCTAGTATATGACCTATTCTTGAAAATGTTCTATGTGCACTTGAGAAGAATGTGTATCATGTTGTTTTTGCATGGAGTGTTCTGTATATGTCCGTTAGGTCCATCTGTTCTAATACGCTGTTGAGTGCCTCTGTCTCTTTACTTATTTTCTGTCTGGTTGATCTGTCCTTTGGAGTGAGTGGTGTGTTGAAGTCTCCTAAAATGAATGCACTGCATTCTATTTCCCCCTTTAATTCTGTTAGTATTTGTTTCACATATGTAGGTGATCCTGTATTGGGTGCATAGATATTTATAATAATTATATCTTCTTGTTGGACTGACCCTTTTATCATTATGTAATGTCCTTCTTTGTCTCTTGTGACTTTCTTTGTTTTGAAGTCCATTTTGTCTGATACAAGTACTGCAACTCGTGCTTTTTTCTCCCTATTAGTTGCATGAAATATCTTTTTCCATCCCTTTACATTCAGTCTGTGTATGTCTTTGGATTTGAAGTGAGTCTCTTGTAGGCTGCATATAGATGGGTCTTGTTTTTTTATCCATTCAGTGACTCTGTCTTTTGATTGGTGCATTGCAACCAGTTACATTCAAGATGATTATCAATAGGTATGTGCTTATTGCCATTACAGGCTTTAGATTCATGGTTTTCAAAGGTTCAAGGGTAACTCCCTTACTATCAAACAGTCAAATTTAACTCATTGCCTATGCTTTTACAAACACAATCTAAAGGTTCTTCTTTTTTTCCTCCTTTTTCTCCCTCTCCAATCTTTGTATGTTATGAATCATACTCTGTACTCTTTGTCTTTCCCTTGGGTGACATCTATTTAGCCTTAGGAATACGTCCATCTATATGAGACCCTTCAAAATGCACTGTGGAGGTGGTTTGTGGGAGGTAAATTCTATCATCTTTTGCTTATGTGAAAAATGTTTAATCCCTCCTTTAAATTTAAATGATAACCTTGCCGGGTACAGTATTCTTGGTTCAAGGCCCTTCTGCTTCATTGCATTAAATATATCATGCTACTCCCTTCTGGCCTGTCAGGTTTCTGTTGAGAAATCTGATGATAGACTAATAGGGTTTCCTTTGTATGTGATCTTTTTTCTCTCTCTAGCTGCTTTTAATAGTCTGTCTTTATCCTTGATCTTTGCCTTTTTAATTATTATATGTCTTGATGTTGTCTTCCTTGCATCCCTTGTGTTGGGAGATCTGTGCATCTCTCTGGCTTCAGAGACTATCTCCTTCTCCAAATTGGGGAAGTTTTCAGCATTTACCTCCTCAATGACACTTTCTATCCCTTTTTTCTCTCTCTTCTTCTTCTGGTACCCCTATAATGCGAATATTGTTCCATTTGGATTGGTCACACATTTCTCTCAATATTCTTTCATTTTTAGAGATTCTTTTTTCTCTCCGTGCCTCAGCTTCTTTGTATTCCTCGTTTCTAATTTCTATTTCATTTACCGTCTCTTCTACTACATCTGATCTGCTTTTAAATCCGTCCATTGTATGTTGCATTTCAGATATGGAATTTCTTAATGATTGAATCTCCATCTTAAATTCGTTCCTGAGTTCTTGAATATTTTTCTGTACCTCCATAAGCATGTTTATGATTTTTATTTTGAACTGTCTTTCAGGAAGATTGTTGAGTTGTTTCATTTGGCCCTTTTTCTGGGGTTTGTGAAATTTTGGTCTGAATCATGTTCTTTTGACGTTTCATATTTCTATATGGTGCCCTCTAGTGCCCAGAAGTTCCAGTCTCTGGAGCTGCTCAGCCCTTAGAGTGAGGTGGGGGGTCACTGGAGAGCCAAGCTGGTGCCTGGGGCAAGGAAAGATCTGTTTCCTAATTCCCGTCTGTGGTGCCTTTCTCCAGAATCACAGCCAGCAGGCTGAGCACACAGGTGTAAGCCTCTGTGCTCGGCGTCTCTAGCTTATGTAGGCGGCACCTCCCTCTGGCTGGCCTGATGCCAGTGCAGTGACTGCCGGTTTGCGAGCAGGTGCCGGCAGGCCAGGAGGAAGGCTTGGCAGGCTGCGTGTCACAGTGGGGGGCCATGGTACTTAGTAGGTAGCCAGGGGATGGAGCGTCTGAAGCTTATCAAAGTTCCCAACCTGCTGGGCAGAGCACGCTCAGACAACCTTGTCCAGCTCTCCCTTCTCCCTCGCAGCAAGCTCCATGAAAACCCCGCCCCTTCAGCAGCCCTCTCGCTGCTGGGAAGCCTCTCAGACCGCCTGCCTTTCCCTTGTCCCAGAGTGGCCGGATGTGGATCCCAGCCTCCACAAATGGCCAGAATGTCAGTTTCTAAGGCATTCCACCTGTCCCAGCTCCCCAACCTCCATAGCACAACACAGAGTAGGTTTGTGCTCGCAAAACCTTCAGGTTTAGGTGTTAAGTAGTCCCAGGCTTCCACCCCCTCCCCACTCTGTTTCTCTTTCTCCTGCCAGTAAGCTGGGGTTGGGGAATGGCTTGGGTCCCACCAGATCAAGGCTTTCGTACTTTACCCTGTTTCGTGAGGTCTGCTCTGTTCATGATGTCTGTGTGCAGTCTGGTTCAGCCTTCTTTCCTGTTGCTGTTTCAGGGTTAGTTGTATTAACTAACTATATTTTCGTACTATTTGTGGTTTTGGGTGGGGTTCTCTGTCTCACCTCTCATGCCACCATCTTGAATCCTTTTGAGGGGTGTCTATTTTGATGAGTCGTAGTAGTCCAGGAATCACTATCCCAATGCTGACCCCAGTACCCTAATTAAAGATTTGAGTTCCCATATAAACAGCATTGTAATTTCACCCTTCTGAGAAAGGATATTTCACGAGACACCCCATCTCTAAGCTGTCCTCATTCACTTAGATGGCTTTCTTCTAATTGCAGGATGAAAATACATCACTTCCCTAATAAATAAAATCAGGATTTAAGGCAGCTGGTCCTGGCAAATAGTTGGTCTCCTAGTCATATTGCATTGTATATTCAGTAAGGTTATTTATTGTGAATTTTCACCCACAAAGGCTGTATCCTCAGTTGTTTATAGCCACTGTCCACATGACCCCAGCCTGCCTTAAAGCATTCACAGGGCATTGCCTTTGACAGCCTTTGGATTTTTATCCATGACTGTTTCGGTTCTCAGTGTTGAAACTGAAGCCATTTCCTCCTCTGGGTTTTACTGGGTAATAAATCCCTTGTTCAAACAGTTTCTGCATATAGTAGCTCCAGGACCATCTCTAGGGCTCTCTTTAAGCTATCTCTTGACCTCTTCAGTGTCCCTTTTACTCCCCTGGGACAGCACCCTAACAATTCATCCTCAGATGAGTGTTCTCTCATAGCAACCCTTCCTGCTATGTCAAAAGTACACCCCAGGAGGGATCTATTACCAGTTGTTAATACTGCCAGGTGTGCCCTTTATATAGGAATGTTCACAGCAACTGTTCAATAAATGGTTTTTATGAGGATGCAAATGGCGGTAGTTCAGATGACGCTATGACTGCTGATGCGTGAGTTGCCTGGCACAAAGCTGAGCTTCTCTACAAGGATGAATTCAGATATGATTTACCATGTGTGGAGGGCTGCTAGGACAGAATGGACAGGAGGTTGTAGAAGAGGGTTAGCAAGGAGCCTTACAAAAAACGTCTTCATAACAATGTAGATGACAGCTAACCCCCAGGATGAATAAATCTAAGCTCCAGGAAAGCCAGCTTCTCACAGTAATTCCAAGGCTACCAGGTGATTGGAGAAATTCAACTAGAGGAAGGAATGAGTCAAGAGCCTGCTTGATTTGGGAAATTTAAAGTTTAGGATTAAAAATGAAGACCCACAAGGTGGATAAAATGACAATGATCATCAGATTGTCTGCCCGTTAGTGGCAGGGGGATAAGGAAATTGGCACAATAATAAAGATTGTCACTGGAATTTCTGAATGAAGTAGAGGGGTTTTAGAACAGCATTAATAAGAGTATTAATTGAACAAATAATACAGAACAGCATTAATAAGAGCATTAATTGAACAAATAGCATCTTAATCATTTGGCAAGAATGCTATAAACACTGTATATAAAAATAAGATTCTAACCCTTATGACAACCCCATGAAGTGAGTAATGCTGTTTTTCTCAGATGATGAACACAAGAGGCACAGAGAGGTTAAGTAACTTTCTCAAGGCCACTCAGTAAGCAAGTGGCTGCTGGGAGTCTGCATTACAAAGGACTAGCCTGAAAAAGCCAAGGAGATGGCTCCACTGAGGTAGAGAACCCACCAAATCTGTGACTGGAAGTAGTGGTACAAGTATTGAAAAGAATAACAGTTTCCAAACATTTCTTTAAATGAAACTGTAAGAGACTAAACAAATTGTCAGCTTATTAATTAACTACATTTTGTCAATAATTATGTGAGACATATTCTTCAAAAATAAACATTTGAAAGCAGAACTACAATGAAACGTCTTCCATCTCCATCTAATGATGTAAACACATTTGCTCATACATTTATATCTAAAAACAAAATTTAGAAATAGCATTTAGGCTGCACTTTGTTTCATTCTCTCAAGTAAGATTGATCCACAGGTAGCTGATTAATGGAAGAAAAAAAAGAAGCTCCATCTATCTTATTATGTGCATTTTCAGTGATGATTTTACTTTTTTAGTGATTTTAAACATTTGGAATATATTTATGCTCTTTGGCCAAAGTGTAGCAATTTATCATTTTAATTTCATCTAAAATATTAATATTTAAAGTCTTATGGTCATGGGATATCTTGAATGAGAATCAAGTTAATATACATATTTTTTGTTGCAGAATTATCTGAGTAATCAATGTCTTTAAAGTATAAACGTTATTATATTAGGATAAAATTTTATAGAGCAAGTAGAATAGTAATATGAGTAAGGAGAAGAAATAGGAATAAAATGAAATTCTGACTGTTAAAAAAAGAGCTTGTTCTTTATTATTGAAAATATGATGGGATTTCTTTGCTGTGCAGATTTTTAGTTTGATGTAGTCCCACTTGTTTATTTTTGCTTTTGTTTCCCTTGCCTGGGGAGAGATATCCAGAAAATAATTGCTAATGTGAGCAAGATGTTCAAGAGTTTACTGCCTATGTTTCTTATTAGGAATTTTATGGTTTCAGGTCTTATAGTAGGTCTTTAATCCATTTTAGGTTTAGTTTTGTGTATAGTGTAAGACAGCGGTCGTTTCATTCTTTTGCATGGAGCTGTCCAGTTTTCCCAGCACTGTTTACTGAAGCGACTCTTTTTTCTGCATTGTATATTCTTGCCTCCCTTGTCATAAATTAATGACCATATGAGGGCAGGTTTATTTCTTGGCTCTCTATTCTGTTTAGCAATCTATGTGTCTATTTCTTGTCAAAGTACAGAGAAAGACAAGTAACATATGATTTCCCTTATATGTGGAATCTAAAAAAATTAAAAACAAATGAATAAACAAAACATAAAATAATAAATACAGAAAATAAACTGGTGAGGGGGCACAGGTGAAATCAGATAAAGAGATACAAACTTCCAATTATAAAGTAAGTAAGTCAAGGGGATGAAAAGTACAACATAGGGACTATAGTCATAATACCTTTGCATGGTAACTACACTTATTATGGTGAGCATTTTGTAATGTATATAATTGTTCAATCACTATGTTGCATAGCATGAAACCAATATAATATTGTATATCTACTAAACTTCAATAAAAAATTTTTAAAGAACATAAAAATATGATGGAGATACCAACTTCTTATATTTTGATTCCATTGCTGTCATTTCAGAGTGCAAAAAATATATATATTGTAGGATCTATACCATATATAGTAATAAGTAAAAGAAAATAGGAGAATAAAGGGTGAGAGGAAGGTAAATTGAATTATATGGTTGTTAAGATTCTTATATTGTTTTAAAAATAATATACTATTTGAAGGTAGACAATGATTAATTAAAGATAATGTAATCAATCACTAGAGCAATCATTAAGGATAGCATAAAAAATATAACTAAATGATAATACACAAGAAAACTGGAATATAATAAATACACAGTTTAACCAAAAAGGGCAGGAAAGAAATGGTATAAACATGAAATAAATTTCAAGATAGAGTAGCTAAAATGAATCATATTAATTTAACTGTAAATTGACTAAAAAAACCATGAAAACTCATATATTTTTAGACCAAAGGAAAAAAAGACCCAACTATATGTTTTATAGATACACTTAAAATATAAGCAAACATGTAATTCGAGCAAAAGTATGGAAATAAGTATACAGATGGTCCCTGACTTATGATGGTTCAACTTACAATTTTTCGACTTTACAATGGTGCAAAAGCAATGGCATTCGGTAGAAACTGTACTTCAAATTTTGAGTTCTGATCTTTTTCCCAGACTAGCGATATGCAGTACAATACCTTCTTGTGATGCCGGGTGGGACAGTGAGTGAAGATCTCGAACAGCCACGCCATCATACGGGTGACCAACTGATACACAACAACCATTCTGTACCCATACAACGATGCTATTTTTCACTTTCAGTACTGTGTTTATTAAACACTTTATGATAAAATAGGCTTTTTGTTAGATAATAATGCCCAGCCATACACTAATCTAAGCATTCTGAATATGTTTAAGGTAGGCAAGACTAAGCTATGATGTTCTGTAGTTTAGGTATATTAAATACATTTTTGACTTAAGATATTTTCAACTTATAGTGGGTTATCAGGATGTAACCCCATTGTAAGCTGAAGATCAGTTATGTGGCATGGCTATATAACAATAGGTAGACTTCAAAAAAATAGCACCAAAATGTTTTTTCATAATGCTTAGAGCATCAAATTAATCACGAACAACAGTATTAAATGTGTATGCATCTTTAAAACTTCTATATTCATGTGAGAAAATGGCAGAAATGAAGGAGGGAAGTAAACACTTGAAAGGCATAGTTGGAGCTTTTAATAACCTTTCAGGATATGGTTAAAGTCAGACACCCCCTAAAAAAGTGACAGTAAAAATATAAATAATTTGAAGAACATTATCAAGCACTATGATCTAGTTGACACTTAATGAATTCAACACCTAACACATACTCATGGAATTTTTATTAAACTAGACTATAGACTGGGTACTAAGACATGTCTTAATAAATATTGAGGCTTTATATCATTCAATTTATACCATCTGACCACAGTGGTATTTAATTAGAAATTAATAGATAGCTGATAATATATCTGAAATAAATTCCTAAGTATTTGGAAATTTATCAGCACCCTTCTACACAAACCATGGAGCCAAAAGAAAGATAACTTTTACTTTGAGAGGTCAAAACTCATCTCACACTGGAAATGATAGCCTTTGCAACTACTTGGAGTAAAAAAAAATTTAGATGTTAACTTAGAAATGCATTATGGGCTACAAAGCTCTTCAAAATTCTCTTGGAAGATACTGAATATCAAAGGGTTAAATCCACAGAGATCATCACGATGAAGGGTGAATTGGGGAAAAAACGTGGTGAGCATATAGGGCTTGTGGGTCCTGTACTTCTACCCCACCACTAGGTTTGTGAATTCACACACACACACAGTTCTTACAGTTTTAGGTGGGAGCAGCCTCAGCTTCTCACAGAAAGGTATAAGAAAAGAAGAAACATTCATCTTCCCCTAAGTGTGTTTGAACTTTGTGGAAGGTTCACCTGCTCTAAAAGGACTTTGAATCAGCAACAAAAGACAACTCAGAAGACACCTGTGAGCTGATGGCAAAGTTTCAATAGAAAAATGATGTTACCATAGATGCCAAAATAAATGACATCAAATATCAGTTGAACTATTTTAATGCAATGTGAGGTGAAGAGGGACAAATGCTCAAATACTTGAAATAGTTCTGCTCTCCTAATGGAAAAATAATAGCATATACTTACTTTTTACTATGTGTCAGGCACTATAAGCATTCCACGTATATTAATTTGTTTAATTTGCACAAATACTTAATTTATTTAATTTTCACAACTACTACATGTGATAAATATTATTATAATTCTAATCTCAGAGAAAGCAACAATTCATCAAAAGGGATTACTGATTTTTGGTTATATCATTTATAAGTGGGGATGCTGGAATGGGAACTTAAAGCAGAAACTGAGGTTCAGTTTGAAACAATAAATTAAATATAGCTGTTTTATGGATTTGTGTGTGGTTAATCCATGGATACAACAAACATAATGTATATATATGTAAAAACATCACTGGGACTCCACTGACTGTCCCTGGCTGAAATGGCTTGGGTAGCACCCCCTCAGTCTTTTGTTTCCTATAGATGTTTTTCAGATTCCTGAGTCAGGCTGATTCTCAACTTCCAACTACAGCCTACAGCTGTCAAGTCACATCAGCTCAAAAGAAGATACTTTAAAGGTCCAACTTACCTGATGAGCCGTATGTGGCAGACAAAGGAAAATGATGATACCACCTCACCAACACACACACATACACAAATCAGGAAAAGGAAAAAAATACAATTGCAGAAATAACATTTTGAAAAGACCTAAGAAAGTAGGAAATTGCTTTTATCTCAGTGTGCTCCTTTGTGAGCCAAGGATAATATCTATGTTGAAAAATACCCAGAGAAACAGTAGGAATGACTTTGATTTTCAAAATCATTATTTCCATTTTTGTCATGCAGAAATCACTACGATTTTGATGACAATTTTTATATAAATAATTCAGGGAAAAAAACATTTAAGGAATAGACTCCAAACTGCTTTTGTACTTGAGGGTTGAGGTAACCTTATGTAGAATAAACAGTTTTAATGTGTTTGTTATAATGTCACTTTTTATAGCTCTTTATTTAAGTAACACTCAATATGGCAACATAATAGCCCTGAGAAATACACAGTTCAAATTGCATGGAAAGTATATTTTATGAGCTGAACTGACAACTACATAAGTCACTAGAGCAAAGATGGCATTTTCTTATCTGGGAGCTAGTTCTTCCAATTTTCAATACCTGTGCACTATGAGAGTAACATTATTATAAAATCATAAAAATTGACCTATATACCAGAGGCGCCTTCATATTGACAATGAAATTCACCAAATGGCACATACATAGAATTTGTTGTAATTCGTTTTTAGTTTGCAGAGGTTTGTATTCTTGTGCAAAAGGTGACTGGATGAAAGGATGGTGGGATAAACTCAAGGAAAAAATTAAAAATTATTTTCCATAATGGTCTTCTACACCTTTGTCATCATGAATAAAATTCAATGAAATTTCCAATGCCTTTGTTAAATAAACATTTCTACTTAGTCTGATGACTTCCATGTCTCTCTTGACTCTAGCTAGAATAGATATAGGAAATTATCATCTTTTTCTTATCAATTTTTTTCACTAGGAGGCATTAAGCATCAGAAATGTGTTGAAACGATGAGAAATACATTGAAATTATTCTAAACTGAGCTGAAGTTGAAATATAAGCAAGGGAAGTACTGAGGAATAATGAGGCAGTTAGGGATCATGCAGCATCACCAGGTTGGAAGATTTGTTGAGATAACTTTTAATTTTCATTGTTTGATTTTCTCCACTTGCATTATACAGATTGAAAGCTCAGAAGTAGAGTAAATCTTGATTACTTCTTTCAAATGTGTTAACAGAATTATGCACTAACCTGTGGCTTCCTTCCCCTCGGTTTCATAAAGGCTCATTTTACCTGGTAAGGTGTTACCTGACCCACTGGCTGTAGGCTCCCCGACCTGGATCACTGTGCATTTAACTTAACCAAGAACACAATGGAAAGAATCCTTCATGTTCTAGCATGATGCCACTTCCTAAATAAAGAAAATATTAAAACATTTATTGAATACTTACTGTATGATAGGTTCTATTCTAACATTTCACTGGTTATGAACATGGGAAGAGAAATAAGGCAGAGAGATTCAAAAACTTTCCCAAGAGAAGACAGTAACCTTGGATTCAAATCCCGGCAATCTGGCTCGAAACCCACGCATTCCTAAACTCTAATTTTTTCCCCACTGTAGACACAACATAGTCTGAATAACTATCTACAGACATTGAGTGGATGTACAATAGCTCTTAAAGAGAAAAGAAATAGGAATTTGCTTGCGTATGCATAAAATATCATGGAGATATATATAGAAACTGACAACAGTAGATGCTTCTAGGGTTAGAGCTTGGGTAACTAAAGGATAGTGGTGTAAGAAGAGTTTTCTGTGTATATCCTTCTGGAAGTTTTGCATTTTGAAATATCTAGACAGTTTACTCTCACAAAGATGAATAAATAAATAAAACTTAAAAAGAAAAAAAATTGTTAAGATTCAGTAGATTCTATCATGTGAACAGCAATTATAAATCCAACATTAAAAAGAAATTTAAAGACATCCTTGGGAAATTCAACCTGTTTTATTTTGCCAGGCAAATGATTTCTTTGATTTCCAATTAAACATTAATGTGCTAACTACATTTAGTGTGTTTTCTCACGCAGAGCGAACATTCACCGTAATGACAGTTTCATCATGCTAAAATCTATTCACAAGCTTACACTTTGAAAAAAAGTGTGCTTCTAGGGAATTTTATGTACAATTCAAATGAAAACATAGTAAGTCACTGAATTGTGAAACTACACAAAACAAAACCAATCAGCCACCAACATTCAGTATACATAAACAGTATTTTTGAAAAAGAAAATTTTCTTTCTATTTGGCAGTTATGTTCAGGAAGGATTTCTATAATTTTAAAATAAAAGTAATAAAAGTATATACAATAATGTTCAAAGGAGAAGGTATTAAATAGCACAAATAATTTTACAATTTTTGTCTATCAGTTTGGGTTCACATGAAGCAAGGGGACCTGTGTAGTTTATCCTATTCTGACTGTAAAACAATTTTATTTTCAACTTTGTACATAGAATAGATTGGCCAGAAACATGGATGATTTTGGCATTGACACACATTTCTATTTGTGCATGTAGAGGAGAAATAAAGTTCAGTCACATCCTTGAATCTGCAAACTATTTGTATACTAAACTGCTTTAGAATCATACACATTTGTAACAATAGCTTTTGTTAGTAGCTTTTTTAAATTGAATGAACATTATTTATGTTGCATATTTTAACTATGTTTGCTCCATTGAGGCCTACTCTTATATTATCATAATTTATCTTCACTTAAATAATAAATTGTATTCTTAGTTTCTGATCAATGATTACATTCACTTTGACCATGATTTTAGTTATTGAAGCTTTATATTGCAGTGCTTTAAAAAGGTTATATATCTACCTTATGTTCTTAAGGGATTGTCAGCTAAACAATAACAATGACTAAAATAAAACATTTATAGTAGATTTTGATATGGTAAGTGATGAATTTTCTGTTTGCATTCAGTAACATGAAATGTCTTTAAAAGTAAATAAAATGAAAGTGGAAAAGTTGTGTTTTTAAAATAAGTATGAGAATATGAAGAAATTTTTCACATTTCTTCCATATAATTATTTGGAGTAAAAAACTCAATATTAAATTATTCTACTAAAACAATCCAAACATATAATTACAAGACAATTATTTTATTCATCATAAAACTTACCACATTTGTATTTATATACCAGTGATCATAATATATCAACATTCTCTTAAAGAAAATATGTCTATTTTTCTTTATATGAGAATTGTCTTTCATTTCCCCACAAAATGAGCACTCCAGCATACACTAAATATCACTAACGAAGAACTGGTGAAATAAAAATCAGTATGAGGCTGGTAAATAAACAAAAAAGTGAGAGTTAGTCGTTGAAATTAATTATTGAAGTTAAAAACTAGCCACTTCTTAAATAAAATTCTCTTAAAATTACTTTTAATACTTTGATTTTTCTTTTTTCCTCATTTTGATAGCTTTGTCCCTCATATAAAAGTTTGATACTTCAAAAATTTTTTCTTCTTACATTGTTTAATTTGAAATACCGACTAGAAAATTGAACAAACACAATAATCAATTAAACAGTGTAAGATTATATTCTCTGAGTTTAGAATAACTTAAATAACTTCCAAAAAAAGAAAGTGCTTTTGTTTGGAAGATAGTAACATAGAATATAAACTTCAATGCTTCACTGATATAACTCCAATCCAAGATTTTATGGTGAGGGTCATTCATTTTTGTCTTCCTAAAAAAGGAAACAGATCTGACATATCAGCAACTGACAATTTCTGTATTTCACTGGAAGCATATAAACTCATTTTCTCTTTATGAATCACTCATGTTTTATATAACTTTTAGAAGCTCTCTTCCTTAACTTGTACCTATTCTAGCATTGTATCTAACTAAGCATTTGTTTTCATATATAAAATCATCAACAATTAAAAATCAAAACCCCTACAGCAAGAAAGGAAGATCACAGGTTATGACCCTCATTCAGTTAAGGGATGTAACAATTCTAGTTTTATAGCCACCATATAGAGTTTGAAGACAAAGTAAATAAAGATATAAATAAAATCTGGGTTAAGTTAAATATTCATATGCACCATGAGGACCATGACATGTCTAGTGCTAGTCAATATCATACAAGAAGTTGTATGCTCATTTCAGTTCATGTAATACTCACTTTACTGGGAGTAACCACCTTTCTCAGGAATTTCTGCGGGTAAAGCACAAGGTTCTCTGCTCAAAAATTTGATCATTGAAGACAGACCATCCCTACTGGAAGCATAAGTGCCGTGTAAGAAAACATTATGACTCTGGCAACTGATTCCTCCTGTTTCTGCTTTTCCGGCTATTGATGAGAGCCTTTAACTTGCCATAGTCCCCTCTCAGCTTCTGGGATTCCTCTCCTTGATGATGTTGCTGCCGGGTGTCTTTGCAATACTGATTAATTATCTGCATTTCTGAGTGGCTGAACGCTCCCATGATGTCCTTGGGGTGGAAAGGTAAAGCCCTCACAGAACTGGCCCAGGCCCATGGGGACCATTTGTCTGTCACAACAGCCACCATTTCAGAATCTAAAACTTTAAAGTTGATCTTGGCTATGGTCTGCTTGAAGCTGTTTTCTGTTGCAATGCAGTGATACAGTCCCTGATCATACTCCTGAACGGAGCGGATCAGGAGTCCTTGTGAAGTGGCTATGATTCGTTCATTCAGCTTGACCTAAAAGAGAGACTCATCAAAGCTCTGAAAACCCAACTCTGTATCTTCTAAAAAGATATGACCAACATAAACAGTATTATTGACTTGAGCAAATTTGACAAAAGCATTTATTTTGTCAAAAGTACTGATTACTTCTTCCTTAGTGGACACAAATTTTTGGTCAGTCCCATTGCTTTTTCATACACAGAAGATCTTGTCTCAAAGGTACTGAACCTACTGAAGAGAAGGTGAAGTTACCTGAATTGCTTTAAGTTGCATTCCCTTTGGATAGAAGTAGTTTCTCCACATTGAGTACATTTTTGGTTGCTTTTGGTATGTAAATCCCAGTCAACATGTACAAATGAAATTCACAGATAATTTAAAATATCTATTTCATCCTGGGGTTCTTGCTTTTTATTGTAACAAAAATACTCACTTATTAGTAAAATCATGAAGCCATAATTCAAGGGTTGAATTTTACCTTTCCTCAAATGAACTTATGTTCTCCTAACTGAAAGTTATAAAAACAAAGGCAGACTTCTGAACATATCAAGGGCCTCTTCCAATTGTCTCAAAGTAAAGACTAAAAACAAGCTAGAATGTTTTGTCTTAGATTTCTAAGTGGTTTTACTTTCCAAAGA
Source organism: Smutsia gigantea (assembly GCA_032199065.1). Lineage (NCBI taxonomy): Eukaryota > Metazoa > Chordata > Mammalia > Pholidota > Manidae > Smutsia > Smutsia gigantea. The sequence goes on from JAVSCE010012499.1 coordinate 330,980, forward strand.
AAGGTAATTATACATTTTAATTACTTTACAGGCTTATACTAGAAAAACTATTATTTGCTAGATATTAGTTAAATGCTTGCATCTTCCTTATAGTTACAACTATAATATTGTCAAAGCACTAAAAATCTAAGTGGTAAGAAAGAAGTTCCTTGACATAAATACTCTGGAATGGACCCAAATCAAAAAATGCATATGAAATATTTTTCTAAATGGTAAATTTAAGTGATTATTAATGAAATAAAAATTGAAAATTGTTTTAGATAAAAAGTAATGCACACACAAAAACAGAGAAGACAAAGTATAATATTGGAATACAGACAACAGAACAGAACTAGAAAAGACTGATTAGGAGGAAATAAGGACTTAAATACATAAAGCAAAGTTTTGATGTTAGTTAAGTTTCAAAGTTTAGATGCACCTCAAAAATAGTTTAAATAAGGTAGAAATATATTCAGGAGTGAAAGAAAGGAAAGCCTTCCTATCTATGCAAAATTGGGGAATATATCTGGGGGCCGGTTTGGTAATAACCATACAAAACATAAATGATATTGGTACAAAAATTTCATTTCCAGGAACTTTGTATAGAAGACATCCTTTCAAAAACATACAGACATTCATTTATAGGATGTTTTTGATATAAGGAAAAACAAGAAATCACCTAACCTATAGAGAGCTTTAAAAAACTTTATAGTCACGCAGTTGAATACTATACAGCCAAGAAAAAGTGTGTGTGTGTGTGTGTGTGTGTGTGTGTGTGTGTGTGTGTGTGTGACAGAGTGAGGAAGAGAGGAAAGTAGGAAAATTATGGAGAATATATAATACTTGGTAGCTTTATAATCTGGTAAGTGTGAACAAGTATTGAAGTGGAGGGGAGGAAGACTTTTACTTTTCACCCTATGCTATTCAATATGAACTATTCTCATTTTCTCCATAGGTTTTTACTATTTGTTTTACTCTTTAAAAGAATTTCAGTATATACATATCATTAATATGAGAAACAAGCATATATTTGCCTAAAATACTAAGGAAGAGTTAGGATAAATTTAATATAGTATTAATGGTTTATTCAACTAAATTAAAAATGAGTGGAATTGTGCTGTGATCAAATTTTGGACAGAATAGATTCTCACAATTATATTAGTTAATTTTTTTAATAATCTAGAATTACAGCATTGTTTATTTTGAGATTTGAAAAAAACAAGATAGTAATATTTGAGTCTCCATGTTCATCAGCATTCTGAAACAGAACATTAGAAATATCACCCAAGATTAAATTCATAACCCATTCCATTTTTATTTGCATTTACTAATTTATGTAGCATGTATTCAAGCCTCTATGTATTCATTTACTTTAATTTGAAATAATAGAAATTATATTCACTTATTATATAGTGTTGCATATTGTTCCATTGATATTTCTACTGAATAAAAGAAAAACATTTTATGCATGTTAGGCAACCCATGTTTGAGTTTTTTAGATTTCCTATTCCCGAACGCAGACTTTCTCAGGAAGGATTATTCATGACCATGTGTCATGCATGCTCTAGCCTAAGAACTCTTTCCGTATGATAATCATCATCATACATTATTATTTCTACCTCAAGTTATTTTGCAAGGCAATTATTATAAATCATATACATTCAAAAGAATTTAAAATTAAACTGTAGTAATTTCAAGACTTCTTTGATGACATTTTTAGTAGCAAAGAAAACAGACCTCAAACAATAATTTTTTATTAATAAAAATGTTGAGAAAGATTTTTTTTTAGTATTATAGAATTCTGGAGTAACAAGGTGGTCTGAAGTCCATCTAGCTCATCTCTACTCCAGATTGTTAAATCTTTTCTTATGTGAGCAGCCTATGGTTTAATTTTCCTGTGACAGGGGACAATTTCTTAAACAGCTCATAACATGGTTGATAGGCAGGTCTAAGGGCTGAGAATTATTTTCTCATATGGAGCCAACATCTATTTCAGTAACTTTGATAACAATGTCTGTGTTCTGTAGTTCAGGACTGTATCCATTCTATACGTCCTAATCAACTTACTATGTAGTACCCAAACAGCCCACAACAGAACTCACACAAATGCAGAGGCTCCATCAGACTTCATGATGCACTGCTAACAGCATTACATTTTAGACTACCCTAAGGTTTTATACATACATTTTTATTTTCTTCTTCCTTTCGTTTATTAGGACAACATGACATCAATATTATGGAATTCACTATTTATACTATTTTACTCTATGCTGTTTTGCAATGTTTCTCTTTTAAAACAGCTCTTTTCAATCAGTGAAAGGTTACTGTGAGCGTCCTTTTATTTTAAAAAGTCTAGTTGCTTTTCCATATTACTAAATAAAGGCAATGGTTCCATAAACAATGATTCTCTATATTACCTAAATGAAACCCAAGAGTTATGAATAATAATGGAAACATATTACCACACAGCAGAAAAATGCTCTTTACCATAAAAGTTTTAGTTCAGTGCAATTTCTTGCTGAGAAAAATTGAACTTTTTTTTTAAAGGCCCTCTTTTATCTTTGATTCGCACAAAGGTGCTGTTGTGTGAAAACTTGGCTTCTGGTTTTGCACACATCTTGTTTCTTTTACAAATGCTTCCTCATATCAAACCTCTGTCTGAGCGCCCAAGCTCTTGCTTCAATCACTGTGTTATAGAGGTGAGCAGGCAGTGAGGATTTCTAATTAATCTGTCAACTCCATAGACAAAGGATTTTTAAAGAAAGTGGCACTTGTCTTCCCAGAGACATAAATGGATATTCATATGCCCTTCCTTTTTTGTTTGATCTGAACCTCACAGAGGGATGGTGATTTAATGCTCTTTCCAAAGCCCTTGATGGCTGCTGTGCCGTGCTACTCACCTCTTTCCTCCTGTCTTTGTCTTTCTGTAACAGCCACTTGATAGATGCCTGTGGAGACTTGGGAGCGCACTCAAGGAAAGTGGTGTTATTTTTTACTCCATACTGAACAATTTCAGCTGCATTTCTATATGCTGAAATGCAAAAGTGAAAGGAGAGAGGAGAAAGAATGGATATGAGAGTATACTCCCCTATATGAATATTTACTTCTCTATAAAATTGTGCTTTTCTATAGCAACCCCAAAAGACTGTTAATCATTTAATAGGCAGACTGTTTTTTTAAATTAAGGTATCATTGATATACAATCTTATGAAGGTTTCACATGAGCAGCATTGTGGTTTCAACATTCACCCACTAATAGGCAGACTATTATACATTGTTTACCTGTTTTGTGTAATCTAAAGGGAAAGAGAAAGACACACAGAATCAATGCTTATTCAAAAATTATTCTACACAAGGAATGTCCTTCCTATCACTCTGAACATTTAATTATTACAAAATCCTTGTGAATTGGGTTTTTGCAGCTCTTACAGCTGAGCAAACAGGCTGTGAGTTTATGAGGAAACATTTTAGTTAGAGAGTTAGCAGGTGCCAGCCAATATTGAAGTCAGGTTCATCCCACCCCTAAATTCCATACTCAGTGTAGCATAGATGAAATTCAAAAGCATGAGGAAGAGGCAGAAGGCAAGGTGTGGCTGCAGTGGGAAGCAGTGGTTGAGAACACAATCTTTGGAATCAGAGGTTCCTGAGGTAAAATGCTGCCTACCCCAATACTGGCTGTGTAATCTTAGACAAGTTATTCACCTCTCTGTGCCTCAGTTTTATTTGGCTCTAAAACATGGATTATAATGTTTTCTAACAGGTTCTTTACTTCTTAAATTAGGATGAGCATTTAGTATAATCACGTGGTAGTATAGACATGGACAGAATCCTCATTCAGAGGCGGGCATAATCATATACCTTATTCTGGGAGAGTTTCTTGAGTAGCAAGTGAGGTAATCCATAAAAAACCACTTAGCTCAGATACAAAGTCAACATTGATGTATTTTCATCTTCACGACCACTCCCAGTACTCCTACCACTATGATTAGTACTATTTGTAGAACTGACACACACATTTATAAAATAATCAGTTTTTACTGATTTTATCTCTTTTTAGAGAAATAGTAACTGGGATTTATTCCCTGAATTAGATGTATGGAACAACTAAAAAAAATGTATCTTGATTTCCTCCTTGCAGTTAGTAACAAGAATGTCATTCTTGGCCTAAAGAAAAGCCCAGACTCAAAAGGATTAGCAAGAGGAGCCTCCGTGTTCACTGTTAACAGTGTATCTGGAGCACTTCGGAGAGCCAGGAGGAAGGTCTGCCTGGGGCTACCTCACTGGTAGGGTTGAGATGGGACTGGAGGGGATTAGTGGGGAAAGTATAATAATGTGGGATCTCTACATCAGAATGGAAACAGATTAGATTAATTGTAAAACACAAGGTAGGATTGTCAGAAATCAATGAAATGGGAATAAATTGTAAAACCAAGACACTGTAGTACTCCCATGTTCAGACCAAGATTCTTCACAAGAGCCAAAAGGTGGGAGCAGCCCAAGTGTCCTGAGATGGATAATAAATAAACAAAATGTGATATACACATACAGTGGAATACTTTTCTGACTTCAACAGAAAAGAACACATGTTACAACATGAATGAAACCTGAAGACATTATGCTGACTGAAATAAACCAGTTACAAAAGGACAAATATTGCATGATTCCACTTATATGAGGTACCCAGAAGAGTCAAATTCATAGCAACAGAAAGTAAAATGGTGGTTTGGGAAAGCGGACTGGGGAATTAATATTTAATGGGTATGTGGATGTACTGTGTACTTAATGCCACAGAACTGTACATGTTAAAGTGGTACATTTTATGTTAACAATATTTACCACAATAAACAAACAAGGCATTATTCAATTTGTTCTTCAGTGGTAAATAAAAAGAAAATCATGCTTTTTTTCTTCTGAAAGAAAATAATAGCTAAGAAAGTCTATTAATTACCACCTATGTGAAAGACCTACTTATTTATATACCTAAGGTATCTGTCTTCCTGGACATTTGTTTTTCTTAGTATAAATATAAATAACACTTAATTTTTAATTTCCATATGTGACTACTAAGAATTTTTATAGCGAATTTTTATTTAAAATGAAAGACTTGAATTTATTACAAGGGTCCCCTTACTGAAATGTGATATGGCACATTGCCACTCTTTAGCAAGTTTGACTACTGCTTATATTTAATACCTTTTAAATTAAATCCTCTGCATTGAGTCAATGGATTTCCATGTCTCACGTCTTGTCTTCGGCTTCTCCTGTAAGTGCAGAAACATATAAAACTGATTTAGAATTATCATTGCCATTTGCACCACATTTAAAAGATTTCACTTTTAATTTCACAATCTTTTGATTGCCTAAGCTTTCTTAGAGAAAAGAAGTTTGATTATCTGACACAACTATTTGACATTTCTTGATCAATCCTTCAATGATAGGGTGAGTACTTAATCTTGTTTTCAATCTGAATTCAGCCTCTCCACATACTACTTGTGATAGAATGCCTATAAAAATCCTACTATGTGCATTTACTAGGTAAATGTTAGATTCCAAATTAATGCTATGAACTTTTAGAGACATTCATCCAAAATTTTCTAAGATGACATGCTCCAAAGTAAAAACTCACTAGCATCTTGTTGTAAATTTTTTCTTAAGTAAACATACTTTTCTTACAAAAGTCAACACTTTCTAACAGTTTCCAGATATATTAAAACTTTCCTGAAACAAGAGAGAGAGACAACATGGGCATTTAATATAAAGTTAAGCAAATTGCTCATTTACTAGAGGAAGCATTTTCCTTCAACTTTTATTTTGAAAAATTCAAGTCTACAGAAAAGTGGATGAGTAAAATGAATACTGGCATGCTTACATTCATGAATTGTTTTGTCCTATTTACTTTTTCTCTCATATGCAAGTGTATGTATGTAGTGTATATGAACATATATGGGAATCTTTAGAAAATAAGGTGCAGACATGATAATGCTTCACTTTTATACACTTTAGTATGTATCTTCTAAGAACAAATAATTTCCCTACATAACTATTATCATTGTACTAAAGATATTAATATTTATTCAATAATATAATTTAATAAACATTTTATATCAAAATTTCCCTAATCGTCCCCAAAATATACGTAAAAATAAACTTTTAAAAATTTATTCAAGATCCAAAGTTTACTCATTGCTTTTAGTTGTTATGTATCATCAGTTTAAGCTTTAAAACAATTTAGTTACATTCTTCATAAACTGGTCATTATTTAAATAAGAGTTTTAAATTATTTGAATACTAATTATTTAATTTCCTGAGTTTTGAATTCACTTATATGACATAATGAAGCAAATCAAAACAGAGCAACTGAAATTCTCTTTGCAATGAATTGTGGGTATGAAGATTGCTGTAAGAGTGAAGGGAAGGATACTCTCAAGTATTGGGACCTTGGGGGTAAAATGATTGTTACCATCAATGCTGAGGAGTGATACGAATGAGCATATCACTTAGTTTAGCTAGTTGTTAAGTCTCTCAGTATTTTTACCCTTAAAGATAAATTAAAATATTCAGTAAGAAGAACAGAAATATTAAAACCACACAGGGATTGTCAGATTTACAAAGCAAAACTAATCTCAAAGTCATTGATAATGAAAAAATCATTTTAAGGTGACAGCATATAGTTAATAGTTTATGTATCCAATGGATTATATACATCTATTTATGCAAATTAAGGTAAAAGATTTTGTGTCACTTAAATATTTTTTCCCAAAGAGTTCACATGAGGCCTATTCTTTCATACATTTCTATACAACAACACTCACACAAATGGAAGTCATTCTTGTCTCAGGACATACAATTAACATAGTGCTCTCTACATTAGGTTTGTCTCCTACATTAGGTTTTTACTGCATTGCATTTGTTATATTTTGAAGTCACAGCTTTACTTACTATCAGGCAAACTGTGAGTGTATACTGTATGAGTACCATGTGGCTGAACTGGTCATTTTCAGTCCTCTTAGAGAAGCGTCATCATTCAAGCTGGTTAAATTTATTGTCTTGTGATCGGCACTGTGTTATGGCTTACTAATGTACTTGAACCTTCAAGCTCAGAAATATGAATTTACAGTGTGACATAGCTGCCAGACATTCAAATACAAAAAAAACCCCAACATTATTATGGTTTGGCTTAAATGATGAGAACAGCAAGACAGTCATCTGAGCTGTAGATGTGTAGATTCCCCTTAAGGCATTCATATAGCATCCCAAAAGCATGCTGGGAGGCAGAGTAATATTATATTGCATGTAAGATTTGGGATTTGGCTCAAGTTGCCAATGTTTCTTCCATTATAGTGTATTCCTTTAGATAAACAATGAAATCATTTTCTTCTTGTATAGAAAACAGATATTTACTTTAAGATGGAACTGATTACCTTGTCTTAAAATAAAATTTCTAACTACATGCTTGAAACCAGAATAAATAACATTTAAGACTAAATCGCAGTATTTGATACAAATATTTAAATACTTGAGGGTAAAAAGGAAAAAAATGCTTACATTGCTTACTATGAACAAACGTCTTTTAAAGAGAAACTACTGACTCAGTGATATTTAACAACTTTATTATGTCAAAGTATGGACTCCACTGATTTCCAAGCATAACTGTACTTGTCTATTTGTATACAAAAGACATGTTTTGTTTTTCATTCCTATGAATTCCTCTATACGATCTTTGTGCTCTGTATAGATAGTGCTATTGGAATAAAACTAGGTAAGTTTACACTACTAAAGAAAATGAATGTGGAAAATATGCCAAATGATCATTTTTATTTTTTAAGCACTAAAGAAATTAAATATTCCATATATCAATTTAGGAAATAGTTAATTCATTCAGCAGACAAGTTTTGCACTCACTATAAGTATATGCATAAACAACTTTGGGCATAATTTGAAAAATTTAAGCATTATAGCTATTTTTAATAAAACTTCCAGTATGCTAGCCAAGGATGGGTATGGGTAGGCCAATGAATAATATGTTTATTAATAATTATATAGCTATACTAATTAATAATAAAACATATATTAATAATATATATTTTTTGCTTTTTCTGCTTTTTGTAATAGATTAAGATAGAGCTCATCAAGTCAGCTCTTTAAATGATTACTACTTTCTTTTTCAACCCATGATAAATTTTATTTTCCTGTTTGTACATTTTAAAAATGAGGTATAATTGACATATAACATTATATTAGTTCTAGGTGTAAACCATAATGATTCAATATTTGATATATTGTGAAATGATCACCACAATAACTCTTGTCAACCGCTGTCATCATATAGTTAAAAAAATTATTTTCCTTGTTATAATACAGACTGAAGATCAATTCTCTCAGCAACTTTTAAATATTCAATACATTATTATGAATTATAGTCACCATTCTGTACATTACATCCCCATGACTCAATTTTAAAACTGGAAATTTAGACCGTTTGACCTCTTTGCCCATTTCTCCCATCCCCAAACCTCTGCCTCTGGCAACCACTATCTGTTCTCTGTATCTGTGAGCTTCCTTGTTGCTACAGCTGTTTAGAAAATTTCACATAAAGTGAGATCACATGATATTTGTCTGACTTATTTCCCTTAGCCTTCAAGGTCCATTTATGTTGTCACAAATGATAAGACTTCATTTTTTTTTATCGCTGAATAGTATTCCAGGCAGTATATGTGTGTGTGTGTGTGTGTGTGTGTGTGTGTGTACCACATCTTTATTCATTCATCTATTGATGGACACTTAGGTTGTTTCTATGTCTTGGCTACTGAAAATAATGCTGCAAAGAACATGGGGTGCATATATCTCTTTTGAATTTTGTTTTACTCAGATAAATAACCAAAAGTGGAAAAGTGGAATTGCTGGGTCATACAGTAATTCTATTTTTAATTTTTTGAGGAGACTCCATACTGATTTCCCTAGTGGGGGCATCAATTTACATTCCCATCAACAGTGCACAAGGGTTCCCTTTTCTCCACATCCTTGTCAACACTTGTTATTTCTTGTCTGTATTTATAGTGCTTCTAAAAGGTGTGAGGTGATATCTCATTGTGCTTTTTTATTGCATTTCCCTGATGATTAGTGATGTTGAGCATCCTTTTATGTACCGGTTACCATCTGTATGCCTTCTTTGGAAAAATATCTATTCACTCTTCTGCCCAATTTTTAATCACATTTTTTTCTTTTTTTGCTATTGAGCAGTATGAGTAATTTTTATATTTGGATATTAACCACTTATCAGATATATTCTCCAATTCAGTAGATTGCCTTTTCATTTTGTTGATGGTTTCCTTTGCTGTGCAGGAGCTTTTTAGTCTGATGTAGTACCACTAGTTTATTTTTGCTTTTGCTTCCTTTTCTTTTGGAGTCAGAGCCAAAAATTCATCAACAAGACTAATATCAAGGAGCTTACCACCTATGTTTTCTTTTAGGATTTTTATCATTTCAGGTCTTACATTCAAGTCTTTAATCCATTTTGAGTTAATTTTTGTATATGGTATAACAGTGATCCAGTTTCATTCCTTTGCATATGGCTGCCCAGTTTTCCCAACATCTTTTATTGAAGAGGCTGTCCTTTTCTCACTGTATATTCTTGGCTCCTTTGTTGCAAATTAATTGACCATGTATCTGTATCTGTGGGTTTATTTCCTGGGTTCTCTGTTTTGTTCCATCAATCTATGTGTCTGTTTTTATGCCAATACCATATTGTTTTGGTTACCAAAGCCTTGTAATATAGCTTGAAGTCAGAAAGCATGATGATTTCAGCTTTGTTCTTCTTTCTCAAGATTGCCTTGGCTTTTAAGAGTCTTTTGTGGTTCCATACAAATTTTAGGATTGTTTGCTCTACTTCAGTGAAAAATGCCATTGGAATTTTGGTAGGGGTTGCACTGAATCTATATATTGCTTTGGGTACTAAAGACATTTTAACAGTATTCATTCTTCCACTCCAGGAGCACGGAACATCTTTACATTTATTTGTATCTTCTTCAGTTTTTTCATCAGTGTTTTACAGTTTTCAGTATGCAGGTCTTCATGAAACTCCTTGGTTAACTTCATGCTTAGGTATTTTATTCTTTTTGATACAATTGTAATGGGATTGTTTTCTTAAATTCTCTTTCTGTTATTTCATTATTAATAAAGAAATGCAACAGATTTTTGTGTATTGATTTTGTATCCCACAATTTTACTGAATTAATTTAATAGTCCTAACAGCAAAGCCATGATACATGGTTAAAGGGCATGATATCGTAACATTAAAGAATTACAAGATAGTTTCAGCTCTTTCTTTATTACAGAGACATGAGTAAGATAATTATTTGTGGCATTAGGATGACAATGTAGAATCCACATTTTAATATACACCTTAGAGAGAATAACTGAGTTTATAATAGGTGGGAGAATATAAGAAAAAGTGAGTTGACTGATATTGCAGTGGAAACATCTAAAATTAAAAAATATTTCAAATATGCAATGACAGTCAATATATAGTAAGGAATTTTACTTGAGAAATAATCTTTGTTTGTTAAATAAAAATGCTTGTTGGCCAAAGCCAAGGTCTGAAAGTTTTGCATGGAAAGAGTACTAATCTTCAATTCTTTCATCTTATAGAAGAGGATGGTATGCCTATAGGACAATAGGAAGATTCACTCTGTGGTCTGTCTCCACATCCTTTTTTTCTTAGAAACTGCAGTGTGCTAATTTCCTTCAGCACTAAATCTGTGTACTAGATTGAAGATTCTATTCCAGGTATTAGAGATACCAACTTTTAGAGCTGCTTACCAAGAAAAAACTATTGCCTTACAAACACTTATGGTAATAATTATTTTTTTATCTTTTTATTTTTTGCTATTATTAATATACAATTACATGAGCAACATTATGGTTACTAGACTCCCCCTATTATCAAGTCCCCACCATATACCCCATTGCAGTCACTGTCCATCAGTGTAGAAGGATGTTATAGAACCACTACTTGTCTTCTCTGTGTTATACTGCCTTCCCTGTACCCCCACCCCACCCCCACACTCGCTACATTATGTGTGCTAATTGTAATAGCCCCTTTTTCCACCTTATCCCTCCCTTCCCACCCATCTTCCCCAGTCCCTTTCCCTTTGGTAACTGTTAGTCCATTCTTGGGTGCTGTGAGTCTGCTGTTGTTTTGTTTCTTCAGTTTTTTCTTTGTTCTTATACTCCACAGATGAGTGAAATCATTTGGTACTTGTCCCTCTCCACCTGGCTTATTTCACTGAGCATAATACCCTCTAGCTCCATCCATGTTGTTGCAAATGGTAGGATTTGTTTTCTTCTTATGGCTGAATAAAATTCCATTGTGTATATATACCACATCTTCTTTATCCAGTCATCTACTGATGGACACTTAAGTTGCTTCCATTTCTTGGCTATTGTGACTAGTGCTGTGATAAACATAGGGGTGCATATATCTTTTTCAACCTGGGCTGCTGCATTCTTAGGGTAAATTACTAGGAATGGAATTCCTGGGTCAAATGGTATTTCTATTTTGAGTTTTTTGAGGAACCTCCATACTGCTTTCCACAATGGTTGAACTAATTTGCAGTCCCACCAACAGTGTAGGAGGGTTCCCCTTTCTCCACATCCTCGCCAACATTTGTTCTTGTTTGTGTTTTGGATGTTGGCCATCCTCACTGGTGTGAGGTGATATCTCATTGTGGTTTTAATTTGCATTTCTCTGATGATTAGTGATGTGGAGCATCTTTTCATGTGCCTGTTGGCCATCTGAATTTCTTCTTTGGAGAAATGTCTGTTCAGATCCTCTGTCCATTTTTTAATTAGCTTATTTGCTTTTTGTTTGTTGAGGTGCATGAGCTCTTTATATAATTTGGATGTCAACCCCTTGTCGGATATGTCATTTATGAATATATTCTCCCATACTGTAGGAAGTCTTTTTGGTCTATTGATGGTATTCCTTGCTGTACAGAAGCTTTTTAGTTTGATATAGTCCCATTTGTTCATTTTTGCTTTTGTTTCCCTTGCCCGGGGAGACATATTCCTGAAAAAATTGCTCATGTTTATGTCCAAGAGATTTTTGCCTATGTTTTTTTCTAAGAGTTTTATGGTTTCATGACTTACATTCAGGTCTTTGATCCATTTTGAGTTTACTTTTGTGTATGGGGTTAGACAGTAATCCAGTTTCATTCTCTTACATGTAGCTGTACAGTTTTGCCAACACCAGCTGTTGAAGAGGCTGTCATTTCCCCATTGCATATCCATGGCTCCTATGGTAATACTTTTTAAATACCACTCTTTTCATAACTGGGAGTGCAAAACAAATGTGGTTGACAATACCAGCAATGGGCACAAAAATCCCTTTATTTGAGATTAAATTTGGAATTTTCTCCTCTCACACTTTGTGTCCTGGTTCAGAGCTCCAACCCATGCAGACGGAAGATCTCAGGGAAATGAGGTCTAGCAATTCTATGTAGAAATCAAAACAGGCCACAGAACTCCTGACTGAATCTTAACATGGCATGGAGGAATATGGGTCATTGAACACAGATACTAAAGACTCCTTGTTTAAAGACTGGGAATTCTTTTCATATGTCATGCCTTTAAGTACAGAAGACTTTCAAATTACCCAGTCCAGGCCACTCCTCTCTATTCCAGATTCCTATCTCTAACTGCCTACTCAACATCTCTACTTGAATATTTCATAGGTGTAATAGACTTAACATCATCTTTCTCCACACACAGTTGCTCCTTCCATAGTCGTCTGTTTCTCAGGAAATGACATCTACATGTTTCCAATGCTCAGTTCTGAGAATTGGAATGCTCAGTTCCAATGCTCATTTCCAGTGGTTCATTTTTGAAGCTCTAACATCCCATATGTAATACATTAGCAGAATCATACCACTTTTCACCACCTCTGCCTCTATTATTCCTGTGCAAGCGACCACTGTATCTCATCTGGATCATTACAGTAACCAAACTGTCTTCTATCCCCTCTACCTCCATCCTCCTCCTACCCCAGGGCTGTGATCCCAGCAATGTAACCAAATGATATTTTTAGACCAAAAGTAAAATGGTATCACTCATGTGCTCACAAACTGTCAGTAGTTTTCCATTTCACTCTAAATAAAAGCCCTTCAGTGACTTACTAAGTCCTATATCATCTGGCATTCTGACCTCATTTCTTCCTACCCTTCCTTTCTCTCATTCCAGGAGAGCACATTCGTCTTGGTGCTGTTTCTTGAATCACCCTGGCATGCTCCAGCTTTAAGGATTTCTGGTCCCTTTCTCTGGAATGCCATTCTCCCACGTTAGGCCTTGGCGACATTCCTTAACACATTCAAGTTTTTGTTCAAATATCACACCCTCAGTAAGGCCTCCCCTGACCAATCATTTAACATTGCCACCCCCTGCTTCCCATGTCCCCTAACTCCTTTGTTTACCCTTTTAATTGTACACACCTTACCACTATTTGATATACTAGCAGGTTTAAGGAAATCCTTAACCTTTTTGTTTGCTTATGGTCTGTCTACCCCTCTAGAATTTATTATCCCTCAAGGCAGGTATTTTTGTCTTGCTTTTCATGTTATATGCCTCGCTTTAGAACACTGTCTGCCAAATAACTGTCCCATGATACAAATTTGTTGAACTAATAGATAAAGGATCAGAATAATCTTGATATGCAGAGGTGCTAGGGTTATTTTAATATGCCTAGGACCTTAAAAGCCTGAATCTATAATAGAGAATAAATGAGCTGTAAAACAGCGTCACACCAGTGATTTTACCTGAAAAATTACTGGTTGCTATGGCTGGTCCAATTTGCTCTCTCCTGATGATCATAATTTTTATAGGTTTTGGCTCTGTCACCAATCATGACCCATATCTAGGTATTACTGAGAAGAGCTGTGACCTTGGGTGGCCTACATTCCGCATACTCTTTGTTTTACAATCTCAGTACTGGTGGTCCCTTCCATCATGGTGCAAAGTGGTTCAGGGTTCCCCACTTAAGTCTTTCCTTGGATAAAAGTCGCCCTGCCTCAGACTGCCTTCCTCTCTTCATATAACCAGCAATCATGAGCTCACCATTCTAAGGAGTAAAGCAGGGCCATCAAGGTTTGGAAAGCAACTCAGGGTCCCCATCCTAGAGCAATGTTCCTGTTGCCTCAAGAACACGCATTTAATCATAGGAGAATTCGTGGTACAGGGAAACCCTAAGAAGGTGGGATTTAATGATACACTGAAGCATATAAAACAAAAAAGATAAAAATTAGGTAATGTAAAAAGAGTAGAGTCCTTCCTGAATTATTTGATGGCTTGCAGGTGGGGCACTGTGTTGTAGAGGAGCTTTCAAATGTGAAAGGAATTTTTCCAAAGTTCTGTCCTCTAATTAATATATCCTTGAGAATCCCAAGTTATAAAGCATGGCCATTTTCTCCAAAGACTGTAAGCAGTGCTAACCACAATCACTACTTGAGTGCCATTTTTAAAGAATACCGCAATAGAACTAATTCTCATGATGGAAAGCACTGCTCAGTGGTCTGGTGACATTGATTTTCATTTTCAGCTGAACGATAAGTACTCACCGCTTCCCAGTTGGGTAGAACCTAGAGCAAGAATGGCCATCCCAGGCGCAGTAAGGGTCCCTTGCCAGGCAGCAGTCAGCACAGGCTGTACCGTAGATGTGGCAACGATGCAGAGAGACTTGGGAAACCCCTTCATTGGAGCTCACGTACAGCTGTTGCTATTAGAGGAATGATGATGATTCATTTCAGATGTGGAAGTTCAAAGAAGCGTTTCAGCAGGAACACATTTAAAAATATGACCAGAAAGCCTTGGATTCGTTCTGAAATAGACTAAAAACTCGAAGCAGAGTATAGGAGGGTATAAAGCCAAAATAAATAGAATTTTCCTATGTTAATATGCCTCTAACATTACCACTTTTCTGTTTCAAAAAATAAAAAAGCTCAGAGCATCATGTAGAATGGTAATGTCTTTTAGACATTGGGATTCATTGTTCTCTCAGATTTGAGCTATTATATTACAGACTTAAATTATGATGTTTGCTTTTTTCTTTAAATGCTGTCTCTTAGCAAAGCACAAGGCAGCTTTCTTATTCTTCAAGTCTGGCAAACCACCACCGTATAAATTTGAAAAAGTCAAGTCTAAAATAGAGGGCATTTTTAAGTCTGGAAAAAAAAGTAGATAGTAATATTAGATAAAACTAAAAAAAGCAATTTTTAAATTAATTAGAAGAACATAAGTATTTATATTTAGATATATCTTTAAACTTGCTGTATAATCCAGTAAAATTCAGCACCCTAACTAAATCATAAATAAAAATTTCATTCTTCTTCATTGTAGGGTGTAAAGTTTAAGATACTTCCTTTAGCTGTGCATAAAATGGTTCTCAGGAGTTGAAAGGATAAGTTTCTAATCAACACGCCTTATTTAACAAAGAACGGATATTACATAATTAAAGTTAGCATAAAATCTCTAAGCTGCAACTTTAATATATGCACATGCACAACATGTACATCTATATATATTCATATATATATATACAATTTAAAATTAAATCAACAGAGCACCACTGGTCCACCGGAAGGCCACTTCTGGGATTCAAATCCCACATTAATCACAAATTTGCTGTGCAAATGTTCTCAGTCTCAGCTTCCTCCTCCTTGAGATTAAATAGCATCTATCCAAGAGGGTTTTGTAAGAACTAAATGTAGGGGCTAATTCCACATAAAATGCTTATAATAGTTTCTGGCTCCTTAGTGCTCAATAAGTATTAAGTAAGTAGTAGTAGTAGATTAAACTATCAATTAGCAAACTGTCAATTTATGTTTTTCCACTCTAATCATTTGAATCATCTCACTGTATTTGTTTAATGTAAAACCATTATTTTATTCAGATCGATTGATTTTTCAGAAATTGAATTGAAAATGATCTCCAGTTGAATACTGAAACTATAAGAAAACAACTGCGTGTTTTGAGAATAACCATTTCTCTAGGAACATTTAAAATGTTTATTGAGTACATTAACAAATAATAGAGTGAGTGCATCATTTCTTCAAAATATTTTAAGGAC
Organism: Smutsia gigantea; assembly: GCA_032199065.1. NCBI lineage: Eukaryota > Metazoa > Chordata > Mammalia > Pholidota > Manidae > Smutsia > Smutsia gigantea. The sequence continues at coordinate 347,073 of JAVSCE010012499.1, forward strand.
TGGTTTATTTGAGGAAATGATACAAGTAGTTTCATAGTTTCATTCTAGAAATTTTCTTTTTTACTCATCCAACTATTTCCTGCTATATGGAATGAAAGAATAAATAAGAGAATAAAAGAGCATAAAATGGACAATAAAATTGTGTGAGCACTAGAGAATGTACTAAATTCATGGTATTTAAATATATTAAAAATACCATTGGAAATCTGTAGTTCTTTCACACAGAAAAAATAATGATGTATGCAGTTATGCAAATGAATTCTCCCAAGTCAAACAATTACCTTGTCCAGACTCTAACTGATTTAATAAAACATTTTAAAATTACTTAAAATATAAGGTGTTGAAGACAGATTGAATACTCAGTTTTTCCTGGTGTGTGTCAATATGTTGCAATTTAATGGAAGGGATTATGAACTACAAGTTTTAAGTTGAACTAGTAGCTGAAGCCTGTAATTGTGTAATGCACTGCTATGCCACACAAATGGCTTTGTGTTCATTTTGAATTTTGCTCTGCTACTTTCTCTTTCCATTAAGCTACTGTAAACAAAGGGCTTTCCCGCTGACTTCAAAGACAATTCTGACTTGGGATCAGTTCCCCAGGACATTGGCGAGAATGATGAATGGCTTTTTGTTACTTGGGAAAATGTTTGTTATGCAGCATACAAACATTTTTACAGATGAGATTTTTAGTTTCCTTGTATCCTATTTATTTTTCTTCATAAAACGTAGTCAAGTGAAAAGAGTACAAGACTGACTGTGGAATACTTCATCTGCAACAGACCAAATATGGGGAAGAACACTAAAGTTATGTCATCAGCTGTTGTAACACACAAAACCTTTATTCCATATTCCAAGAAAAATAAGCCTTAGTCTCTTTCGAGCAGTAGTTACCAAGGATCCACTTATTTTAGGCAATTTATATAAATTAACATGATGTGAGAAAACATTACCTTGCAGAGGCAGAAACTCAGGTTAGGGAAGTTAAATGATTTGTTCATAATTTATAGTCAGGTTGGATTCAAATGCATGTCAGTACAACTCAGAAGCCTATTTCGTTTTTGACTATGCTACTTGGATCCTTTGAAATTTTGTTTTTGAGATAACACCTGTGGGGGCTGGAGAGGTGCATGTTCTCCACATGGAGAGATTGGATTTGGGCTTTTCTTTTCCATGGTCATTGCATATTTGCATGAGCAGGCACAAATTGGAAGATTAAATGTTTCTGATAATCATAGTCACACATTTCTTCCCCAAACCCTGAACCCTTATATGGCTTAGATATGAGACATTCAGATTTTTTTGATGACATGTATAAACCCTAAAAAATGGCACTTCCTTAGAAATATGCAAAAAAGAATGCATTGGACATTTCAAACATGTGACGGCAGCAAGAACTCAAAAGAGGATTCATTACTCATTCCAAGCCCCTGAGAATGCTTGTGATGTTATAGTAGCCCAAACATTATGTTAAATTCTTCCTTCACAAAGATTATTTTTATTTTTATTGGCTTCATACACTGTAATATTTGAGAATATAGGATATATGGAATGATGGAGTATCTTGCTGTATATATATATACATTAATACACGCACACACATAAAACATATATATATAACATATATGTTCTGCTCTGATAGATTTTAAACAAAATAAACTTATTTTGTTTTCCACTAATAGCTAGTAAATTCTACATCAGAAGTGATTTTGTGGAAAACTGTAAACACTATTGTTTTGCTAATACTAAAATTATTTTTTTCAGAAATTATAAAATGTATTTTTTTCATAATAGGAAAATTTTTACATGAATGGAAAATTAAAATGGAGTTGTTTTTACCTTTTTGGATGAAATTTTCATTGTTGTTATAGGAGCATGATTCTGAAAAATTGGAGAAACATTGTTAGTTGCTCAAATCCTTAAAAAGGATTTTGCATTCAAAATTTTTCTTTTGTTAAAATTCAAGAAATCATCATTTCTCTATACATTCACATGTACTTTTGAAGTTTAACAATACATATCTATAAAGTACATTTTTCTATTGGGAATAAGGGTGGATTTGTTATACAATATATGCCTATACTAAGAAATGCAGCAGTTTTATCTATCAATACTGTTATTAGAAAATATAAATACTTGAGAAAATTGAGAGAACTGAGAAAAGCATATCCTGGAATAGTGAGCGCAATCAATAACTCAGGATGGGAGAGGAGGTGATTGGGGGGCTTCGGCATGTATCCTGTATTATTCTTCTGCAATATAAGCGCTCTGCATATGACACTATTGTTCACCTGCCAATGCTACTCTGGAAAGATGTATTATCCTGAACCATACTTATTAATTCTCTTTGTTAGAAAAGATCCTCTTTTGACAAATGTGAATTAGTGGAAGGACCTAAAATATGCCCTATGCATAACTCTGCTTCTTGAACATTATTAGTTCCTTTAAATATTAAACACTAGCCTTCTGCTAACCTGATGAAGATCTGTGAACTTTAAGTTGAATAATTCAAGGGGGAGCAAGCCTCAAAATCAACTGTACCTACAATTATTTTGCTTTCTGAGTTGTACGTTCTCTACAAACACTCAAAGAGAAAATGATATCTCTAAACATTCAATTGCAACAAGTTTTAGTTATCACTTAGAAATACACACAGGTGCAAAAAATGTATTGCAACTTATATCCATCTACGCAACTACTAATACTTGTTCCTCTAATGCAAGTTAGGTTTAAGGAAGCAGTACATGTTTTCAGAAAATATTCTCAACAGAGGATTAAAATAAGAGATTATGGTTGTGCACTCTATAAAAACAAAGTGCCTGGTTTTAAAAAGTTAAATTGAGTTTTCTGCAGTATATCAGAGTGACACTTAGCGAAGGAATTTTTTCAATTTAAATGTATTATTTCCTCGCGTGCCAATCACAGTATATCATACACACCCAATTATTTTTACCTCACCTCAGAAAATGTGACACAGACACCATGTTGAAGACAGTAACTGTATGTGGTAATCACGTCTCTCCATTTAGCCACATCAGTCACTGGCACACACAGCCGTAAGAAAGCTCAAACTTTTTAAGTCTCTTTCTTGGGCTGATGTCCCCCATGTACATTTTCACTGACTCTGTTTTTCCACTGACAGTTTATTCTTCATGATTATAGCACCAGCGTAACTCATGTAACAGACCAGAGTAGTTAGCACATGATCAGAATAACTCATATTTCTTTAGACTTTTCCATAACATAATATGTTCGGGTTTGTGCTGCATGCACTTAATGTTTTCTGATTATCAAGAAAAGATATTTCAGAATTAAAAATGAAGTCCTACAATATGGCAGTTTCACTATCTTCAAGAAAACTCCAGAATACGGAACTTTATATTATTTTGGCCAACCAAGTTATCCCTACTGAATTGAATGAGAAAAAATATTTTATTCATAATGTGATTGTGGTTAATCTAGTGAAACAATTTGTTTACCAAACAAGGCACAGAAAAGGCACGTGAATGCACATAGTTAACATTTATGAGCACAGTTTTGATGTGCTATTCACAAAGAACCTTATGCCAAGGTGAATCTAGCATAAAACACTGTAATTTAATAACACATTGGGAAACTTGCCAGGGTTCCTCAAATTTTGTGTTTGACTTCTTTCTAAAAAAAAAATTTCTTCACATTAAAATTTTATTAGCATTATCTTCCAGTTTTGTATCTTGATCACTTATATGCTTTTGAACTCAGTATTTTTGATGACTGAGGGACTGTATATTAATAAGTTGATGTATTCTGAGCCCACTCATCTTAAGCAAAGCAACTTATGGGACTAGCAATTGTCTGCTCCTAGGGGTTCTGAAGTGTTTCTTTTGCTCAAAGACTGACTCTGGTCTTCTGGAGTACATAAGCCATTTTTCCTTAATTGGTTTAGCTGGAAATAGTAGTGTGCAGTAGGATTGATTCCAAACCAGTTTCTTTGAAATCCTAACAGCTCCTCTGGCTGTGTTTACCCAGCTTTCCAAACGCAGATAAGAGAGACCAGTTGAACTACAGTGATCTACACCTTAAGGAAAAGGGTGTGCAGGATACGACAAACCTGCTCTCCAGGGTCACTGATACATAAAGAACAGGCATTCTGCTCTGAGCAGGTGAGAGATGACAGGACTGAACTTCCTCTGTGTGCCTTTTTGTTGTTTTGTTGTGTTTTTCCTTTTTCCTTTTTTTTTAAAATCCCAAATTTAAGGGCAAGAAGAATGATGCAATGAATTCTCAAGTTCAGACAGAACATGAAGTTTTCAGTGGTAAAGAGACAACATTTGTTTTACTTAACTAGCATGACATTCGAATTGAAAGCAATAAAACAAGAGAACACAAAGGAGTTTTTCTTGAAATTCCTGGCTAAAAAAATATGAGAAAGTTTATCTAGCAATTAATAATGTGAAAGCATTTAGGTTTCACTGGCTTGTGAAACAAATGATAAAAGCCTTTTCATGGCAAATCTTCTAGACCTTGACCACAAGAACTCATTTTATTAAAATAATGATGGCCAAAATTCTTCAAGTTGGGATGATAGCTAAAAAAAGTAATCCTTTCATGTTAAGATAACTTGAAATTAAAAAAAAAACTTCAGAAAATATTTGTTCTAAATTTCTTATTTTATTTGGTGTTTGTTACCCTCAAAAATTTGTAACATTCATTTATTTGATCTTCTATCAAATACTTTTTCCCTCAAAAGGAGCTGTAAGATTAAATAATTTCATTCATCATGCATGTGCTGAGACTAATAAAAGAGCTGTTCAAACCTTAAAGACTTCCAGTTCCTCCAGAATGAGCTCACCACTGGCAGAGTTGTTAGTAGGAAGAACCACCACCTTCTGCACAGTACCATGATCTAAATCAGGGAGAGAAATGAGATAGAGGAAAGAGAGTTAGACATGAGATTACTGGCTTGGAATATAGAATATTATTTATGTAATTACTGATTAGAAATATATTGCTCTATCACCATTTATAATGTGCTAATTTTATTCCAAATCTCAAACATTTAAATTGAGATTATGTACATTTGAAAAGGAACTAATCTGACCATCTTCGATTTCGCACATATGTGGTGTAGTTTTAACTATGAGAGAAGAAAAGTCCAAATGTCTTAGGAAGTCGAAAGTTCTGTTTCTGAACAAAGCATGTATTCTTGAAATATTAACACCTAACTTTAATTTGGCCTTTATAAGTATTACTCCTCCAAAGCAACATAATACAGTGACGCTCCCATATTTCTGTTAACATTGACACAAAATGATTATCTGAGAAGAGAGATTTTTCTGAATGAGTTTTTATAATAAATATAAATCACTAGTATAAGAAATTGAATTTGATCTGTAGCTGTCAGAAGATTTATACACAGTAAAATGCTTCACTCACAATTCAAAGTAATTTTCAAAGCAGAAACATAACCATAGTTTTATTTCAGATGTGGATACCTACCTATTCATAGAATAATTCTGTTTTCACAATTTTTCTTTATCATTTGGGAAAGTTTCTTTAGATATTCTTAAAATACAGGGGTAAATTTGAAATTAGATGGCCAAATAAACTTAAGCAAATAAAAAAATTTATTCATATTTCCCAGAGATTGCCAAAAACAGAGAAGCACACATAAATGTAATACATACAGAAAATGTATTATTTATGTCAAGAAGTTTAATTAAGATAGTTTCATATGTCATATAAGTATTTTCTAAGCATATGGTTATACCATTCTATCAATCACATACATTTTAGGTTTAAAAGAAACTGAGATTGAACAATGTGGGGTTAAAGAAAATTTGTGAATAACTTGATAAAGTAAAAACATACTGTCTCACCAAAAGATGTTTTTATTAAAATAATTAATGAGTTGCATCATGACTATCAAGTAATTACCCCTTTA
>JAVSCE010012500.1:0-15272 GCA_032199065.1 Smutsia gigantea
CTTTCAGCTTCTCACTGATAAGTATAATGCTGGCTATGGGTTGTTATATATGGCCTTCATTATGTTGAGGTACTTGCCCTCTATACCCATTTTGTTGAGAGTTTTTATCATAAATGGATGTTGAATTTTGTTGAATGCTTTTTCAGCATCTATGGACATGATCTTGTGGTTTTTGTCCTTTTTGTTGATGTAGTGCATGATATTGATGGATTTTCAAATGTGGTACCATCCTTGCATTCCTGGGATGAATCCCACTTGATCATGATGGATGATCTTTTTGATGTATTTTTGAATTGTTTGCTAATATTTTGTTTAGTGTTTTTGCATCTATGTTTATCAGGGATGTTGGTCTGTAATTTTATTCTTTTGTGGTGTCTTTGCCTGGTTTTGGAATTAGTGTGATGTTGGCCTCATAGAATGAGTTTCGGAGTATGCCCTCCTCTTCTACTTTTTGGAAAACTTTAAGGAGGATGGGTATTAGGTCTTCACTAAAGTTTGATAAAATTCAACAGTGAAACCATCTGGTTCAGGCGTTTTGTTCTTAGGTAGGTTTTTTTATTACCAGTTCAATTTCTTTGCTGCTAATTCATCTATTCAGATTTTCTGTTTCTTCCTGGGTCAGCCTTGGACGGTTGTATTTTTCTAGAAAGTTGTCCATTTCTTCTAGGTTATCCAGTTTGTTACCATATAATTTTTCATAGTATTCTCTCATAAGTCTTTGTATTTCTGTGGTGTCCATGGTGATTTTTCCTTTCTCATTTCTGATTCTGTTTATGTGTGTAGACTCTTTTTTTCTTGATAAGTCTGTCTAGGGGTTTATGTATTTTGTTTATTTTCTTGAAGAACCGGCTTCTGTTTTCATTGATTCTTTCTATTGTTTTATTCTTCTCAATTTCATTTATTTCTGCTTTAATCATTATTATGTCCCTCCATCTACTGACTTTGGGCCTCATTTGTTCTGCCTTTTATAGTTTCATTAATTGTGAGTTTAGACTGTTCATTTGGGATTTTTCTTCTTTCCAAAGATAGGCTTGTATTGCAATATTATTTCCCTCTTAGCACGGCTTTCGCTGCATCCCACAGATTTTGTGGTGTTGAATTATTGTTGTCATTTGTCTCCATATATTGCTTGATTTCTGTTTTTATTTGGCCATTGATCCATTGATTATTTAGGAGCATGTTATTAAGCCTCCATGTGTTTGTGGGCTTTTTAAATTTTCGTTGTGTAATTTATTTCTAATTTCATACCTTTGTGATCTGAGAAGCTGGTTGGTGCAATTTCAATCTTTTAAAATTTACTGAGACTCTTTTTGTGGCCTAGTATATGATCTATTCTTGAAAATGTTCCATGTGCACTTGAGTAGAATGTGTATCCTATTGCTTTTGGATGGAGTGCTCTGTAGATGTCTGTTAGGTCTATCTGTTCTAATATGTTTTCAATGCCTCTGTCTCTTTACTTATTTTCTGTCTGGTTGATCAGTCCTTTGGAGTGAGTGGTGTGTTGAAGTCTCCTAAAAAGAATGCATGGCATTCTATTTCCCCCTTTAATTCTGTTAGTATTTGTTTCACATATGCAGGTGATCCTGTGTTGGGTGCATAGATATTTATAATAGTTATATCCTCTTGTTGGACTGCCCTTTTATCATTATGTAATGTCCTTCTTTGTCTCTTGTTACTTTCTTTGTTTTGAAGTCTATTTTGTCTGATACAAGTACTGCAACTCCTGCTTTTTTCTCCCTATTATTTTCATGAAATATCTTTTCCATACCTTTACTTTCAGTCTGTGTATGTCTTTGGGTTTGAAGTGAGTCTATTGAAGGCAGCATATAGATGGGTCTTGTTTTTTTATCCATTCAGTGACTCTGTTTTTTGATTGGTGCATTCAGTCCATTTACATTTTGGGTGATTGTCGATAGGTGTGTACTTATTGCCATTGCAGGCTTTAGATACATGGTTACCAAAGGATCAGGGGTAATTCCCTTACTGTCTAACTGTCAGACTTAACTCACTCTGTATGCTATTACAAACACAACCTAAAGGTTCTTTTTTTTCCCTCCTTTTTCTTCCTCCTCCATTCTTTGTATGTTATGAATCATATTCTGTACTCTTTGTCTTCCCTTGGGTGACATCTATTTAGCCTTAGTAATACTTCCATCTATAGGAGGAGTCCCTCCAAAATGCACTATAGAGGTGGTTTGTGGGAGGTAATTCTCTCAGCTTTTGCTTATCTGAAAATTGTTTAATCCCTCCTTCAAATTTAAATGACAACCTTGTCGGGTAGAGTATTCTTGGTGCAAGGCCCTTCTGCTTCATTGCATTAAGTATATCATGCCACCCGCTTCTGGCCTGTAAAGTTTCTGTTGAGAAATATGATGATAGCCTGATGGGTTTTCCTTTGTATACAAGTGATGATTTTTCTCTCTCTAGCTGCTTTTAAAAGTCTGTCTTTATCCTTTTTCTTTGCCATTTTAATTATTATATGTTTTGATGTCTTCTTTGGGTCCCTTGTGTTGGGAGATCTGTGCACCTCCATGGCTTGAGAGACTATCTCCTTCCCCAGATTGGGGAAGTTTTCAGCAATTACCTCCTCAATGACACTCTCTATCCCTTTTTCTCTCTTCTTCTTCTGGTACCCCTATAATGGGAATATTGTTCCGTTTGGATTGATCACACAGTTCTCTCAATATTCTTTCATTCTTAGAGATTCTTTTTTCTCTCTGTGCCTCAGCTTCTTTGTATTCCTCTTTTCTAATTTCTGTTTCATTTACCGTCTCTTCCACTACATCTAATCTGCTTTTAAATCCCTCCACTGTATGTTTCATTTCAGATATGGAATTTCTTAATGATTGAATCTCCATCTTAAATTCGTTCCTGAGTTCTTGAGTATTTTTATGTACCTCCATAAGAATGTTTATGATTTTCATTTTGAACTCTCTTTCAGGAAGATTGGTGAGTTCAGTTTCATTTGGTCCTTTTTCTGGGGTTTGTGAGATTTTGGTCTGAACCAGGTCTTTTGATGTTTCATATTTCTATGTGGTGCCCTGTAGTGCCCAGAAGCTCCAGTCTCTGGACCTGCTCTGCCCCTAGAGTGAGGTTGCAGGTCATTGGGGAGCAGAGCTGGTGCCCTGTTTTGTAAGGTCTGCTCTGTTCATGATGTCTGTATGCAGTCTGGTGCAACCGTCTTTCCTATTGCTGTTTTAGGGTTAGTTGTATTAGTTAACTATATTTTCATACTATTTGTGGTTTTGGGAGAAGTTCTCTGTCTTACCTCTCCCGCTGCCATCTTGAATCTCCAGTAGATTTACTTTCTAAATGCTTCTTCCAACTCTTAATATTTTAAAAGGCAACAAATTGTGATTTGGTCAGGCAGAGGGGTTAGAGACTTTGGCACGTGAGTGTTTTTCTGCCATAACTTCAGGTGCAAGCTGACTTTGGAGTGTGTCCTCTGAAATGAACAGCCTTGGAAGGATGGATAGGAAAGGAGGCAGGTTCTGGTGCTGAGATAATTCAGCAGGACTGGTGCTTTTCACAGAGGGATAGGTATTCCCTTTGAGGCCTTTAAATTGGTCCAAAAATCTAAAAATAGCCCCTTAGCAGGCTCCCCGTAGTGTCTGGAACACCCACTACTATTCATTTATATGAACTAAAATATTGGAAAGTCCTAGGAGACTAATCTCCTGGGAAAGTTAACATCTTCACCTGGCATCACCTTTAAAACCTTGGCCTCGGTTGTTTTATCACATCTGATTGCAGGTCATCTTTCAGGACCTGGTTAAACGGGACACAGAAAGGTTAGCTTCTGAGGAGGAATAATGGTCGGAACAGTCTCCTGCATGTGAGCCCACCCATGCCTCAGGTCTGCTGACAGGAGGGAACCATAAGCAGGGCATTAATGCCAGGATGTAGGCATAGCACATGGCTGCCAAGTCTGAGGCCCACCCCGACCAAGGGCACACCTCCACCAGGGTCACATTCCACCCCACACTGTGTGAGTGACCAGCCTGTCGATGCTTCTGAGCTCTTCTGTTCTCTGATTTGTAGAAAACACCTTCCTGCCCAAACGGCAATTTGTTGCCTTTTAAAATATCAGAGTTGGGAGAAGCATTTAAAAAGTAAATCTATCATGAGCTACCTAGCTGACATGGTATAGAAATGGCTCTATTGATTTAATTCCTGGAAATGAATAAGAAAAATAAGAACATAAACTATTGGAGAGAATTTGTATTTAAAATTATAATTGTTTTAGCTTGCTGGAGTCTTGGTTTTATTTCATTGTGTATGTTGCAGCAGTGGAAATGAAAAATAAACATGATCAGAAATGTATTTTTTTAAATGACAAAATATTAAAACTGGGACTCAGTGAAAACCTAAGAAATAGTCTAATGCAGCTGGTGTTTTATTTGGAGGTATTCAGCAGCAGTTTTCTTTTATTCAGACAAAGTCTCATGAGGAAGCTTCTATGTAAATATGTAAAGGCAACGTTTCACTGGTTGGAGGTAAAGCAGGGGTGGGGGGCTGCTGGGAGGCAGCACATGGGGGCCCCTCTCAGTCAGCTTTTGCTGCAGCAATTCTGTATCACCAACAACCCCACGTCTTCATGGCTTAGAGCCACAGATATTTGCCTCTTGCTCATGAGCCTGTGGGGTGGATGTCATGGCTGTGTTTCCAGTAAACAGATTCGGACTTTAGCTCCACCCATGTTCCCACTGTAGGACCCGAATGAAGGAGCATGTCCTGCCTGCGATTTAACGTGCTCACAGCAGAGAGCAGGAGGCAACAGGTTACAGTGGAAATGTGTGACGCCCTATAACGTCTCTCCTCACAAGTGGCACACTGTCCCTTCCACATAAATTCCACTGGACAAAGAAAATCAACGGCCATACCCAAAATCAGTGGAGAGGGGAAGTGGATTCCTTCTACAGAAAGAGGGGTAGAGCGTCACTGAAGTAAAATACTATCCACCTGCTGTGGTTTGAACATTTGTGTCACCCTGAAATCCGTATGTTGGAACCTACCCCCAAAGTGGTGGTGTTAGGAGGCGGGTGTTTGGGAGGTGACTAGGGAAGAGTCCCTCTGAATGGGATTAGCACCCTTTTCAAAGAGCTCCACGCTCCTCCCACCATGCAGGGAAACAAGTGGTGTCAGTGACCCAGTAGATGTCTCTGGCCCAACTGTGCAGGGGTTTCCAGCCTCTAGAACTGTGAGAAATAAATTTCTGTTGTTTATAAAGTACTTGATCTGGGGTATTTTGTGATAGCGGCCTAATGCCATCATTGACCCCTTCCTCTCTTCCGTACCTGCGGGCCTTCCGTCTCTCCCATAGAGCCCTGAGACACTGAGGACAGAGTTTGCACGTCACTGCTGAAGTCCCGTTCCCTTCCCTTTGCAGAGTGGAGCCTGCAGAGCCACAGCAAGTTAGGGGCATGTTTAGAACTAGCACCCCGTTTTGCTAACTTGTCTGGTGCTCAATCCATCTGAAGACAGTTTCTCCCCACTGAATCATAATGCTCTAAGCTCATTCAATATATTGTGTATATACTTAAAATTTTGAGACTTTAGGCAAAACTTACAGAGATCGCAGTGAAACAGTTAATTAACTTGTGCCAGAGTAGATAGAGCCCACTGATTCATACCCCATGATTTCGTCAATTCAAAAGCATCTCAGCAAAAATTTGCTGGCATCCCCAGTCATGGGACTTGGTCTAAGGCCCCTCAGGACAGAAGATGGGATGACAGTTTGAGAGGAAATAGAGGGTTTTGTTATTGAATTTGTTGAGTTTTGTTTTGTGTTTTCAAGTCTGTTTGTTTCAATCCGGGCCATTTCCCTGATCAACATCTCACAGCTGTCCTATAAAAACTCCATGCGATCCACAACGACTTCAGGAGGAGCCGTAGGCAAACACAGTGGAGAGAAAGAACAATGAGTTTTGTTTTGTTTTTTTTAATTCCCAAAGAGGTGTTTTTCCTTATGCAATCAGCAAGTGCTTCCAGAAGATTCCCAAATGTTTCGTTCTACCACCAAAGGTCCCCACACCGGCCTGCAGATTTTAGAGTGAAGGGTTTTCCTGAATCTTTAGCCTTTCTCTTAGAAACAGAATTGAAAGATCAGTTTTCCTTACAAATTAGCAAAAGACATAGGCAAGGCTTTCACCTCTTCTGTTGTTAAACAGCAGAGAGCAGCTGTCCCAGACCTGCTTAATTCCTAAGAAATACACTTCTGTGTCTGGGGTGGAGAAATGGCTGGGGACAGATTGATTGTTCTTTCATGTGTGTGAGCCCACGGCCCTGGGAGAGCATCTGGCTGGGGATGCTGACGCTGGTGTGCTCTCTCTCCTCCAGAGGCAGACAGTACCACCTTCACCCTCCTGACTTGTGTTCCTGCGGTCTGAAGATCCTGCACACAGTCGGGAGAGAAGCCCTTGTCAGAGTGGAAGTCTGAATAGCCAGAGAGGAGGGAAGGGCAGAGGAGAGAACTGGCAACCCAAAGCAAGGCCAGAACAAGCCCTCTCCTGCAGCCTGCAGCCTTCATGTCTTCCTCCAGGAGCACGAGATGCCCAGGAGAGGAACTCAGCTTCAGCTGGCAATAACCCAGCACTCTCCTGGGAAGCTTTCACCACCATTAAACCAACACTGACCCCAAAGCAATCAAGTTTATGATCCAGCTGCCTCGCTGTTCATGAAAGACCAGATCTTAATGATCTGAATCAATACAACCAAGGAAAAGGCTCTAATGCCTGTGTGTTTGAGAACCTTTTATGTTCCTATGTTTCATCTGTCCAGGAACTGAATGAAACATGAATTATTGAGTGAAACATCAGCTTTGTTTCAGAATTAACTTGAGAACCCTTTTCATCTTTGTGGCTCTTCCAATGGAAAATGTAATTGTTTTTATAATCCACCAAATCCTTTGAGCTTATATAGTAGCCTTTTAGACCTAAAAAGTTGATGAAGGAAATCACCTAACATAGCTTTAATTTAATGGATAATGGATTAAAAATCAGAGAAACAGGCAGTTTTTCTGAGTGTGGGAGGCAGAATCCTGACATGGTTCTCAAGATAGCTGCCTCCCCATATGCAGATGCCCGTTTTAATCTTCTCCCTTGAGTTTAGGTGGAGCTGTAATACAATGGATTTCACTTTTGTGTTCGGGTTATGTGATACAGGCAAAGTTGAAGGTTTTTTTCAGATGTAATTAAGGTCTCTAATCAGTTGGCTTTACATTAACCAAAAGGCAGATAGATCATCTTGAATAGGCCTGATTTAATCAGGTGAGTCCTTAAAAGAAATGAGAGATTCAAAGCAAGAAATATTCTCTGACTGGCCTTGAGGAAGCACAGGCCCACGTGGCCGAAGACAAGGAGATGGGGACTTCAGTCCTATGGCCACAAGGAAATGAATCCTGTTGGCAACAGGAATGAGCGTGGATGAGGACCCTGAGCCTCAGATGAGAATGAAGCCCTGGCCAAGATCTTTGAGACCCTGAGCTGTGGACCCAGCTACCCCACGCCATGCTTTGTGTTATTTTAAGCCTTCAGGTTTATGATTATCTGTTATGCGGCACAGAAAAGTGCTACACTTAGATCAAACATTGAACCCTGGCAAGACGAGACCTAGAGAAAGTCCCTTTATTCCATTTCCATTTACTTCTGGTTTTTGCTGTGTTGAAAGACCTCAGTCTTCCCCTAAGAACACAAATGAAAACGGAACCCTCAGAGGAGCTCAGAACCCTTGCAAAGGAGTCCACAGAGTGGAGTCACCGTACTGAGCTGGGGGCCACCCCCAAAAAGGGTTTAGACTTCATCCTCTCAAGGTTAGAGCAGGAATCACACGCTGACAGCCCCTGGCCTCACAAGCCCTGCGGAGGCGGCTTGCTTAGCGCTTTAAAAAACTTGGAATTTGTTGCCAATACGTAAACATTCAAAATATTTTGTACAAAAATTAGAATTTCTGGCTTTTCTTGGGAATTTGTAAGATAAGACCACATAAGCACATGGACCCTGAGCCAGAGTGCCCTTCCAAATGGGATGGTCCTGCCTGTCCCCAGGGCTTGCTCCTGGACTGTTTTCCTCCTTAGCTTTGAAGGTCAGGTCCCAGGGGATTCTTGGGCTGCAACGTGCTGGGACCATGTCCTCACAGGGAACTGGCTGGCAGCTCAGCATGGAGAATGAAGCAGGGGTCGTGCACAAGGGCAGGGGTTGGCTGTTTGTTCCAGCCATGCCCTGTGTCTGGTGTCCAGGCAGGGGGAGCAAGCCAGGAAGGGTAGGAGAAGCGTCCTTGGCGGCCTGCTGGGCACCCACTTCTCAGAGCAGGTATTCAGGTGCAGAGAAATGAGCCACTGGTCCCCCTGCCAGGGCTCTTGGGGGGGCGGCAGCCAGGCCAGGGAGGGCATCTGCACCTCTGCACCTGCCTGCCATTCCTCTCCCCCAGAGGCTCCAGAGCCGGGCGGCTGGAAGCCCAGGTCAGTGGAGCGCCCAGGCAGCTCACAGAGGGGGTGCCCTGGCTCCACACGGGCAGCTCCTCCCACACCTGCCCAGCGTCCCTGCGCCCAGCAGCCACCCCACCCCCACCCAGGCCCCGGCTAGGCAGGCGCTCCCAGAGGGAGGGAGCTGCTTGGCACCAGGGGCGCACTGATGCCCACACACTCCAACGGCCTTTTCTGGGTCCCGTAGCCTATGCCACCCATGGCTGGACCGTGGGAGAGGAGGTAGAGGTGAAGGCAGCAGGGGCTCAGTCAGTGGAAGGAGCAGGTGCCCCACTGCTCAGCGTCCTGGAGGGAAAGGACGGGGGTGGGGGTGGGGGGGGCGGGCAGGCTGTCCTGAAGCCCCACCCCAAGGCTCACAATGGCTGGAGCCAGCAGGCCACCTGGCCCCAGGGCCTAACCCAGCCAGTGCCCATTCACCTGTCCGTGGGAACTACGTCCTCAGGCTTCACCCTGAACTTGGACAATGGACATTTGGGAGGCAGATTCAAAGGTGTGAGGGGGGAGTGGTGCCCCCTTGCCAGGCAAAGGTGCCCCTCCCTGCTCTGTGGGAACAGCCCCTGCTGCCATCACAGTTGACGGTGGTCTTCTGCTCAGCTCCATGGCCTTGCCCTCAGGCATGTCCTAGAGGTCCCCCTTTGGGTTTATACACAGGTCAACCTAGTCCTGACCACTGTGGCCCAGACCAGGTCCTCAGCTGTCACCTGAAGGGTGCCTGGCTGTGACATGAGCTGTCCCTGCCACCGCAGGTCACCTCTCTGAACCTCGCCTCCCCCAGGCCACCAACACCGGGGATGCCTCTGGTCTCCCCAGCAGCTCTTAGTGTGGGAGGGCAGAGGACCAGGCCATTGTCCTGACCTGAGTGCCAGAGTGGCCAGTCCAGCCTGGACACTGGCAGGGAGAAAGCCCTCCAACATGCAAGAAAATGCAGTTGAAGCCAACATTTAAACTGTGAAGCACGATACATATGCCAAACACTTGCTGACTGGCGGTGCCTCCGCCTAAGGGGTGGAGCCTACCATGCCAATCACACCTTCTCCGGTTATTCTGGGCATCCCTTCCACGTGTGCTTAGCCTTTTATTGTCTCATCTATGCATGACACCAGCTCACTGGGAGTCAGTGGAATTTATCTCAGCGGCACGGGGGACACCAGATACAGGCAATGGCTCGCATGGGTTTGCTCTTGCCTGGAGATGCCCAGGAGCCGTGTGCGGCCTCCTGTTTCCACGGGGGGCTGGGCTTGTTTCCAGACAGCCAGGGACAGGCTTGGAGCCCTGGGCTGGGAGACAGGTCCTCTCCCGTGCTTTCTCGCAGTTCGCCAATGCCCACTGGGGGCTCTGCCTCTTCAGTATGCAGCAGCGAGGAGTCCTCACCAGAGAAACACCTGAAACGTGCTCCTCACTGGTGAGGGAGCCGCAGAGGCCCCAGAGGCCACCATCCTTCCCCTACTTCCCCGGAGTGCCAGCCGGGTGTGAATCCCGCTGCACCATTTTTCTCTCCTGCTCCGAGACTCCCTCTGTCATGGCTGAACGTGAGCCCATGTGAGCCAGTGGTTGAGAGACTTATGCTCAAGGGAGAAGAAAATCTTCTGAAAACTGCTTTTATCAGGCTCTCCGAACAGGTGTCCAGCTCGGAGAGGCTGTGCGGGACGTGGGGGCAAAGCTCCACAGAGAAACTGCAATTCGTTTTTTTTTAATGACTCCTTTTCTCCTGTTTCCTCCTTAAAAGTAAAGGCCCTGCCAGAAAAGTATCTCCCTTTGAGGACATACACGCTGTCTCCTGAGTCACGCTTTACTCTGGATCCATTCAGTGAACACCCCGACTGATTTCCACTGATTAGGCACACAGACTCGCCAAGAGTGGGCATTATTTGTGAAAAAAAAATCCTCCCACTCGGTTGTTTCTGTCCAATAACACAACTAAAAAGCATGTCCTGTGGACAGAGAGCTCATGGGAGGAATGGACTGTGCCAAATGCTTGAGTTCACGTAACCTGCATGACCTGAGATTCGGCCCCTCAGATACTTAGAGGGTTTGGAATGATTTTTTTTTGGTCAGTGTTCAGCAATAAGCCGATTATTTTACATTTACAGAAGTCAATTTCAAGCACTTTTTATTTTTTAATCTGCCAAAAGAGAACCTGGAAAGGAACACAAGTTCCTTCCTGGAAAACCCAAACCCCTTCCTGCCCTTGCTGCAGCCCTGGTAAACGACATGAGCAGGCAGAGAGCTGCCAGCCGCAGCTCCGGGCTTGAGGTGCGACGAGAGACAGTGGAGAGCAGGTTGGCCGCCTGCCAACCCTCAGACTCCAGATTTCTGCTGACAAGGCTGTCAATAAATGGGCAGATGGCATCAGCCCTGCTGGTGGGAGAGTTCCGTTAACCCCACACAGGCCATTATCTCACAGGCGCGGTGCATTGGGCCGAGCACATTGCTGGACCATGAAAACCAGTTCTTGGTGGAGGAGGGAGAGCAGGACGAGGAAACCAGGAGGCACTGGCTTCATTTAATGCGATCGAGCTTCCCACAGTTGGCAAGGCTGGCTAAGATGAGCTCTTGCGATCCCGGAAGATGTGGGAGGGAGGGATTTTCTCATCTACACTTGGCGTTTTATGCCATTTAACCCATGGATCCTATCCTTGGTAGCTGGACAGGACTCAGCAAAGGCAGCCTGACCTGAAATAAACACACCCCAGGAAGGTTCCACATGCCTCCTTTGCAAACACATGTGCTCGCCAGATTGTCTTACGGCGAATGCATACAGGCACATGGGCTTCACGCTAGCAGCATCTACATGAGAAGCCAACGCAGGCTCCAGGTCCTGCCCATCCCAGAAATAACCACAGGGAGCCCTCAGAGACATCTTCCTGAGGCAACCTGGGGACAACACCCTTTCTTTCAGAAAGAATCATTAAAACCATTTAGGGTAGAAGCTTGTGGCGAGAAGGACGCAACTGAAAGAGCACCAGGCAGTGGCAGGTCTTCAGGGTGGCCTGAAGTAAGTCATTTAAACAACTCCCCCAATTTTCCCATCTATAAGTCGGGAAAAATAACAGCCCACTCAGCTGTTGGAAGTAATCAGTGAGGTAATTCCACATATTTGCGTAGCACTTCAGAGTTACAAGGTGCTTTTGTATATTTTTGAAGCGGTTCTCAACTAGGGTTGATTTTCCAGAAGACACTGAGCACGCTCCTGGCATCTCGTGGGCAGAGACTGGGGATGCCGCTAAACATCTGACAGTGCCCGGGAGGGCCCCATAGCAGAGGATCCAGCCCAAAAGGTCGACGGCACCCAGGTTGGGAAACCCTGCATCAGGATGGCGTAAGTCAAAGTCTTTCATACACCTTGAATGAGAAGCAGAAAGGGGGTCAAGCAGTGAGCGGAGCTGGAGACCTGGCTGCTGGCCCCGAGGGGCTGCAGCCAGCTCACTCTTCGCGTCACTGCGCCGTCATTGGCTCGCGTTAACCGCTGACAAAACGGCTCACTCCCACAATTTCTCCCAGCTAGTCTTGTAAATCAGATTTAGATAATGAAATATCCCATCCACAAAAGACTTTTTAGTTTCTTATTATTAGATGGGAATATATATCCACCCAGGAATGAGGCCTATTAGATAGAAAACTTGATAGGTTTAAAATTGGTGATTGGAATTTGAGATGTAAACAGGATTTGAGAGGCTGAAAGGAAGCTCATGTTGATTCAGAATGTATGGGATTAGAAGACTGGGATGTGGCTGCAGATGTGGCCTCTTTCTCAGGTTTTCTTTTGGGTTTGAATTGCTTTGGGGAGACAAGAGAGGAGAGAGAGCCCACTTCTGGCTGAAAGGTATGACATTCCCTTTTTAGGCATCAGCCAAGTAAGCCTCTGGCTTGCCTGTCTCTCTGTCAGTAGAGATGGGCTGAAGTATATCTCCCCCAGATTCATATGCTGACGTCCTAACCCCCAGAATCTCAGAACCTAACCTTATTTGGAAATAAGGTCATTGTAGATGCAATTAGTTAAGAACTCATACTGGAGTTGGGCTCCTAACCCATAATGACTGGTGTCCTAATAAAAAGGGGGAATTTGGACAACAACATGCACACGGGAAGATGAAAGGGAGATCAGGGTGATGCGTCTACAAGCCAAGGAGCCACCAGGACAGATTGCCAAAGATGGCCTGCAGACCTCCAGAGGCCAGAGAGGCAGCAACACTCCTCACGGCCCTAAGCCTGCACCCCCTTGCCCACGTCTGGATCTCAGGCTCCCAGCCTCCAGAACTCCAGGGAGTTTCTGTCAATGCCCCCCAGTCTGAGATCCTGTGTTCCTGCTGCAGCCCCAGAAAACTAGTGCCATTAGGTGAGTAGGGACAGAGGTAATAGGAAGGGTGATGTCTTCGCTCCTAAAGGCTCCACTGCCTCCTAAACGGAAGGGCCTGGCAAGGCTGGGAAATCACGACGCAAGGCTCCCAAGTGCGGGGGAGAAGGCGTGGCAGTGTCCGAGGCATCAGGCGGTTTAAGGTTCAGCAAGGCCATCGGAGAATCTGGCAGCCTGAGTGAGATGCCACAGGAACCCCAGCCTCCGGGGAGGATGCTTGACTTCAGATCCCTGCCAAGGGACTCGCCCGCAGGGAGCAGCGCATGGAGCGAGGCCTGGGCACTCGGCTCCCTGTAGCGGGTGGCTTCTGCGTGCGTCCTCGGGGCCAAGGCCCCCGCACAGTCCCCAGGCTGTGAAATGGGCACAGTATTTCTCCTCCCCATGTTTTAGAGCTAGAATTACAGAGAGTGAGTGTCTTGCTTAGTATCAATCAACCATTAAGAGACAGACCTGATTACTAAATTCAGATTTTCTAATAAATTTCTCTTTTCCCCAAAACATCTTCAAAGTATTTCTAGACTCATCTCTGTTCTTGGTTCAGCAGCCACTTTGAAGCTCTCTTCATTCCTCAGTGAGACTATGGTCAGAGCCTCCGAACAGCCTCTCTAAGCTAATTTCTGTAGGAACACCACTGCTTGTTGCTAAAACTCACAAATGGTCATGCCCTTCCCTGCTGGAAGCCCTCTGATGGGTCTCCGCTCTTGTAAAGTGAAACCTAACTATTCAACAGGATTTTGCAAGACCTTCAGGATCCCTCTCCTTCCCTTTCCAATGCTGGAGACTCATCAGCTGCTCTCACACCCTCCAGCACGCCCCTTACCCCACCTCGGGAAACCCCCAAGTGTCCCTCCCTCTCTCAGGCTCTCTCTGCAGCTCGTGAGGCCCTTCTGCAGTTCTTTGATCTTAGAGCTTGTGCCGATCCTTGAAGACACAGCTTCTCTGATCTTCCGGTCAGGATCAGGGCTCCTCTAGAACTTTCCACCAATGGGATGCAGCCTTTGTAAAGCTGTACGGTGATTAACTGGCTAGAGTTTTGTCCCTAAGGCTGTGAATTCCTCCGACGCGGGTACTGAATCTGACTCATCTCTACTTGCCCTGTGCCAAGTCCACGCAATTAAGGCAGCTGTTACAAAGAAAGCTGCAGAAGCAGGAACGGGTGGCTTGTACTGAGCCCAGTCACCGAAGCAGAATTAATGTCTAGTTTAATTGCATTTTCAACCTCCCTCACAAACATAGTGTGAGCAGCCGATCTGGAGTTTTCTGGCCAGCCCCGGTGAGGGAATCTGTCACATGACCCTCTCCGTCCCTCAGGACGAGGGGAATGCAAGTAAGATCCCCTGCCCTTCCCCCTAAGGGAGGCCAACCTGCCTGAAACAATCCTTCCTTCTTTGCTAGTAACTTCTTGCCCTACCCTCCTTTCTATAAAAACCTCCCGTTTTGTACAACTCCTCCTCAGAGCACCTGCCTCTCTGCTTGCTAGATGAGACGCCAGCCCAGTTGCTAGAGCTTCACATTTATTCACTTGAATTTTGTTTTTTTCACACTGTGAAAAGCCTATCACAAACCAGAGGCTTGCTTGTGAGTGGGTAGAACCTCTCTATGTCTTAGCGGATCCTGGCGCTGGAGCCAACGTACTGGAGCTTGGAAGGAGAGAAGGGGGCGGCGCACGGGTTAGGGCGTCTGCTGACATGTCCGTTTCCTCTCCAGTAATCAAGAGGCTTCGACTGGCTGTTCAGAAGTTGTGAACAAAGGAAATATTTCTCATCAATCACTGATGATACATTTAAAATTAAAAAAGAACCCGTACTCCTCATACCTCTTTAGTTCCTACCTGAAGGGGCCTGAGGGAATGGATTTCTGAGTCTGTGAAAGAAGGACGCTTAAAGCCTGCATGTGTCAGAGGAGGCGAGGGCCCTGCGGCCGGTTTGATCTACGGAAGGGAACACAAACAGGAATAAGGTCTCTGAGCCTCGCATGGAAGAGCATTGCAGACCCTCCTTCCTAGCCACAATCTCCGTGGCCCTTGCAGGATTTGTTTAGGTGGGTGAGCCCAGCTCTCTGTATTAAAAAAAAAAAAAAAAAAAAAGAGGACTTCGGGAAGATGGCGGTGTGAGCAGGGTGGCAGAAATCTCCTCCCAACACTATATTTATCTACGAAAACACAGAAAATACATCTATTCCTAAAAGAGAGACGAGAATACACAGGAAGCGCACAGCGTGCAGCTACACCCGAGAGGACTCGGCACCCCAAGAGGCGGGTAAGATCCGGAGCCGCGACCCGGCGGGACCCGAGCCCTCCCCCACCCCAGCGCACCGGCGGGAGGAGAGGATTCAGAGCCGGGAGGGAGTGGAAGTGCACCCCGCGAAGTAGCCAGCCCCAGTGATCTGCGCGGGGAGCGCTGACCACATTGCGCAGTGCAGCGGAGATTGGAGAGA